>OY757017.1:31405636-31865927 GCA_963580285.1 Lucinisca nassula
AGCGAATTTGACTTTCATTTTGATAGTTAAAAGCAAGATTTAAAATTTTGAAATTCTCCCGTGGGAGAAAAATCCCTGATATTTTTATGGGATTTTAATCCCGCGGGAGTGGAGAAAAAATCCTGCGGGATTATTTTAATCCCGCGGGATTTTCAAAAATCCCGCGGGATTTTCACCCTTTCACCCCGGTTTGCCAAGAAACCGTTGTGTATATCTTCACCAAATCATATAGAAATAATTTGTATAGATCTAAGCTATTACCTAAATGCATTGAAAGCCACCTAAAAGTGTTAGAAAGACTAGGTGAGTTTGCCTAATTTCTGGTGAGGCAAAAAAAAACTGGTGGCTGTTAAAACTTGGCTTAACAGTGGTTTATATTACAGGGTGATGTTTCTACTAACATGCCAAAAAAAATTGGTCGAGAGATAGGATATTTTTTTGTTATTTTATTTCCTCCCGAAAAAAAAAAAAAAAAAAAAAAAGGATCGGGCCTATATTTTGTATGTGTTTTTGTTGTTGAGACTTTCTCTGTATATTCTAATGCATTGCAAATGCTCAAAACATTCAGCTCTGTATTTTGGAGGATACTAAATGCCGAAAAGCTACACAGAAATGCACTGAAAAAGCGAAAATATTATAGGAAAATGCACAGCTGACACTGCGTAGGGTCAGAAATGAATAATGATAGGATTGTTGTTTTAGTTTTTATTTTGTGTTCTTTACTGATAAAAATAGTAGATTCGGGGTGGGGTGGGTCAGAAGCAGGGTCGCTCGGTTAGAGGAAACGGCTATTTGTTTAGGCCTCACTGCTCAAAAACATAGATTGTAGACACCTTGTCTAGGCGGATCTAACCAGTACCCGCAATCCATTTTGTGGAGAAATAAAAAAAAAAATGTCTGATTTTTTGTTATCTGAAAATTTTCAATTTTGGATATAAATGTTTTTCCCCTGACCGATAGGTGCTAAATTTGTCAAATTTAGACCAACTTTAGTTTGTCTGCAGTATGCATCATGTTAATAATATTTGAATGGATATATCATTGGGACAAGGTGACTACCTAATTAGGATTTAGTCACCTTGACATTATTTTTAAGGTCACAGCCATGATAAACATGTCAAATGTATGCCAAATTTAGGTTGTGTGCAGTAAACCTCATGAACTACTGGGTGGATTTTAATCATTTTTGCATGGATATAGCATTCGGACAGTATGAAGAGGTGATTTTGTTTTTGTTAGCCTTGTCCTTATTTTCAAGGTCACATCCGTGCTAAATAGGTCAAATTTAGGCATACCTGGAACGTTTGTCTTCAAGCATCTATATGACATAATTATTAAGGTATAATCATACTGCCATGTGATCCAATGCAATAGTCATTGTAGACCCAATATTGCAAATTTTGTATGCCCCCACCACGAAGTGGAGAGATGCTTGTCCGTATGCACGTCTGTATGTCACACTCTGTAGTACTATTGTGTCACCTTAAGAACTCCCCCAACAGTATTTGATGCAAGACATTGAAACTTGCAACACTAGTGGAGAGATGCTTGTCCGTATGCACGTCTGTATGTCACACTCTGTAGTACTATTGTGTCACCTTAAGAACTCCCCCAACAGTATTTGATGCAAGACATTGAAACTTGCAACACTTCAGACATGCATTAAACATGTGCATAAAGAAAACAGGATTCTGATCCAGCAACTTATTGCAGAAATAAGTCCCCTTAAGGAAGGTTAAAACAAATAGCCATATGTTTAGCATTGTTATAGTATTGTTCATGTCTCAGAAAATTCTCCTACAGCATTTGATGCATGACATGAACACTTCCAACACAGATCAGACATGTATTGAACATGTGTATAAAGAAAAAAGGATTCTGATCCAGTCCCCAACGAATAACACATCTAATGAGGCATATGGCAGAGACATTCGTCATCTTTAGTGATTGTTTTATTTATCTTCTTCTTTTTTGTGTGGGGAGGAGCATTTACTTTTGTCATTGTCCGTACGTAACACTTTGTAACACTTTTATTGTCTCTGCAACACTTCTTATATATGTATATCATGCAGCTCATTGAAACTGGCAGCACTCTTCAGTAACGTATTGAACATATGCACAAAGGAAACAGGATTCCGATCCCACCACTTATTGCAGAATAATGCCCCCTTGAGTGACAAACATTTTGGGAAGTCAAATAGTGCTGTTCGTTTCTCCGCACCTCCTACAATATTTGCTAAGCGTAGACTCAGGCTTTTTGTAAAAGCTTATACTTGTGGTTTGAAACAACAGAACGATTCAAAAGCGTAGGCGAATCAGGACAAGTATTTCTAAACTCTAGCATCTATTCACCTTGACGTTGTTCTAAACACAATAAATAAGTTTTTCATCTATTAACTAAATAGCTCTAATATTTCAAGGAGAAAATAAGAATTGAAACATTCTAAAACAATCTGCATAATGTGTAGTAACGAAATTCCGTCACTGTAACGAAAAGACGGAGCATATCGCCCCATAGACGGCATACATAAAATATGGGTCTGCAAGCTTTAACACGTTTCATGACTTCAATGGGTATCGGTGTAAGTAATACCCAGAATAACTTAGCAAAGGTGACAAATGTTCGTCATAAGTGACAACATTTGCACCGATGACTCCAAGAAGAAGCCAAAAAAAAAAAAAAAAATAAATAAATAAATAAAAAAAAAAAATAATAAATAAAAATAAAAAAATACATAAATGAATAAAATAAGAATAAAAAAAAAACTTGAAGTTTAAAGAAATATTATTGTGACAGACATCAAAGTGGGTGGGCAACCTTCTTTATAACCACTTTACAGCATATGTGGACCCAGTCACAGCATAATTCACATGATGAAATTACTCGTACCTTCTACACTTATATAATTTTAGGAATTCACCATGGCTCGAAGTCTTGATCACGCAGCTCTTCTTTTGACTGTTGTATTGGTGCTAATGACAGGTAAGTAGTGATTGACATATTCATCTAGCCGCCGCCCATCGGGGCTTGAATAAATAGATAGGCTGCATGATGCTTCCACGCAGAGCTAAAACCGATTCGCGCATGAGTAATGGTAAACCGCTTTGAGAATCTAAGCCTGCCCAGGCAACGCGGTGCGAGTCGGCCGGTCCATGCTTATAAACCGTATTGGTTTCATTGGGCGGCGGGGCTTGAGACGTCATGTCATCTCAATGTCGGGTAAAGATCCCGCGAAATTGGAAGCAACGTCTCCAAAATGACCTTTGCAGTTCAGAAGATATGAAAAAATGCACTATGCCACAAACTATGTATAAATAAGAAAAATATCATACCCTTTCACACACTCTAGAACACCAAAATGAGAAGTCATGAAAGAATGCCTTATGCCATAAACTATGTTTGGAGTATAAATAAGAAAAAAATCACACCCTTTCACACACTCTAGAACACCAAAATGAGAAGCCATGAAAGAATGCCTTATGCCATAAACTATGTTTGGAATATAAATAAGAAAAATATCACATCCTTTTCACACACTCTAGAACACCAAAATGAGCAGATATGAACGAATAGACTATTCCACAAATTATGTTTGAAGTGAGTATAAATAAGAAAAAAAAAATATCACACCCTTTCACACACACTAGAACACCAAAATGCGAAGCTATGAAAGAATGCCTTATGCCATAAACTATGTTTGGAGTATAAGTAAGAAAAAATATCAAACCCTTTCACACACTCTAGAACACCAAAATGAGAAGATATGAAAGAAATCACTATATCACACGGGTGTGTTATCATAATGAGTCTGCTAATCTTGATACGTAATAGAAACTGTGGGGAGGGGTGTGGGGGGAGGGGCTGATCGTCCAGATACAAAAGTTTCTTTTAACTTTTCTTTATCATTTAAAGCATTTCTCTTGTGATTGTTGGAGCTTTACATTTCTTTGAGAATTAAAAAGGTCAAGATTTCTTTGGGGATTCTTGGAATTATCATATCTTTGGTCACACAAATTTCTTTAGTTGTGAAAATATCTTGAAGTTAATATAACTTTGTACAACCTACTTCATGGCGTCTTACTTCTAACTTCATGTCCTTTAACTTCTTATCTTCAACGGCCAACTTCATGACCTCTAACTTCCAACTTCATGACTTCTTACACTTAACTGCATGACTTCTTATGTTTAACTTCATGCCTTCTTATGTCTAACGTCGTATTTCCGACTTCAACTTCATGACTTCTTACTTCTAACTTCATGACTACTTACTTCCAACTTCTTGTTTCCGACTACAATTTCAAAACACTTCTTACTTCTAACTTCATGACTTTTACTTCTAACTTGATGACATCTTATTTTCAACTCCATGAATTCTTTACTTCTTACTACTTATTTCCGTCTTCAACTTCAATACCTCTTACATCTAACATCAAGTATTCGTACTTCTTATTTCATAGCTTCTTACTTCTAACTTCTTATTTCCGACATCAGCTTCAAGAATTATTCTTCCTTCTAACTTCATGATTTTGGACGGGTTTTTTCAAGGAACATTTCCGTCCTTTAGAATAGCGATGTCCGTGCGGGCGGGCGGGTAGGTGGGCGGGCGTTCGCGTCCCGGTTTACCTTTTGGTTAACCTTTTTTTCAAAAACCCGACCATAATGCCATTTGGTGTTTTCTTGTTTACTTTTAACTTCATGAATTCTTACTACTAGCTTGATGACATTTTACTTCTAACTTCATGACGTTTTAATAACCGCCTTCATCTTCAATACTTCTTACTTCTAACTTCACTACTTCTTACTTCTATCTTCTTTTTCCCGACTTCATCTTCATGACTTCCTACTTCTAAAATCACGACTTCTTACTTCATACTTTCGACTTCAACTTCATGTCTTCTCTCTTCTAAATATACAACGTCTTACTTCTAACTTCTTACTTTTGACTTCAACTTCATGATTTCTAAGTTCTAACTTCATGGCATCTTATTTCCAAATTCAGCTTCATAAATTCTTACTTCTAATTTCAAAACGCCTTACTTCTAACGTATTCCTTCGGACATTAACTTCGTGACTTCCCACACACATAACTTCATGACGTCGTACTTCAGACTTCCAATTGTTTCATGGTTATGCGTTCAAAGTCGAAAATAAAACGTAAGAAGTAATAAATAAGTTCTGAAGTTAGATCCTTTGGAAGAAAGGAATGCACCAAATAAACGAAAATAGCAGACTCGGTTTTATTGAGTCTGTTCATGACCAGTACTGAAATATGCACCACCGGCAACGCCCTCTAGCACCGGCTTAAGGTGAACTCTCTCTTCAAAATGATACCAAATGAGCTCAATGATCCAAAAGGACCGGAAAATATAATCTGCACTATGATTATGTACGGGGAGACGTTTTACGGCCGCCACACGGCACTACACCAGCTACAGTGAAAATAAATAAGTTCTGAAGTTAGATCCTTTGGAAGCAAGGAATGCACAAATTAGACGAAAATAGCAGACCCAGCTTTATTGAGTGTGTTCATGACCAGTACTGAAATATACAACACCGGTCACGCCCTCTAGCACCGGCTAAAGCAGAACTCTATTTTCAAAATGATACTAAATGAACGAAATGATCCCAAAATACCAGAAAATATAATATGCACTATGATTATGTACGGGGAGACGTCTTACGGCCGCCACATGGCACAACATCAGCTACAATGAAAATAAATAAGTTCTGAAGTTAGGTCCTTTGGAAGCAAGGAATGCACTAAATAAACGGAAATAGCAGACTCGGTTTTATTTTTATAAGTCAGAAGTCCCGCTAGGGTTCCATAAGTATGAGAACTAATTGCCAACAGGACAGACAAATATTGTATATTTTGGACACTGATGGTTCCGGGTAAACAACATCCGTACAGAATGAATACAAGGAAAAAGAAATACAGCAACTTCAAAGTAGAAATTCGGTAAATTTTGATGAAGAATGATTCTACTAAAGTCTTATTGTACCGTGACCTGACAGGGCATATGTGTGTAGACTGCTAGTCAGACGGATTAAAGGGTTTGCTCATGCATGATGATGATGACGAATACGATGATGATAGTTCACTAAAATATTTAAATGTCATCTGCTGGTAGTGGATTTGATGCTTTAGATGTTTAATGCATTTTATTGCTTTGCAGGTGAAGTTGAGGCAGGTAAGTTATTGTTTTATTTTGAATTTATTTTCCTGAACAGGCCGGTTCTTGTTTTGTATGTTGTCTGTTTTACGTCCCAGTTAACATATATGGCACATATGAGCATAAGCACAGCCTAAAGGCGGACATGAGCATTGTTATCTATGTATGACTAACTGTTGCTGTTGGAGAACGCTTTCCGTCCTCCCGAGGTATCAATAAATGCTCCGTTGATTCGTTTGGTCACGTGGTGCTGACTTTTACAGGCAATTCATTTTAAACATCACGTGACCAAGTCCGTGAAATAAACAAGCCACTAGCTCCACTTTATACAGAGACAACTGAGTTTTATACAGCCAGTAGAAAACATTTATTATGATGTATATTCTACAACAAGGTTTAAAAGGATTAAACGACATTTAAATGAATTAAAATACGAGGGTAGGCTGAACAGTTCTTAGCCTGACCAAGATCCAATGGTTTGTCCATGCTGAAAGTGCCTTATTTTTCAACATAGTCTCCCTTCCTGTCCACACTTCCTCCAGCGATGCTGGAGTCCTTGGATCCCAGTGGTATAGAAGGTCTCATCTTGGTCCCTGAAAAACACCTCCACAACAGCTATCACCTCCTCGTCTGACCGATAATGCTGCCCAGCCAAGTGCTTTTTCATGTTTGGAAACAGGAAATAATCTGATGGAGCTAGATCAGGTGAATACGGAGGGTGATCGACAAGTGTGAAGCCACAGTCATGCACAGCAGCCATTGCGACAACCGATTTCTGAGCAGGCGCATTGTCCTGATGGAACAAGACCCCTTTTGTCAAATTTTCGGGTCGTTTAGCCTTAATTGCTTTTCGCAATTGTTTTAGCAGATCTGCATAATACTCCCCATTAATTGTTCTGCCCTTTTGAAGGTAATCTATGAATATTATACCCTTGTCATCCAAGAACACTGATGTCATCACCTTCCTTGCAGAGGAGACGACCTTTACCTTCTTTGGAGGGGGTGAGCCAGGGTGCTTCCATTGCATGGATTGTCTTTTGGTCTCTGGCTCAAAGTGATGAACCCAACACTCATCCTGAGTGACAGAACGGTCAAGAAAACAATCTTGGTCTGCTTCAAAAATAGCCAAGCTTGCTTGTGACAGGTTCAGTCTGGTCAGGCGTCAAAAGCAGCGGCACCCATCTGGCGGAAACCTTCGACATTCCTAATTCACTGTGTAGAATGTTCTCTACTTGTTCAATAGAGATGCCAATAGTGTTACCTAACTGATTCACAGTTAAACGCCTGTCATCCATCACTGGCCCGTGCACTTGGCTGATGGTTTCCTCAGTTGTTGCCGTTGTGGGTCGTCCACACCGGTCATCATCTTCAAGGCTGTCCTTGCCCATCTTAAAATCTGCTGTCCACCTTTTCAAGGTTGCATACGAAGGAGCATCATCTCCTAATGTAGCAACCATATCGGCATGAATGTCCTTAGGAGCTATCCACAATTTATGGAGGTACTTGATGACACCACGATGCCAGATTTTGTCCATTTTCTCAAAACTGTGCTAGTATCAATTTTCAAAGTCTAGAATTTCTACGTTATTACAGGTAAACTTGAACTCGTTTGAGTCAAATCAAGTAATAAAGGTTTGGATTTAATGAATACAAAATTTCATGGCTGTTCGATGCCTGCTTCTTGGTCAGGCTCAGAACTTTTCAGCCTACCCTCGTAGATTCAATTATTACAGACACCTTTTTCCATTGGGCTTTAATGACAAAATTAATCATAAGGGTAATGTATCTAAAATGCCAGACTCTGATATTTGCTCGCTTCTGGACTGTCGGATCGCAAAAATATATAATTATACACGTAAATTACGTGCTCTTAAAAGAAGTAATACCAGACTGAAGTGACTGTCCATAATATTATTGAATCATGAAGGCCACTCAATGCTTGCGTTTCTAAGTTCATTACCCATTCCTGTATTACGTATTCTGGATATCGCAGTGAATAAATTCTATGATAGTTCTACTCAGTTATACGACGCTGCTCTTTTACCTAGATGTTATACTCAGCATGCTCTTCGATTCTGAAATAAATCACAAACGTTATTTTATCAAACTATCCTTCATAATAATAAGGGTTTTAATTTTAAAGATTTACCTAGTATCTTCCGGGACAGTGCGGATATTTCACCCATTCCTGCTTATTTTTAAATTTCTGAAACACCCATAATTTGCTAAAATACAATAAACTGGTTAGATATATCATGTTTAATTTCAATGGGCCTCCGTGGCCTAGTGGTTAAGAGCACTGACTCTTGATCATTAGGTCTCTCACCGCTTTGGTTCGAGCCTCGCTCGGGTCACATGTGAGATGCCAAGTTCTGCAACGGAAGGTCAGGTGGTTTTTCTCCGGGTATTCCGGCATACGCCCACCTCTGATTAACGATCGGCTCGATATGAGTGAAATATTCTTGAAAGGGCCGTAAAACCAAAACCAAAAAAAAAATCATGTTTAATTTCAATAAACTTGTTTCTGATCTTGATATTGACACTGACACTCATGATACATGTGATTTTAAAAATTCAGTGTATTGCTATTCTGCTGCTCTTCATATTATTACTGGCAATTTGAAAATTATTCCTGATTCTAGGATACATAATTTAATTCCAAAAGGACCGAAATAACTATTTCCTTCCAAATTTGATTTCAATAAACGTAGAGATAAAATCGCTGCTGCCTTGAACGAATTTGGTAATCGATGGTGTAAACAAGATGATGTTGACCATATATTTCTTAAAGAATGGAAACTTAGCGTTCTGAAATTAGTGAACAGACGCATTTCTTTTTATTCGCAAAATACGAACATATTACCTCCTCAGACATCTTTACGTCACCTTAAACTAGATATTCTAGAATTTCATGGGAAGATTGTTTTGGATCCAGCTGATAAGGCCGCTAACAATGTGGTCGTTGTTTGACAGCTTCACCATGTAAACACTCTTCAACAAGAGTTTGGTGGAAGTAAGGCCTATGGACTTCAGCCTTTAGCTGTAGAGAGGGCTTTAGTTGATGACCACAATTTGCTGTGTGTGTTACAGAAGGCCAAAACAAGCTTCCTACGTTATATTGGTTACCTAACTTCATAAAAGACCATACAAAGCACGGTTTATTGCACATTCGCGCTCTTGTACCACCACTGAACTCTTCAAATTATTAACTTCATGTTTTACTGCCATCAAAACCTGTGATAAAATATTGCGACAAAGTCTTCGTAAGATCAGATAGAAATGTGTTTTGGTCTATAAAAAATTCTAATGAAAAGTAGAAGTGAAACAAAGATCAGGAATTGTTACAATTAACTTACTCCACCCATAAAAGACACCAAAGGGAAAGAAATACAAACATTAAGCGACCAGACCATAATGGAAACCTAAACAAAGGAAGGCCATAAGGACAGTTACTTTCCCACAAAATGGCCATATGGCCATCCAAAACCAAAAGACACAAGTGATACACACAGTAAGTAACAAACAACAACATAAATAAATCGCCACAGAAGAGCCGCCTTGGAACGGTCAGTGGAAGATTTCCACTGGGGGGGGGGCTTAAATCGATTTTACGTGGTCACAATCCTCGCCCTTACTTCCGTCGCGATTTAGACAAATAATGTGTTCAGTCCGCATGAAGGCCTCCTAACTCATTAGTGCAACATCTCCGTGAACAAAAAAATCAAAGAACCACAGAGGTGAGACAACGGTGAGGACTCGACAGCAAGAAACCACTGAAATACTGGAGCAAAAGAAAACCAACAGTTAGACTCCGATGAGCCCAACCAGAGACAGAGCATCAGGCACCAACCAACATTATCTCTCTAATTTTCAATAAGCCTTTACGTTGGAGCCGTCATAGAATCTGAGGCCTGACCCACCAGCGTGCAATTAAAGAGGGAAGCAAAGTTGCCAACCGTGATTGGGTTAACTACCATGCATGCAGTCTGTCGTATAATATCCATGTTGTACCCAATCTTTTTATATCGAAGAATGATTTTACGAAATTGGGTGCTGAAGTCATTGCGGTTATATATTTTTCTGAATTTATATACTAAGTCACCATAAAATTCGGGTTCCGATAGACCCTGTTGCAGAAGAGATTTAAGTCCAATATTGAATTTTGAAATTAAATCAGAATGGCGTCTTAAATCTTAAATAAATTGTAAGTCAGGTGTTTTCGTGCTTTAAAACTGTCTACTTATGTTTTTTCCACCATGTACACTACACTTCCTTATACTCTTATAAACGAAAACGTAATGATTTAATTTAATGGACATTCCATACGGGAGACTCCCTCTATATTGCATATAATGTAAGAAATGTTTTTTCACTTCTGAAGAGCATAACAATTATACTTTATGTCAGAAAGTGTGTGAAGCTCTAACCTTTCTACTTGACAATATTTACATAAGATTTGGTACTAAGTTATTTAGACAAGTTGTGGTAATTCCGACGGGCACTACTTGCGCACCACTTGTGGCTAATTTGTTTTTGTATTGTTATGAGAAAGACTTCATGATGTCCCTTTCTGGTGAAAACAAAGTAGAAGTAAAATAAAGATCAGGAATTGAAACAATTAACTTACTCCATCCATAAAAGACACCAAAGGGAAAGAAATACAAACATTAAGCGACCAGACCATAATGGAAACCTAAACAAAGGAAGGCCATATGGACAGTTACTTTCCCACAAAATGGCCATATGGCCATCCAAAATTAAAAGACACAAGTGATACACACAGTAAGTAACAAACAACAACATAAATAAATCGCCACAGAAGAGCCGCCTTGGAACGGTCAGTGGAAGATTTCCATTGGGGGGCTTAAATCGATTTTACGTGGCCACAATCCTCGCCCTTACTTCCGTCGCGATTTAGACAAATAATTTGTTCAGTCCGCATGAAGGCCTCCTAACTCATCAGTGCAACATCTCCGTGAACACAGAAATCAAAGAACCACAGAGGTGAGACAACGGTGAGGACTCGACAGCAAGAAACCACTGAAATGCTGGAGCAAAAGAAAACCAACAGTTAGACTCCGATGAGCCCGACCAGAGACAGAGCATCAGGCACCAACCAACATTATCTCTTTAATTTTCAATAAGCCTTTACGTTGGAGCCGTCAAAGAATCTGAGGCCTGACCCACCGGCGTGCAATTAAAGAGGGAAGCAAAGTTGCCAACCGTGATTGGGTTAACTACCATGCATGCAGTCTGTCGTATAATATCCATGTTGTACCCAATCTTTTTATATCGAAGAATGATTTTACGAAATTTGGTGCTGAAGTCATTGCTGTTATATATTTTTCTGAATTTATATACTAAATCACCATAAAATTCGGGTTCCGATAGACCTTGTTGCAGAAGAGATTTAAGTCCAATATTGAATTTTGAAATTAAATCAGAATGGCGTCTATAAAATTTTGAAAAGGCTTTGCGTAGTTTATGGTACCGATAACCCTGATTAAGGAGTTTAGCCGTTAATAATTTATTACGAGTGTTGAAGTCAGTTACATGACTACACACTCTAGCAAATCGAATTAATTGCGAAATATAAACGCCATAGGATGGCGCACGAGGAACATCACCATCCAAAAAAGGAAAATTTACAATCTCAAAATCAAAGTCATCGCGTTTATCATAAATTTTGCACGAAACAAATCCATCTACAATAGATAGATGTAAATCCAAAAACGGGGCCTCGGTATCAGAAGAATTTGCTTTATTTAACTGAAGTTCTATGGGGTAAATCTGACTGATCAAACCATCAAAATAGGTATTATCAATATTTAATAAATCATCTAAATATCTAGAAGTAGAGCTAAAAGCTTCAATAATTTCAGATTGATTATCAATGGAAAGCGACAAAATGAAGTCTCTTTCATAACAATACAAGAACAGATCAGCCACAAGAGGTGCGCAATTAGTACCCATCGGAATACCCACAATTTGTCTAAATAACTTAGTACCGAATCTAATATAAATATTGTCCAGTAGAAAGGTGAGGGCTTCACACACTTTCTGACATGACCAAAGTGTATAAATCATTGAAGCTTTTAGCTCCACTTCTAGATATTTGACTGATTTATTAAATATTGATAATACCTATTTGGAATGTTTGATCAGTCAAATTTACCCCCAGCACTTCAGTTAAATAAAGCATAATCTTCTGGTGCCGAGTCCCCCGTTTTTTTTTATTTACATCTATCTATTGTAGATGGGTTTGTTTCTTGCAAAAACGGGATGATTTGTATTTTGAGATTGTAAATTTTCGTTTTTTTTTGGATTGTGTTCGTCGTGCGCCATTCTATGGCGTTTATATTTCGCATTTAATTCGATCTGCCAAAGTGTGTAGTCGTGAAATGTTACGGTTTCCATTATGGTCTGGTCGCTTAATGTTTGTATTTCTTTCCCTTTGGTGTCTTTGATGGGTGGAGTAAGTTATTTGTATCGATTCCTGATCTTTGTTTTACTTCTACTTTAAATAAATTGAAATCCAGACATTTTCGTGCTTCAAGTCTGTCTACTTACGATTTTTCCACTCTTTACACTACACTTCCTCATAATCTTATAAAAGAAAAGCTTAATGATTTAATTGAATGGACTTTTCACAGAGAAGATTCTCTCTATCTTGCATGTAATGTCAGAAATGAATTTTTCACTTCTAAAGAGCAGAAGAATTATACACTTTGGTCATGTCAGAAAGTGTGTGATGCCCTCAACTTTCTACTTGACAATATTTATATTAGATTCGGTACTAAGTTATTTAGACAAATTGTGGGTATTCCGATGGGTACGAAGTGCGCACCTCTTGTGGCTGATCTATTCTTGTATTGTTATGAAAGAGACTTCATGTTGTCACTTTCCATTGATAACCAATCTGAAATTATTGAAGCTTTTAGCTCCACTTCTAGATATTTAGATGATTTATAAAATATTGATAATACCTATTTCGATGGTTTGATCAGTCAGATTTACCCCCCAGAACTTCAATTAAATAAAGCAAATTCTTCTGATACCGAGGCCCCGTTTTTGGATTTACATCTATCTATTGTAGATGGGTTTGTTTCGTGCAAAATTTATGATAAACGCGATGACTTTGATTTTGAGATTGTTAATTTTCCTTTTTTGGATGGTGATGTTCCTCGTGCGCCATCCTAAGGCGTTTATATTTTGCAATTAATTCGATTTGCTAGAGTGTGTAGTCATGTAACTGACTTCAACACTCTTAATAAATTATTAACGGCTAAACTCCTTAATCAGGGTTATCGGTACCATAAACTATGCAAAGCATTTTCAAAATTTTATAGACGCCATTCTGATTTAATTTCAAAATTCAGTATTGGACTTAAATCTCTTCTGCAACAAGGTCTATCGGAACCCGAATTTTATGGTGACTTAGTATATAAATTCAGAAAAATATATAATCGCAATGACTTCAGCACCTAATTTCGTAAAATCATTCTTCGATATAAAAAGATTGGGTACAACATGGATGTTATACGACAGACTGCATGCATGGTAGTTAACCCAATCACGGTTGGCAACTTTGCTTCCCTCTTCAATTGCACGCCGGTGGGCCAGGCCTCAGATTCTATGACGGCCCCAACGTAAAGGCTTATTGAGAATTAGAGAGATCTTATTCTTTGTAATATTGGTTGGTGCCCGATGCTCAGTCTCTGGTCGGGCCCATTGGAGTCTAACTGTTGGTTTTCTTTTGCTCCAGCATTTCAGTGGTTTCTTGTTGTCTCACCTCTGTGGTTCTTTGATTTTTTGTGTTCACGGAGATGTTGCACTGATGAGTAAGGAGGCCTTCATGCTGACTGAACAAATTATTTGTCTAAATCGCGACGGAAGTAAGGGCGAGGATTGTGGCCACGTTAAATCGATTTAAGCCCCCCAGTGGAAATCATTCCACTGACCGTTCCAAGGCGGGTCTTCTGTGGCGGTTTATTTATGGTGTTGTTTGTTACTTAATGTGTGTATCACTTGTGTCTTTTACACCCCCGCCCATAGGGGCTTGAAGAAATATATGGGCTGCAGGATGCTTCCACGCAGAGCTGAATCTGGCCCGCACACTAGTACTGGTAAACAGCTTGGAGGATCTAAGCCTGTTCAGGAACCGCGGTGCGAGGAGGACCGTCCATGCTAATAAACCCTATTGGTTTCATTGGGCGACAGGGCTTGAGATGTCATTTCATCTCAATGTCGGGTAAAAGTCCCACAAAATTGGAAGCAACGTCTCCAAATTGACCTTTACAGTGTTGACGGGGACGTTAAACCTCAAATCAAACAAACAAAACTTGTGTCTTTTTATTTTGGATGGCCATATGGCCATTTTATGGGAAAGTAACAGTCCTTATGACCTTCCTTTGTTTAGGTTTCAATAATGGTCCGGTTGCTTAATGTTTGTGTTTCTTTCCCTTTGGTGTCTTTGATGGGTGGAGTAAGTTAATTGTATCGATTCCTGATCTTTGTTTTACTTCTACTTTTCAAGACTCGTAATAAATTGTTTATGGCTAAACTTCTTAATCAGGATTATCGGTACCATGAAATACGCAAAGCCTTTTCAAAATTTTACAGTAGCCATTGTGATTTAATTTTAAAATTCAATATTGGACTTAAATCTTTTCTGCAACAAGGTCTATCGGAACCCGAATTTTATTGTGACTTAGTATATAAATTCAGAAAAATACATATCCGCAATGACTTCAGCACCCAATTGCGTAAAATCAATCTTCGATATAAAAAGATTGTATACAACATGGATGTTATACGACAGACTGCATGCATGGTAATAATCCGAATCACGATTGACAACTTTGCTTCCCACATTAATTGCACGCTTGTTGGTCAGGCCTAAGATTCTGCGACGGTTCCAGCGTAACGGCTTATGCTGGTTGGTACCTGATGCTCTGTTTCCTGTCGGGCCCATCGGAGTCTAACTGTTGGTTTTCTTTTGCTCCAGCATTCCAGTGGCTACTTGCTGTCGAGTCCTCATCGTTGTTTCATCTCTGTGTTTTTTCTTTTATTTTTGTGTTCACGAAGATTTTGCACTGATGAATTCATGCGGACTCAACAAAGTATTTGTCTTAATCGCGACGGAAGTAAGGCCGAGGATTGTGGCCACGTAAAATCGATTTAGCCCCCCCCCCCACCCCCACCACCAGTGGAAATCGTTTTTGCTGACCGTTCCACATCGGTTCTTATGTCGCGGTTTATTTTTGATATGGTATGTCTCTGGGTGTTTGCGTCGCTTATATTATTTTATTTTGGATAGCCTGTTGGCCATTTTGTGGGAGAGTAACAGTCCTTTTGGCTTTCCGCTATGGTGTTACCATTAGTGTCAGCTGTTACAGTGTGTGCGATTCTTTCCCTTTGGTATCTCTTATGTGAGCTGTGGGTTAATTGTATCGATTCTTGATCACAGAATCCACTTCTGTTTTAAGAAGGTATACATTTTTTTTCTTATTTCTGTTCCAAGACAGGCGTTCTAACGAGTACCCTTAACCTAGTAGCCATTTTGGATTTGTGAAAAAATGCACTATGTTACACAGATGTGTTAACGGTCTGTGTTTGGCGCTCACAAATTAGAACATACTGTATTAAAATCAGGACATGGAATATTAGATAACAAAATAAATAAAAAATAACACAAAATACATCCTCAATAATGACGTTTTGGTCTGGTGGTCTACCCGGACAGAGGTAGATATTTTATTAGGTGGAAGAAAACGTTAACCAGTCCGAGATGGTTGTCTCGCGAAGTCTCAGACGACGTAAACAATCTTCCTTAGGGTATGGAAGTTACATTGTTATGACTTTGCGTGTACGTCTTAGTCTATAGATAGGTTTTCGGCGTCATGAGACGGTAAGTTAACCCTGCCCAACTTGAATAGTTTGGACATAAAAAAGCTCTTCCCGTACATCACCATAAATTGAGCCATGTGACAAAAATATATTCGGGTTTGCGGCGAGGGAAGACAAAAAAGCCCACCAGCTGAATTTCACAGACTAGTAAAAGTCTAGAAAATTTGGACATGTAACCAAGGGGCATTAAATTGTCCAGGCAGTGAGCACAATGGTACTGATCAGACACTACTTAAACGCCGGTTTCACTTTTCCTGTTCGCAAATGGCAAATGGTTGTGTCATTACGTAGCGTTTTTGTTTGTTCGTTTACAGACATTTTCTGAAATTTCAGATATACATAATGGAATTAATGCGTTTGACCCTTTCACCCCTTTTTTGCTCACCTGTCACGTAGTGACAAGATAAGTTTTGGTGATTACATTTTGTCCGTCGTCTTGCGTCCGTGCGTGCGTTCATGGGTCCGAAAATCAATACTTCAAAAGACATCTCCTAAACCAATGGTCGGATTTTGACCAAACTTCACAGGAATAATCTTGAGGTAATCCCCTTTCAAAACTGTTTAAATCGTTCCGGTCCGTTGCACATCTAGGTCACAGTAGTCAAAAATAGATGTTTTCACTGAAGACTTTGTTATTTTGGTATGAAGTTTCACTTAAGTTACTCTACTATGATTGTTGAAATTATAGCCCTGCGGCAAAAATGCCCACTGGTTTTACAAATTCTTATATGGGGAAAACCATTTAAAATCTTCTTGTCTGAAACCAGAAAGCCCGGGTGTTTGATATGTGGTATAAAGTTGTATCTAGTGGACCTCTACCAAGATTGTTCAAATTATTGCCCTGGGGTGTAAATGCACCCCCCCCCCGCCGGCCCACTGGTTATATACGGAACACCTTTAAAAAAATTCTCGTCTGAAACTAGAAGGCCCAGGTCTTTGATATATGGTACGAAGGTTCACCTAGTGGACCTCTACCAAGACTTTTCTTATTATAGTCATGTGGCAAAAAAATGACCTCGCCCCGGGGTACACCCGTTTTACATGGACATACATGTATATAGGGAAAACCTATATAAATAGTCTTGTCTGAAACCAGAATGCCTAGGTCTTTGGTATGAAGCTTCATCTAGTGGACGTCTACCAAGATTTTCTAATTATTGACCTGGGGACAAAAATGGCCCGCCCCGGGGTACCCGGTCTTATATGGACCTATATAGCGAAAACCTATAAAACTCTCCTTGTCTGAAACCAGAAGGCCCAGGTCTTTGATATTCGGTATGAAGCTTCATATAGAGTACTTTTACCAAGATTGTTCATATTATAGCAAAGGGGTCTAAAATGGCCCCACCCCGGGGCCATGTTGATGTTTGCTATGAACCTTCTTCTAGAAGTCCTCTACCAGTATTGTTCAAATTATAGACTAGGGGCAAAAATGTTCCCGCGCCGGGGTTTTACATAGACCTATAAAGGGAAAACAGTTAAAGTTTTTCTTGTCCGAAATTAGAAATTCCAGGTCTTTGATATTTAGTATGAAGCTTCATCAAGTAGGAAACCTACCAAGGCTATTCAAAATTTAGCCCGCGGGCTAAAAATGGCCCCGCCCGGAAGTCCAACGTTTGTTCTTAGACTTATAGGGAAAATTCTTAAAAAAATTATTGTCTGAAACCAGAAGGTGCGGGTGTTTGATATTTGGAATGAAGCTTCACCTAGTGGACCTCTTCTCTGATAGTTCATATTAAAGTCCTGGGGCCAAAGCTGGCCCCGCCCTGGGGCCCACAGGTTTAACATAGACTGATATAGGAAATCCTTTAAAATTTTTTCGTTCGAAACCACAAGGCCTAGGTCTATGATGTTTGGTATGAAGCTACACCTAGCGGAGCTCTGCCAATATTGTTCAAATTATAGCCCATTGGTCAAAAATGTCCCCACCCCGAGTCCCACTGGTTTTACTTTGACTTAAATAGAGAATATTTTTACAAACCTTCTTGTCTGAAAATAATAGAGCCAGGTCATTGATATTTGATATGAAGTTTTAGCTGGTGGACCTCTTTTATGAAAATAGATGTGAAGGGAAATGATCAAAAATTGATACAATTATCACACAGCTCCCATCAGAAACATCAAAGGGAAAGAAGTACAAACATAAAACAACTAGGCCCTAACGAAACACCAACAGCGGCAAGCCAAAAGGACAGTCACTTTCCCACAAAATGGCTGATTGGCTGGCCAAAACAAAATAATGTAAACGATACACAAACACAAAAGATAAACCATAACAAAAATAAACCGCGACAGAAGAACCGCCTTGGAACGTTCAATGAATCGATTTCCGCTGTTTCAGAATATAGACCTGGAGCTAAAGTTGGCCGCGCCCCAAAGCCCATGGTTTTACGTAGCTTTTTATATGGAAAACCTTTAAAAAAATTATTCTCTGAAACCACAAGGACCAGGTATTTTATTTTCAAGCAAATCATACTTTAGGGGTGCTGTGCTCATAGTCAAGGTTCTTTGGGCTACTTTAAGAAAAGCTTTGTCTTCTTCGTAGCTCCTACATTCTATTGATGGATTTAAATGTAACTTTACCGGCCCCCGCCCATCGGGGTTTGAAGAAATATATAGGCTGCATGATGCTTCAACTTGTAAAAAGCTTAGAGGATCTAAGGCTGCCATGGCAAAACGGTGCGCACGAGTCGGACCGTCCATGCTTATTAACCATATTTGTTTAATTAGTCCACGGCGCTTGAGATGCCATTTCATCTCAATGTCGGCTAAAAGTCCCACAAAATTGGAAGCAACGTCTCTAAAATGACCTTGACAGTGTTGACGGGGACGTCAAACCTCAAATCAAACAAACAAAAACAAAATATAACTTCACACAAATCTTGGATATGATTATTTTTGCAGGAAGTTAGACTTTGTCATCACTCTGGCACCTACATTTATCAAAGGATTTTTAACAAATTTTGGGTATGCTTATATCACAAGCAAGTTCGATATTCAGGATTCTGGGCTCAAGGTCAAGGTTACTGTGGCTATTTTATTGAAAAAAAAAAAACGTTAACACATCGCTCTAGCGCCTACATTTCTTGTTGGATTGAAATGTAGCTTCACATAAATGGTGGGTATGATAATATATGAAGGACGACCGCGATGGCTGTTTTAGGAAAACTTTTTCACGGCTCTCGCTAGCACCTTTATTTGTAAATTGATTTATATGTATCTTAACACAACTGTTAGGTATGATAATATTCTCAAGCACGATCAACAGTCAGGGTTCTGGGCTGAAGGTCAAGGTCACTGTAGCTTGTTATGGCTTGTGGATCGATGATGCCCAAATGAACATGATAGCCACCAGAGCTAAAATATCCTTAACAGAAGTGGAGGCAATGATCAGGAATTGATACAATTAACCCAGAGCTCCGATCAGAGACACCAAAGGGAAAGGGAAGCCAAAATGACAGTTACTTTTCCCACAAAATGGCCAATAGGCTATCCAAAATAAAATAATATAAGCGACACTATCACCCAAAGACAAACCATAACAAAAATAAACTGCGACAGAAGAACCGCCTTGGAACGGTCAGCAGAAACCAATTCCACTGTGGGGCTTAATCGATTTTACGTGGCCACAATTCTCGCCATTACTGCCGTCGCGATTAAGACAGATAACTTGTACAGTCTGCATGAAGGCCTCCCCTACTTACCCTAAAATGACCAGTCCAAAACAGCTAGATTGTCTTTGATATATTTTTCTAGAAATGTTCCTTGGGTAACTGTCGTTCAAAATTGCTCAAACTCTCCACTCCACCTTACTACAATATCCTACAATGTTATTCATACAGCATGGACCAGGTGAGCAATCCAGGGACATCATGTCCCTCTTGTTAAGTGAACTCATCATTGATGCGATGGCTTGTCTATCGACCCGAAAATTCTAACTACAGAAGCTCTTCAGCGCTGAAATCCACATGACTATCACCGATTTGTAGAGAATCCAGCTAACGATTTTTTATAGAAAAAAGCATCGCTATTCTTGTCACTGTGAAGACAAATATTGAGTGAGAGGTTGGGCTAGAATCAAGCGGTGGGTTTAGCAAACAGTAAAGAGCCAGATCAGAACGCGGATTTCGATCAGGGTCTACGCTGTTTGCTGATAATACAGGAATTTAAGAGTAAATTGTCATGGTTTAGAGAAATCCCGACTATCGACCTACTAGTGCTGTCAATGCTGCATGACCAATGCTGCCAAATGAGATTCCAGTTTTGTTTGTTTGAATTGAGGTTTAACGTCCCCACCAACACTACTGTTTATTTGAATATAGGTTTTACGTCCCCGTCAACACTACATATGTTATTTTGGAGATGTTGCTTCGTGTTGGGAACGTGTGGCGGCGGTAAAAAGTCTCCCTGCCCTACATCATAGTGTGGATTATATTTTCCTGTCCTTTGGGATCATTGATTCCATTGTGGAATGTTGAAAATATCTGAGGGTCACTGATGAGGCCTAATTGGCCGAAACTAGCTAGTCTGGCCCAGAAAACATGTACACACCATATTTTTAGTTCTGTGGTGTATTCCTTGCTTCCAAAAGATAACCCTTTATATAACATATTTTACCCCACAATGAGACGAAATGACATCTCGAGCCCTGTCGCCTAATTAAATAAATAGGGTTTATATTCATGGCACCACTTTGCCTGGACAGGCGTATACTGTTTACCTTAATTAGAAGCCTCTGTGGTGTAGTGGTTAGCTACTCGCCTTGTAAACCAGGGGTCGCATGATCGACCCGGGCTTCTCCAGACTTTCGGATGAATCTTCAAACCAAGGTCCCATCTCCGTATGACCTTAGCTGTTGGTGGGATGTAAAAGTCAAACACTCACTCACTGTTTAAATTAAGGACCGGTATGAACATCGCTTTAGTTTTGACAGTATCGCCCCTTTATACCCACATGAGTATCACAAATATATTTATTGCAATATCTCCCCTTAGGTTACATTCTGCTTCTTCTGTACGGATTCCCCATTATATTAATAAAGTTAGAGCTATGTTGCCGTCGGTATTGGTCAGACCTATAAATTTGTTTTCTTCCACTTCCATTAATTGCAGTGGAGCAGGCACTACCAATTTACTTTAAAAAATAATCTACTCCTATCAAATCACCCATTCTTAGAAAATATCTCAATCCTTTCGAAAGAAGCGGAATGTATCCTAGTATTTCTAAGAGCAATGTTAAAAAGTATAGGTGCTGTACGCATTTATGCACTATGTCTACCATTTCTTCATATGTAAACGGTCGACGCTTTTCTGTAGTTAATATGTTCGATCTGACATGTAAAATAGAAGAAGAGGCAATGATCAGGAATCGATACAATCAACCCACAACTTTCATCACAGACACCAACGGGAAAGAAACACAAACATGAAACAACAGCCCCAAGTCGGCCAAGTCGTCCGATTTAATCTTATGTGATATTATGTGTCCGATTTAATATTACCAGACGGACTGCAAATTGTAAAATATAGTACGTCGGGCAACTAATCTAATGTTAAAAACACGATTTAACGAACACTATCGTAGAATGAGTAAGCCTAAAAAACTGACACTTTCTTATACCGTCATTTCAAACGGACAGGTAAGTTTGTAAATGGTATTTCTATTCAGCTAGTGGAAAAAATTTACTACGATAAAAATTCTACAGCTAGCTTTAGAATTATTATAGAGCGAACAATTTGACATGAGACTGACCTCTATGAAACGAATAAATAGTCAATGATTTCGCCTTATACGTCCGTTTTCGTAACATTCTCGTGAATTTTCGGAATCTCGAGTAAAGCGACCCATTAACCGTCATCAGTGTATTGTATAACAATGTCGCCATCTTCGGAAAACGGCGAAGATAAATGCTTGCACTTAGTCGGGTGTGTAATTATGTTAATAGAGTTCACCAGTCTCAGGTCAATTTGTTCGAACTATAAACGATATGAAACAGAATTAAAATGGATTCAATTATTACTGACACCTTTTCCGTTGCGCTTTAATGACAACATTTGTTATAAAGGTAATGTATCTAAAATGCCAAATTTGATATTTTCTCGCTTCTGGACTGTCGAAAGCGTAAAACTAGATCGCACGGCACCAGGAAAAATGGCAATTATAAACGTAAATTACGTGCTTTTAAAGAAACAGTACCAGGCTAAAGTTACTGTCCATAATATCTGGACTCAAGGACGCCACTCGTTGCTCGCATTTCTAAGCTCATTACCCATTTCTATATTACGTATTCTGGACACAGAGGTAAATAAATTCTACGAAAGTTTTAATCAGTTATACGATGCTGCTCTTTTAACTAGAGGTTATACTCAGCATGTTCTTCGTCCTTTCATCGATTCTGAAATTACTCACAAACGTTATTACATCAGAATATCCTTCATCAATTAGTGTTTGGATTGTATAGATTTACCTAGTTTCTAGTATCATAGTGCCGGGACAGTTCGGTGATTTCATATATACAATAAAAAAGTCATGCTTATTTTCAAAATACTGAAACACCCATAATTTGCTACAAATACAATAAACCTGTTAGATCTATCATTTTTAATTTCAATAAACTTGTTTCCGATCTTGAAATTGCCACTAGCAATCGTGATATCTGTGATTGTAAACATCCAGTGTACTGCTGTCCTGCTGCTGGTCATATTATGACTGGCAATTTAAAAATTATTCCTGATTCTAGGGTACGAAATATTATTTCTAAAGGACCGAAATATCGATTTCCTACTAAAATTTATTTCATAAAGGGTAGAGATGAAATCGCTGCTGCCTTGAATGAATTTGGTAATCGATGGTGTAAATGATAGTATGTTGAAACTATTGAACACTCGCAATTTCTTTCTACTTTCATAATACGAACTTGTTACCGCCTAATCCTAAGACGTTTTCACGTCACCTTAAACTAGGTTTTCAAGAATTTCATAAGAAGTTTGTTTTGGCTCCAGCATGTGGTGGTTGTTTGTCGGCTCCACTATGTTAACACTCTTCAGCCAGAAGTTGGTGGTAGTAAGGCCTATGAACTGCAGCCTTTGGCTGTAGAGAGGGCTTTATTTGATGACCAACTTGGTCGTTCAGCCAACAAATTTGCTGCATGTGTAACAGAAGGCCAAGACAAGCTTCCTACGTTATATTGGTTCAACCCATGCAAAGCACGGTTAATTGCAAATTCAAGCTCTAGTACCATCACTGAACTTTCAAAATTATTAATTTTTTGTTTTACTGCCATCAAAAACACGTGATTAAATATTGCGACAAAGTCTTTTGAAGATAAGGGTTTAGGTTTATAAAAAATTCAAAATGGCTAAATACATTGGAATTCAGACATTTTCGTGCTTCAAATATGTTCTAGAATGGGATATCCTTTGGAAGCATGGAATACACCACAGGACTGGAAAATATGGAGTCTGTCTACTTATTTTTTTCACCTTTTACACTAGACTTCCTCACAATCTTATGAAAGCAAAACTCAATGATTTAATTGAATGGATTTTTATAGGGAAGACTCCCTCTATCATGCGTGTAATGTAAGAAATGTTTTTTTTTTTCACTTCTGAGGAACATAAAGAAAATATACTTTATGGTCATGCCAGAAGGTGTGTGAAGCTCTCACGTTCCTGCTTGACAATATTTACATAAGGTTTGGTACTAAGTTATTTAGACAAGTTGTGGGTATTCCGATGTCCACTTCCGTTGAAAATCGATTCTAAATCATTGAAGCCTTTAGCCTGACTTCTGGGTATTTGGATGAGTTATTAAATATTGACAATACATATTTCGATGATTTGATTAGTCAATTAATTACCCCCCACCCCCCTCCCCGAACTACAGTTAATAAAGCAAATTCTTCTGATACCGAGGCCCCAATTTTGGATTTATATCTATCCATTATAGATTGGTTTATGTCATGCAGAATTTATGATAAACGCGATGATTTTGATTCTGAGATTGTAAGATGGTAATGTTGCATTTATATTTTGCAACTAAAGTGATTTGCCACAGTGTCTAGTCATGTAACTGACTTCAACACATAATAAATTGTAAACTGTTAAACTTCTTAATCAGGATTATCGGTATCATAAACTACGCAAAACATTTTCAAAATTGTATATTAGACGTCAGTCCGAGTTCTTTTAAAAAATGATGTTGGACTTGAATCTCTGCTGCAGCAAGGTCTATCGGCACCCGAATATTATGGTGACTTAGTATATAAATTCAGAAAAATATATAAATGCAATGACTTCAACACCCAATTTCGTAAAATTATTATCCGATATAAAAATATAGGGTACAACATAAATGTTATACGACACCTTGCATGGATGGTGGTTAACCCAATCACGGTTGACAACATTGCTTTCCTCTTTAATTGCACGCCGGTGGGTCAGGCCTGAGATTCTATGAGGTCCCAACGTAAAGGCTTACTGAGAATTAGAGAGTATCAAATTTTCTGCAATGTTGGTTGGTGCCTGATGATCTGTCTCTGGTCGGGCCCATCGGAGTCTAACTGTTGGTCTTCTTTTGCTCCATCATTTGTGTGGTTTCTTGCTGTCGAGTCCGCACCATTGTTTCATATCTGTGATTGTTTTATTTTTGTGTTCAGGCAGATGTTACACTAATAAGTTAGAAGGCTTTCATGCGGACTGAACAAATTATTTGTCTAAATCGCGACGGAAATAAGTGTGAGGATTGCGGCCACAAAAAATCACTGACCGTTCCAAGGCGTTTCTTTTGTCGCAGTTTGTCTTTGGGTGTTTGTGTCGCCTGTTTATTTATTTTTTTTTTTATAGACAATTGACCATTTTGTGGGAAAGTGACTGTCCGTTTGGCTTTTCGCTTTTGATGTTTGTTTAGGATCTAGTTGTTTCATTTCTGGGCTTCTTTGCCTTTGGTGGCTCTTGTCGGAGCTGTGGGTTAATTGTATCGATTTCTTACCATTGTCATCAATTTTATTTATATGTCTGAGCGGTTTACCAGTACTCATGTGCGGTCGGTTTCAGCTCTGTGTCGAAGCATCGTGCAGCCTGGTCTATTCAATCCCTGGCGGGTGTGGGCCGGAGATTTTAGCTAAACCCATAATGCAAAGTGGTGCGAGTAAGGTCGTTCCTGTATATAAACCCTATTGGTTCGTTTCGGCGGTAAGGATTGAGATATCATTTCATCTCAGTCCCATAAAAGTGGAAGCAAAGTCTCCAAGTGACCTAAATAGTGTTGACGTGGACATAAAACATCAATTGAAAGAAACAAAACTGGAAAGTAGAAAGCTTAATTTTTAATGCGTAGGCTTACCACAGTAGTTCGTTTTCTATCAAATGCTGCATTCTGGTAAGCTCTTCTACAACAAGAAACATTTTTTGTTTTCTTTTGATTTTTTTTTATTTTTGCTTGCGAGGCTGGGTGGCACAAACTACAATATTAACATTTTATTTTTTTAACTTTCAAAACAATTCGACTTAAAACAGATTTCTTGTTAAGTCTTGTCACTTTTGTACTTTGTGATCTTGATGAAAGACATTAATTTATTTATCTTGTTAATCACGAAAACACGCCGGGAAAATTAAGATCCCCTTAAACTACACATTCATATAGTCATATTGGGGTTTAAAGGGGTAGACATATTTTCTTATTCTGCTTAAACATTATTTTGTGGGTATTTCAGCAAAGCGGTTCTATCAAGTACCACAGAGTATTTTTTAAGAAAAAAATATGTAAAGTGTCAGTTTTTTATTTGATAATTTGTTCATTTTTTTGTGTTTAATCTTCCATATAGTTTAATTTGCATGTTTCCAGTACTGTGTCCAGTCTAATTTCTGCTTCCACACCGCTACAGCCCGGCTTGCGATAAAAAATGCATTGACGAGGGTAAAGATGGAGTGTGCTTTCTTGGTACATGCCGCTGCTATTGACGTAAAATAAGGTAGATACTTATGTAGTATAACCTGAATGGCCCATAAGCTGATTCTGATGCACTTGAGTGTGTAACGCGACGTCTGATTGGACAACGTCAATAATTGCGTCGGTATATTAGCCGATAAACTGCCGGAAATCCGGCGTTATCACGTAATATCGTTTTTCATTGGCTGGCATTTGGTTAAACGCAACTAACAGCGCTTGCCACTTTGTCTAAAAAGTACATTTTTTAATAAAACACACAAATAAGTGCCTCGGTAGCTCAGTCGGATGTGCGTCTGACTGGTGATCAGGAGGACGCGGGTTCGATACATGCAGGGGTCGACAGCATTCTTTCATGGAGATTGATCATGAAATATTTTCTACGGTCATTCTCTCTCTTCCGCTGATTCAAGAAGGACAGTTGTCAGTTTCCAGCGAAAGAATGTGAACGTTTAAACCCAGGAAAAGTGAGGATAAGTAAACTCACTGGCCCAAAAATGACCTAAAATAGTGTTGACTGGGACGTTAAACTTCAATACAAACAAACAAACACAACTGAATTGAAAAGTGTCATGGGGGGGAGGGTAAATCGTCGGTTTTACAGTCGAAAACTAAGTTTTACAGCTCAACTGACGAGTCGCCGTAAAACGAAATTTCCGACCGTTAAACCGGCTATGTAGCTCCCCAAAAGACATCTTTGAATACAGTTATTCCCTAATTGCTCAACTGCGGTCGAGTACAGATAACGTTATAAAGCAGATATAAGCCTAAGCCAGGCGTACGTGCGTCGTTAAATTGTCGCAGAAATTTAAGCAGTGTATAACCGAAGTGATTCGCCAACATAGGTATTGTTTTCCGAGGATAAGTGGAAAGTGACGTCAAATATTATACTACCATAGACAGGCAAGACAGGTTATACCTTTATTATTATTATAACCATCATAGGTACTGTTGTCCGAAGGTAAGTCGAAAGTGATGTCAAATAGTATACTGCCATAGACAGGCAAGACAGGTTATACCTTTATTATTATTATAACCAGGATAGGTACTGTTGTCCGAAGGTAAGTTTAAAGTGACGACAGCGAATGTTTTTGTTATTAAGCATTGTCCACTGTTGTCTGTCAAAAGGCAACGTCACTTCGGTTATGATTCTTATAACGGTATAGTCTGGCGTGCCACCCAATTATGGGTATAAAAATGATAACGGTGCAACCTGTCAAACCTACCTGTGGAGGTATACTCTTTGACGTCACTGTCTACTTATCCTCCGACAACAGTAGGAAAAACAGGTTATACCGTCATAGTTATTATTATACCGAATCATCGTAACCTTTTGACAACAGTGGACATTGCTTTCAAACAAAAAAATTCGTTGACGTTACTTTTATATCATCGGTATCCTTAGCAGACTAACCTGTAACGTACCGTGATAATTTTGCATTATTCGATGAAAATAGAAATGGTTTTACGATTTACACCATAAGCGAAGTTTTATTGTATTGCCTCCCATTTTTGCTTTTTGGCTTTCAATATCGATTGGAATCCATTTAGATTGGATTGATGATACCCCTGTTCAATCTCTCTCGACTTATGACGTAATTCTGAAATTCATGCCGATGAGGCTGAACACCATGTATTCAGGCAGAATTTTAATGCTGGTACAGGGAATGTTTATTGTGCTTATTTGGTAATTTTGGAGACAATGCTTCTGATTTTGTGGCACTTTTAACAGACATTGAGACATCTTACGCTCTTTTGTGAAACAAAGTGGCTCGACCCTTGTACGCCATTTTCTGGGTAGGCTTAGAGCTTCTAAGCGGCCTACAAGTACTCAGTTTCGGCTCTGCGTGGAAGCACCATGTAGCTCCATCTATTTCTTTAAGCCCCGATGGATGGGAGTGAATCCTGTTCTCGTGAGTCAGCCCTAAAATCATCGACATTGACTCTGTAGTAAAGCCGCTCCTACTACAAAGGCGAATGTCCTCGAAGCTTTCACTACTTCGTCTATTAAAGTCACGATGATACCGCAGATTGATAAGGTCCAATCTGAGAAGCCCTCTATTGTTTCCGAGCTATGCTCATATACCTATATAATGCATTCTAATGCACTTACGTATGTAACGCGACGTCTGATTGGATAACGTCAAAAATTTGCGATAGTATATTCCACGATATACTGTCGGAAATCCGACGTCACCACGTAACGTCGTTTTTCATTGGCTGTTATTTGGTTTTACGCAGCTCACAACGCCTGCCGCTTTCTGCAAAATAGTACAATTTTTAACAAAACAACCGATTTAGTGCATTAGAATAGGGATAACTGTATTGCAAATTGTCATTTGGGGAGGTAAATTGGTGGTTTTACGGTCGCAAATACCGTTTTAAGGCTCCGCTGACGCGTCGCCGTAAAACGAAATTTCCGACCGTAAAACCACCGATTTACCTCCCCAAATGACAATATTGAATACAGTTATCCCCTAATTATATTTACCCTAGGTTAACGCTCTTTTCTGCTAACCTAGTGACAACACAATTAAACAGGATTGCTGATCTCGATACATGGGTTTGAATATAATTGAAGACTTTCTGCTGATCACTAAATCTATATTTTAAGATAACCAAGTTTACAAAAGCATGTAGCATAAAGGAAAATAAACGTCTCGATCTCAATGCAAACATTTGACTTAACTAGTTTACTTAATGGAAGAATTAAACTTAACCTAGACCAGCTGTAGTAATCCTCATATAATGGGACAAGACGGGAAAATAATTTGGCAACGGGGCTGGACCAAAATAAAGGACTTTTAAGAATCCATTGGAGCGATATGAATTCTGGAAAATAGAATCGAACTCAAAACCTTTTCAGCATAGTTTATAAGACTTGAAAGTAAAAAGATAGTTTTGAAGTACTTTTGGTCTCTTTTTTGTCTTTGTTTAAATTAGAACTGGCTAAAATTAAATATATCAGCAGTGTAGAATACTGTAGAATAAGGTTTAAATAACATTCTCAATTTTGAGGTCGCTCAATTTGCCTTTCCTAGGACGCTATACTTTAAACCTGCTAATATAGTCCCAAAGTTTGGTATCTATGGTTGATAAGTCCAGCTATTAGTTTAATATTAATAAATAGAATGGTCCAGGACAATGCCTAAATAAGATTCCCAAGTTTTGAGGTTACTCAGCGTGCCTTTCATAGGACTCAACGTTTTAAACCTGCTGATCTAGTCCCAAATTTTAGTATTTATGGTATGTAAGTCCAGCTATTGGTTTAGAATTAAAAAATAGAATGGTCCAGAACAATGCCAAAATAAAATTCTCAAGTTGGAGGTCACTCAATATGCCTGTCGCGTTTTAAACCTGCTGATAATCTAATCTTGAAAACGCCCCAAACTTACGAAATCATGGGTAAGAAATCTGAGAAATAGTATTACTGTTTTGGTTTTACACCCCTTTCATGATTTTTTTCACTCATATCGAACCGATCGTTAATCAGAGGTGGGCGAAAACCGGAGTACCCGGAGAAAAACTACCTGACCTTCCGTTGCAGAACTTGGCGTCTCACATATGACCCGAGCAAGGCTCGAACCACAGTGGTGAGGGACCTAATGATCAAGAGTCCGCGCCCTTAACCACTAGGCCAAGGAGGCCCGTTAATTCCCTTCTAAAAACCTGTAACTTAATTAAAAGCTGAACACTAAGAAGAAATGGCTAAAAAATATTTTCCTACAGCCTTTCCTTTCAGTGCTTAAAACAGCTTGAAAAACAATTAGTATATGTATTAAAACTATTCTTAATATGAAATTCAAAAATCGAAGCCCACTGATATACTATGTGGGTTAATTGTATCGACTCCTTGTCAATGCCTTCACGTCTAGTATGGCCCGTTCTTTGCTGAAAATGCCCATTTTGGACCCTTGCATCACCACAAGTCCTTCAGCTTTAATGGGATCCGCCTGGAAATAACATTTTAGTAGGTTGGGGATAACAGCTTAGACTAAATAGAAGTGGGGTCTATGATCAGGAGACACCAAAGAGAAAGAAACACAAACATGAAACAACAGACCCTAATGGAAACATCAATAGCGGAAAGCCAAAATGACAGCTACTGTCCCAAAGAATATGGCCAATAGGCTATCCAAAATAAAATAATATAAGCGGGTCAAACATCCAAAGACAAACCATAACAAAAATGAACCGCGACAGAAGATCTGCATTGGAACTGCCAGCGGAAACAAATTCCACTGGGGGCTTAAATCGATTTTATGTGGTCACAATCTTCGTCCTTACTTCTGTCGCGATTAAGGTAAATAATTTGTTCAGTCCGCATGAATTCCTCCTAACTCATCAGTGCAACATCTCTGTGAATACAAAACCCACACAACCACAGAGATGAAACAACAGTTCGGCCTCCGCCCATAGGGCTTGAAGAAATATGTTGGCTGCATGATGCTTCCATGCAGAGCTGAATCCGTCCCGCACACTAGTACTGGTAAACCGCTTAGAGGGTCTAAGCCTGTCCAGGAACCGCGGTGCGAAGCGGACCGTCCATGCTAATAAACCCTATTGGTTTTATTGGGCGACAGGGCTTGAGATGTCATTTCATCTCAAATGTCGGGTAAAAGTCCACACAATTGGGAGCAACGTCTCCAAAATGACCTTTACAGTGTTGACGGGGACGTTAAACCACAAATCAACAAACAAACCAAGCATGAAACAACAGTGTGGACTCGACAGCAATAAACCATTGAAATGCTGGAGCAAAAGAAAACCAACAGTTACACGCCAATTGGCCCGACCAGAGCTTGAAAATTCGACGATTTCCAGCGGAGTCCCATTGCTTTCCATATAAACGATTATGATTTTTTACAGTCATGGCGCCGAAAGAAACTCAGTAACATATTGTTTTATTGGCTTTTTCGATGCAAAATTTTGAGGTGTACTCGACTGCACAAATTAAAAACAAATCTATGGGAGAGCTGATTTACGTATTCTTGATCTTAAAAAAATATCCGATTTTTTCATGTTTTTTTATTATTTTTTTTCTATGTAAAGTGAGGTTCAGGGGATGTTCATCTCACAGCCTTGTTTGTATGATGACCCCATGTTATCTAGCGAAAACTGAGTTGACAGGGTATACATGATTTTTCTTATTTCTACTCCAACACATAGGTTGTTGGTACGCGTTAGAACCAACGAGGCGACTCTAACGAGCCCCCGCAACGTCTGTTTAGAGTATAAATAAGAAAAATATTTCAAATTTTCTAGAGAAAAAGAACAATTTTGAAGAAATGAAAGAAAGCATGATGTCACACAGGTGTGTTATCGTAATGGCATAGTCAATCTTCCCCGAGGTGCACGTAAATCATATAAACACCCATGTCAACAACAGAGACATAGAGGATTTTTTTTTTTTTCAGTGTAAGATCGAATTTTATTTCACCGAATGAACACCAAAACTAGTATTTTCACGAGTGGCGTAGCCACGAGTAAAAATACCAGTTTTGGTGTTCATGAGTGAAATAAAATTTGATCTTACACTAAAAAAATCAAATTTTCTGTTTCTTACATGCTTCAAAATGGCAATATATAGCTTCACTTATCGCGTCACTCACCCTGAGAGAAAACTAACTTTGTTCCTGGTCGTTTCGCGTCAATTCGTTGAAATCCAACGTATTTAATGGGTATAAGATTGGGTGTAAACTTTAAAGTTTGCACCTGAAAAGTAGCCTGGGATGACATTTCTATGAATGGTTACTGAAATAATTGAGAGATTAGTTTCCCAAAGAAGCTGCGGACAGATCTAACGTCGCGCGACAAAATACGTGACGTCAGCGTCGAAAATGACGTCATTAACGTCCTCGTGACCTGGGAACGGGCTAAGCGTCAACTCTAATACTGTTCATTAATTTCCAATAATCTGACAATGAAAAAGCTGACCACAAAATTAGATTTTGAGAATAAAATGGTCTCAAGTAGTGAAAAATAAAATTGATATCTGTCACTGTTTGAAACAGTGACAATATCGTTTTCGATTTCACTGAGAAATCTCTATATTTCATTGAATAACATGTAAGAAAAATAAATATTACATTACTTAGGTATGAAACACAATGATACCGCAATGCATGGTGAGAAATCATTCATTTGTTGAATGAAATAATCAATAAAATTCAATGAAAAATGGTTATATAAATACCACACATTCCCGCAGGCAGGCTATCTAGAATACATACTGTATGTAGAACGCAAGTAACTGCAGGAATGAAAAATGCAGTGTAGTCTTATTTGCAAGCTACGTTTTAAATGCTTTTCTCATTTGTTGTGTAAATGTTATACGCATATTGCTTACCAGATATGTAATGAATATAAACTAGTGCGTTCATTCTAACTCTTAGTTTCCTTTGCTAGCTTTTCTGCGACAAAGTTTTATTGCAGGTACCGCTGATGATATCCAGATTCTTACACTCGTGGACAAAATACGTGACGTCAGCGTCGAAAATGACGTCATTAACGTCCTCGTGACCTGGGAACGGACTAAGCGTCAACTCTAATACAGTTCATTAATTTCCAATAATCTGACAATGAAAAAGCTGACCACAAAATTAGATTTTGAGAATAAAATGGTCCCAAATAGTGAAAAATAAAATTGATATCTGTCACTGTTTGAAACAGTGACAATATCGTTTTCGATTTCACTAAGAAATCTCTATATTTCTTTGTATAACATGTAAGAAAAATAAATATTACATTACTTAGGTATGAAACACAATGATACCGCAATGCATGGTGAGAAATCATTCATTTGTTGAATGAAATAATCAATGAAATTCAATGAAAAATGGTTATATAAATAACACACATTCCCGCAGGCAGGCTATCTAGAATACATACTGTATGTAAAACGCAAGTAACTGCAGGAATGAAAAATGCAGTGTAGTCTTATTTGCAAGCTACGTTTTAAATGCTTTTCTCATTTGTTGTGTAAATGTTATACGCATATTGCTTACCAGATATGTAATGAATATAAACTAGTGCGTTCATTCTTACTCTTAGTTTCCTTTGCTAGCTTTTCTGCGACAAAGTTTTATTGCAGGTACCGCTGATGATATCCAGATTCTTACACTCGTGGTCATTTCCTATGAAATTTATGAAACGTGCCTCTGGGGCCGTATATTGTATATTAAATAGCCAGTAGTGTAAAATAGAAGTGGAGGCAATGGTCAGGAATAGATACAATCAACCCACAGCTCCCATCAGAGACACCAAAGGGAAAGAATCACAAACATGAAACAACAGACCTAATGGAAACATCAATAGCGGAAAGCCAAACGGACAGTTACTTTCCAAGGCTATCCAAAATAAAATAATATAAGCGACACAAACACCCCAAGACACACATAACACAAATAAACCGCGTCAGAAGAACCGCCTTAAAAACGGGGCCTCAGTATCAGAAGAATTTGCTTTATTCAACTGAATTTCTTGGGGATAAGTTTCCGTTTTTATCATACAGAAGATCTTACATGAGTGTTCATGTTTTATTGAATTTATGAAACGAGTTGAGGAAAGGGGATAAAATGCGAGGCTTTGCCGATCATTTAATCACTTTTCCTCAACGAGATTAATACATTCAATAATGCATGATCACGAATGCAAGATTATATTTATCATATGACATTTAAAACGCATTTCATTCAAGATTGTTTACAAAAATTTCAATATTCCGCCATTAGTAAACGCGACGTGGTTAAGGACGCCGTACATGTAACGTTACGGGACGTATCTAGCTAATTTGCATATTTAATTCACTAGTGGATTATCGAAAATATAACGTGGCGTTATAACACTCTCAGACGCGACGTCATATGATAAATAAAAATGCTAAATTGGATTTTATTACCGACGGAAGAAGTTCAAAAAGAATTTCAGTAGAAAACATAGGGCTATCATGGAGGTGACGTTACGCACACGTAACCGTGTGTTATTATACGTATGGCCATATCATATTTATAGGTGACAAAACATAGGGCTATCGCGGACATCTTCTTAACGCTACGCTCACGTTACCATGTGTTATAATACGTGTGGTCATAGTATATTTATATGTGACATGACATAGGGCTATCATATTGATACGTGATATGATATAGGGCTATCGCGAACGTGTTCTTGACGTTACGTGCAAGTTACCATGGGTAATTATACGTGGGGTCATATCATATTTATACGTGACATGTCATAGGATTATCATGGACGTCTTCTTGACGTTACACACACGTAACCATGTGTTATTATACGTGTGGTCATATCATATTTATACGTGACATAACATAGGACTATCAAGGACATTCACATGGCGGCACGCACACGTAACCATGGGTTATAATACGTGTGGTCATATCATATTTATGCGTGACAGGACATAGGGATATCACGGACGTCTTCATGTTACGCGCACGTTTTTGTTTGTTTGTTTTATTTGAGGTTTAACGTCCCCGTCAACACTGTAAAGGTCATTTTGGAGACGTTGCTTCCAATTTTGTGGGACTTTTATCCGACATTGGGATGAAATGACATCCCAAGCCCTGTCGCCCAATGAAACAAATAGGGTTTATTAGCATGGACGGTCCGCCTCGCACCGCGGTTCCTGGACAGGCTTAGATCCTCTAAGCGGTTTACCAGTGCTAGTGTGCGGGCCGGATTCAGCTCTGCGTGGAAGCATCATGCAGCCCATATATTTCTTCAAGCCCCTTTACGCGCACGTAACCATGTGTTATTATACGTATGGTCACATCATTTTTATGCGTGACAGGACATAGATTGCGGGCATTCGTTACAACCGCCTCATTGAGGCGGTCCTATGGTGTACACACATTTTTTTTGCAAATACTAGTAAAATAATATATACCATTTTAAATCCTCATTTTAACATACGCATGGGGTGGGTATTTCAAGGGGACCCATTCCACGGACCTGTTAACATGATCTTATGCGCGCGATAAGGCTAATATTTGCAATAAACAGTTTCAATCAGCATTTACGCGTGAAACTGATGGTGAGCTACCATCTAAAGGTGCAAGTTCGTTCCCCTCTATGGGGGACATAACAGTTGACCCCAATGGGGTCGCTAAACTGTTAGGTAAGCTCAAGATACATAAGGCATCTGGGCCCGATGACCTGAATGCCAGGGTACTTAAGGAATGTAGTGCTGAAATATCTCCTGTGTTGGCCTTTATCTTCAATCAATCACTTGCCCAGGGCACTGTACCAGATGACTGGCGACAAGCAAATGTAACCCCGGTCTATAAAAAGGGGGAAAAATATGATGCAGCAAATTATAGACCAGTGTCGCTAACATGCATCTGTTGCAAAACCTTGGAGCATATATTAGTAAGCAACATCAACAAGCACTTAGCCTTTGAGAGCATTCTTGCTGACTGTCAACATGGTTTCCGGAGTCAAAGGTCTTGCGAAACGCAGCTTGTTCAATTTTACCATGACATTGTGAGCAATCTGGATGGGGCCATAAATCGTGGCCACAAACAGACTGACTTGATCATCATGGACTTTGCTAAGGCCTTTGACAAGGTACCTCACAGAAGGCTATTACATAAACTGGAGTACTATGGGATAAGAGGATCCACGCATAGGTGGATTAGCTCATGGCTCTCTGGGCGCTCACAACAAGTTGTACTTGATGGCCAAGCGTCTGATCCAGTCCCTGTTTTATCTGGAGTCCCCCAAGGTTCGGTCCTTGGACCGGTCCTTTTCTTGGTTTTCATTAATGATCTCCCCGACAATATCAGGTCATCGGTCCGTTTGTTTGCTGATGATTGTGTCCTGTATAGGAACATATATTCTCCTTCTGACTGTCTTATTTTACAAGATGACCTGGATCAACTTGCACAGTGGGAGGCCGATTGGCAAAGGAAGTTCAATGTGGCCAAATGTCACTCAATGAGAGTGTCACGACACCCTCCGAACAAGCAAATTAAGTTTGACTATACTCTTCACCAGCAAGTTTTGGAGCATGTTCAATCCGCCAAATATCTTGGTATCACCATCACTGACGATCTTGATTGGGGTCAACATATCTCAGAGATTACATCTAAAGCAACTAGGACTTTGGGATTCCTTAGACGGAACTTGGCTTTTGCACCTAGGCAGACAAAGGATGTTGCATATAAAACATTGGTTCGCCCTCAACTCGAATATGCATCACCCATTTGGCACCCCTATGTTAAAACTCAGACTCAGCAGGTGGAGAAGGTGCAGAGGACAGCTGCTCGATGGACCTGTAGGCGATGGCGAAACAGAAGTAGCGTCGGTGACATGCTTAATGAGCTAGAGTGGCCGTCCCTGGAGGCCCGTCGTGAGCAGTCCTCTTTAACCTTCTTCTACAAGATACACTCTGATTCAGTGTCTATTGATAAAGATAGGTACTTGACCCCTGTAACACTGTCGACCCAAACAAGGGCATCAAAATTAAACGACTCACAATATCGTAGATACCAGTCCTATAGTGATGCCCTGAAGAACTCGTTTTTTCCTAGAACTATTCCCCAATGGAATAGTCTTCCCTCCTCTGCGGTGAATGCCAAGTCCGCAGAAGAGTTCAAAGCCCGCACAGTGTAAGATTGGGTCTCAGAGGTATGCGTTTTAGGATACCTCTGTTATGCAGATTGTAAATAGTTTTAAGGACGCATCCAGTGCCTCTCTTTTTTTTTTTTTTTTTTTTTTTCAGCTAAATTCTAAATTTAGCCACCCAATCAACTGAGGTAATGGCCAGATATGACCGACTCAGTGTAAGAAGATAGATATGGATAGATAGAAACCAAATTACATATTATGGGGAATGGGAACACCTGTTAGATTTTTCATCCCTTTTTTTTAAAGGAAGAGAACTTTCTGAACTTCCTGCTGGCTTTTCTCATAAGCCCTGTTACAGTGAAAAATGGGGTCTACACTTTGAAGGAAAGAATTGTATCCTCATGAGCAAATTCTTTCCTTTAAGAGTTGACCCCTATTGACATGGGAGACAAATATACTTTTTCAAGAGTTGACTCCCCCGAAGGTTTACCCATTCGCCTTAGCCTACCAACTGGTCACCTAATTTTAATGAAATGTTTAAGCAATACCGCATCAACATTTGATGGACCGTCAATGACGTTGGTCCGAAGTTACCGAAATGCTGCTTACCCACTAGATATGAATCACGTGTTCAAGCATAACATCAGCGTTTATTTATGTAGCACAAAGAAAAACGCATATCATGTAACCAAAGTTCACAAACATATGTACTTGTTAGAACCCTGTTTTGTTTTGTTTGTTTGAAATAAAGTAGCATTGCTCTATTAAGACGAGCTAAAACTAGGACTATTTCTGCTTTTAAAAGCATATTTTCAAGGTTTCAGCTTTCTTCGTGAGCATTTTCTACTTCCAGTGACCACTAATAAAGGATCACCTTTTGCGACTGTTTAAATTTTGTCGTAATATAGGAATTTTACTGGATTTTATTCTGAAAAATGCATCTTTCTACGAAACAGATCAGGTTCCTTTTGATCAAAGCATTGTCGGTTTAAAAAGCTTGTTCCTGGTCAAAAGATTAACTGCCCTAGCAGATGCAAAAAAAAAAAAATGTCCATTTTTGTCAGGAAAATATTTAGCATATCTGTCTTATTTAACCATCAACGTTACATGTAAAACGATATGTGAATTAACTAGTCCCAGATGTGAACAATAAAACCAGCCCCCGCCCATCGGGGCTTGCAGAAATACATGGGCTGCATGATGCTTCCACTCAGAGTTTAAACCGGCCGGCAAACGAGTACTGGTAAACCGCTTAGAGGTCTAATAAAAATCAAAAATGAGTTCCTTTAAGTGCAATGAAAACATTCATAAGAAAGAAGATGGGTCCTACTACGTAGTTTCAGCTAATAAAGCCTCATCAGTGACCCTGTAATGATCCGGCAAAGATAGCCAGAGGAAACATACTGCAATTTTGCGAATTTCGAATAGGCAGTCGATTCAAAGACTGTTATAAATCAAAATGGGGTCCAAATAATTAAAAACCTGTCTAGAATATGAGTCTAAACCAATAATTTATTTCTGATTTCTCAGAATATTCACGCTGATCTCAAAGGACCAAAAGTAAAATATAAACTGCACTATGGTTGATGTACGGGGAGACGTTTTACGGCCGCCACACGGCACAACACCAGCTGCAGTGAAGGCAAATAAAAATAAAAAATGAGTTCCTTTAAGAGCAATGAAAACATTCATAAGAAAGAAGATGGGTCATACTACGTAGTTTTAGCTAATAAAGCCTCAGCTAAGCCTGCCCAGGCAATGTGGTGCGAGTCCGCCCGTCCATGCTTATAAACCCTATTGGGTTCATAGGATGGCAGCGCTTGAGATGTCATTTCATCTCAACGTCAGGTAAATGGCCCACAAAATTGGAAGCAACGTCTCCAAAATGACTTTTACAGTGTTGACGGGGATGTTAAACCTCAAATCAAACACAACAAAAACAAAATTTGAACATTAATCCATGAGGCCAAAGATAAATCACTCGAAACTCGCCGTCGAGATTTAATATGTCCATCACGAAAACACGCCTGTTAGTCGGGGATTTGAAATTCGTAGCACGCGTATTTAAGGAGTTTAATGCACCTTACTTTCTCACACTTAACTATGATACGAATTTATATAGAGGTCTCTCAGCATCTTGAAATGGAGTTAGAAAATCAAAAAAGTGGGGAAAAGACATAAAAAGGGGAGATAAATGTTCCTTCCTTCTTTTTGAAAGTTGATACTTGTATCAAGTTTATATGTCATTGCATTTCTACTTCCGGTACTGGACCGGGTTACTACACTTCCGCTGCTCGTTCGCTGCATAAAATAGTCCAAATTAAGCACTTGCCTCTTAACATTTGCGCTGAATGCGGACTTGATGCCACAGGTGTTCCTTCCCTTTCACCCCTCAGTTGCCGAACTGGACTTTTCCAGCTTTGAAAAGGCGGACTTGATTCCACAGGTGTTCCTTCCCTTTCACCCCTCGGTTTCCGAACTGGACATTAGCCCATATATAACTAGCATCACTTTTTATGGCATGTAAGTATTGTAGGCCCAGATCAGACGCAGCACAACTTGGCGTCTGATCTGAATCTGCATTGATTGCTAAAAAAAACTTGCAAAACCTACCTTTAAGAAAACAAATCTGACAATCCTGTTCCGAACTTATTTGTTGGAGGATTCCATTGTCATATATTGGTTAAGCAAATTCAGAAGCCACTGATCAGACACCTCATTCTTTGACCTCGAATCAGACCCTTCAGTGTTATAAAAGGAAGCTTTGCATTTTTGGGTGCATATGCACTCGTTTTAAAGACACTTGGAAAGACGAATCTAAGTCGAAGCGTCTCCACTGTTTAAAATGTAGAAATTAAAGGGCTCTGCTGTAACGTCTCCGAAAGCAATGTACACTTCATTTTTGGAGACCCATGACTCGCCGAAAGAAAGCAATAGGTTTTAAAGTTCACTCCCGTCCAGTGCTCCAGATAAACAGCGTATTTGCGTTAATACTCAATTAATCAAAGTGCTGAGAGAACTGGTGGATTGATCATCTCTGAATGTAAGTTTGGAGAATAGTCATGAACTGAGAATCATACTGTTCGTTTAAGCAGGTACATTCGATCTGATCGGACACCGCATTATGTGGCGTCTGATTATGAAGGTTCTGTTTGCCAATGGCCAAATGCACGAGCACAGTCCTACTGCCCCCGCCCATCAGGGCTTGAAGAAATAGACGGGCTGCAAGATACTTCCACGCCGAGCTGAAATCTACCGCACATGAGTACTGGTAAACCGCTTAGAGGATCTAAGCCTGCCCAGGCAAAGTGGCGCGAATCGGACCGTCCATGCCACAAGCCTATTTGGTTTCATTGTGCGACAGGCTGGATAATTATGTCATTTAATTTTAGTGTTGGGTAAAAGTCTCACAAAATTTGAAGCAACGTCTCTAAATAACCTAGTCAGTGTTGACGGGAATGTTAAACTTCAAAACAAGCAAACAAACATACAAACAAACAAACAAGCACAGTCCAGAATTTTCTTCTGACGTTCCGCTCTGACATCTTAGGGTTGCTATCAATAACCAATACCTGGATTTTGTTCAGGGTCGGCGCCAGTCAGATGGTCAGTGATTGTCACGAGGACAATAACAAACAACAGGAATTTTTTTCTTAGTCGAACCTGGTTAAACTCCTTTTTCAACCTTGTCAAAAAGATACTTAAAGAACTGTTTAATCTACCACTACCATTTTATCATGGTGAATATACCTCATGAATCAACTTTCCTCAGTACTTTCAGTACTTTGATTTCATTTAAGCATCCAAACAATTCCAAACAACATCTCCTCTGAAACTACAAGGTCAATTGGAACCAAATTATATGTGAAGCCGCAAGGGGGTGGAAGAACAAACATATATTCTGAATATCTGGGTCACATGACCAAAATGTCCGCCATGCCCATATATGGTAAAAACCTTTGAAAATCGCCTTCTCAGGAACCAATCGACCGATGACCTTGAAACTTGGTATACAATATATGGGACCCGGGACCTATCGATTTTGTTCAAATGATGACATTTCGTTGACCATGACCTTTCGTACGTCAAGGTCACATGCGGTCACTTAGGATTTTGTTTGGAAAAGACAGGGTTTTCTGGTTCTGTTGCAGCTTATGACATCATAGTTGATATTTGCAATCAGCTTAATAACCCTGGGGCCAAAAGATTAAATAGTTTTGTAATTTTTTTAAAACTACTGGGCAAACTGATACAAAATTACATATTCTGCATCAGTGTGGTCGAGAAATCCAAGTTTGTTAGAGGGATCTGTGTGATCGGCACACCAATAAACGGCCAAAAGTGATTTTAAAATTCTGCATCTCCGGAAATACAAGACCTTGGTATGCAGCATTTTACAATCTAGTCCTAAGATGGTTCAAAGCTGACTATAATGTATGGGACGGTAACAAAAGAAAACAATGGTTGATTTCAAAATAATTTGGCATCAATGGTCCTGGGATTGTACTCTACTAAACCATTATTGTCTGTTAAAATAAATGGCCACCACGGGTGTGTGTGTGGGGTGGGAGGGATTTATTTTATGCCCACTTGAGCTCTGGCGAGCGTAGTTTCCCATCAGCCGCTTGTTCACAATTTTGTGTTCAGGGAAAAGTCACGTAAACTTGATGGCAAGCGTAAATCATATCTAATTGGCGGTGTCATGATACAGCAGCCAAAGTTGTCTGCTTTACTGATTGCGCTTGTTTGGTTATCTTTTGTTGCTTACCTTCATAAACAATTAATTGGTGACCAGTGGTAGTTTGGTATGAAGTTACCATGGCAGCAATACCTCTGAAAGACGACAATGTTCAGTGAAGATAACAGCACGGCCCTATTTCAGTTTTGTTTTTTCAAAGGGTTGGCAGATTTTTGTTCAGTATTTCATAATTGAAGGAAAGTCGTGTTTGAATGAGTTTACGCCTCTGAACAATCAAGCCTCCTTTTGACTGAAGGTGTGCGAAATTTTACTGCGAACAAAAAAGAAACATTGAACAGTATTTGGTGGAACGATTTTACTTAAATGTTTTAAAGGTTTATTGTTTTGGTTTTTAACATTAATTTGCTGCAAAAAAAGATACTCTACTAAATTTAAATATCGGCATCTAATTCTCCGGCTGCGGATTTGATATACTTCAGCTTATTTGCTGATTGAATGACTCTGGTTTTGGTCGATCTTTTGGCAAACATGAGCAAATTGAGGTCGCCAAGTTACATAAAGATGCAGAAAAGTTCAGGCGAGGGTCGGTGTTGAACCCGATGTTCCCACCCTTCTTGACAAAGGTGAAGAGAAGAAGCTTGATTTACATAGGAATCGTAGCATTTATTATGCCAAACATCGTTCCTGTTCACTGTTCAATATATCTGACATATAAGGTTTCAACCTCAAGTAAATTAACCCGCCCACCTAGTTCCTTTCATATGTACGAACGCATGTCCGCCAGAACGCCTGAAGGTAAGTGTCTGATGCTCTGTCTCTGGTAGGGTTAACCGGAACCTAACTGTTTGGTTTCCTTTGCTGCAGAATTCTAGCTATTTCATGCTATCGAGTCCACATCGTTGTTTCATCTCTTTAGTCGTTTGATTTTCTGTTCTCGGAGATGTTGCACTGATGAGCTAGAACTCCATCATGTAGAGTGAACAGTTTATCGGTTTTAACCACGACAATCAAGGGCGAGTAGTGTTACCATCTAAAATCTATTAAAGTGTCCAACCCCACCTCGGCCCCCGTAAAACTTCTTACTGACCCCGTCGTCGATCCTTTTTGTGTTTTATTATTTTCATTTTTAGTCCTTAAGATGTATGTATTGCTAATGCCTTTTTTATTTTGGATAGCCGTTCGGTCATGTGGGGAGATAACTGTCATTCTGGCTTTCCATCCATGACGTTTTCATTTTGGTGTTTTCCCAGTGGAAATCTTCCACTGACCGTTCCAAGGCAGCTCTTCTGTGGCGATTTATTTATGTTGTTGTTTGTTTCTTACTGTGTGTATCACTTGTGTCTTTTAATTTTGGATGGCCATATGGCCATTTTGTGGGAAAGTATCTGTCCTTATGGCCTTCCTTTGTTTAGGTTTCCATTATGGTCTGGTCGCTTAATGTTTGTATTTCTTTCCCTTTGGTGTCTTTTCTGGGTGGAGTAAGTAAATTGTATCAATTCCTGATCTTTGTTTTACTTCTACTTTGAATGGGAGGTGGGAGATATTTTGTATAGATTCCTGATCATTGCATACACTCTGTTTTTCAAATGTGATAACTCCTGATGGCTTGTTATAGAAGGCCTTTTTGGCCAATCTATATGGGACAATTGGGGTGGTTGGGTGAGGCAAAGGTGACGTGTATCTTGCGTAAATAGGGCGTCCAGCTGATAGTGGCTTACAGCTGGACAAGACCTGCTGTTCTTCCAGCAGTTAAGGGATGGGGAAAACTGTTATTTCTTCTGTTTCTGCTTTTCCATTTTCCCATTTCTCCTCTGCTTCTTAATTTCATCTTCTCAACTATCTCTTCTGTCGCTTTTCTCCCTTTCTCTGGAGAGAGGACAAAAATGACCAACAAGGGGTGACGTGTCTTTTAACCCAAAACAATCAATATATGGGACAAATGTCAGAAAAAGGAAGTAGTAACAAAGGAGATGAAGAACAGATTAGACACAGATTAGACAAGAGACACAGGATGACTAAGAGCTAATGATGAATAGAGGGGCAAGGCTATCGTAGGCAGATCGCCCAACAAAATGGTAGAAAGTAAGTGCAGGTGACATCTTAAGATGCACGTTTACAGGTTATACCACAACTCAGGGAAAGGGGAAGATAGAAGTGTGTTTAAGGAATGGCTTTACGTTACATTAAACCTCGGGTACAATTTAGTTTTAGTCGTGCGACTTAACAGAAAATAAGGTACCCAGTAAGATTTCAAGTGGCCAGTAACATCTACGTGTTTAAAATATAATAATGTCGATGTTACTTGGGGAGCTATCAGCACAAACCGGAAACTTTGGATACTGATTCTTGAAATATACAATGTATTCATTAAATGTTGATTGTTTCAAGTCACCAGTTTAGAGAATCACTTGCCAGTTCACCCGCTGACAAATTCCCCTCACTAAATATAAACCGGAAGGAAATGGCCATCAGTAACTTTTCAAAAATATATCTATCGGTCCCTGTTATGATACATCTATGACCAGCCAGTAAAATAATTTAGTTTATGTTGGTTTTAATATAATTTTTTATCACGATCTGTGACACAACAGGAAAAAGTGGTACAATGGTCCATAGGTTTCGGAGTCCCTTGTTCATGCCCGGATTGAAACAGAGTCATCCAGTTTCATATGCACGTGCAAAAATAACCGTCCTTCATACTGACGAAAAAGAAATTGTTTAAAAAAGTACTAAAAATTATTTAGCGCGAAAATGGGGTAAAATTTACCAAAATTTTGGGGTCAAATTTCAATAGTCAAAATTTATGGTAACACCGGATTTATTTACGTCATATTATGAATTTTTGTGTCTTCGAGTATTGACAAATATTTTGGCTTTTGAATTCATATGTTAGCGCAAGCTACACATAACTAAACTGAATCCAACTATACCATCCGCATGGGGTGGGTGTAAACTCATAGAATTTTCAACCCCTTTTCCCCACCAGATTTGCTAAATAATCACATGTCATATAGGTTAGGCTCCTGTCTCAATGAAACGGCACAAATAAAGCGTGAGAATTTTGGGTGCATTAAATTTTTCGAAATCTGGTCTCAAATCCCGGACTATGTATAATTCTGACCCATCTTTGACGCAACTTTTTTAAAGTAAAACTGGGGTATTTCCGCTTGTGATGTTTCCATTAGGGTCTAGTTGATTCATGTTTGTGTTTCTTTCCCTTGGTGTCTCTGATGGGAGTTGTAGGTTAATTGTATCGATTCCTGATCATTGCGTTCACTTCTTTTTAAATCGGTAAACCTTATATTCTTAATTTCTGCTCTAAAATATAGATTGTGGGTACCCGTGAGAATCGCGAGTGTACCCACAGTCTCTATTTTGAGCAGAAATATGAAAAATCTCACATTTTTTCAACTGTAAATTGTCGGTATTTTTCGCCGATAGAATTTAGAATGTATTTGTATAGGCGTATTTTACGTAATCGCAGTCATATTATGGCACTTTCGTGACATTTAATGATGCCAGGTTCTGCGCAATGAGGCCAATCTTGCACAGTCTTATACAACACTTCGCTATCACATACCTAAGGATACGGAACCCGGGAAGGGACATTTCTGTTCCAGTATCTAGCAGAACAGAATTTAAAACGATAAAAATAGAGTGGAGAGGAAAACAAGAAATATGTCGTTTAAACGATCTAATACGACATATTTTTTGTTTTCTTTTCCACTCAGAAAAAGTAGCGTGGACTTTAAAACAATAAAATTAGAATGGAACAGAAAACCAAAATATGTCGTTTAAACGGCATATTTCTTTTTTTTCCTTTCCACTCCGAAAAAGACGCATGGAATTTAAAACAATAAAGATGTCGTTTAATTGACATAATCATGATCTCCCATTGGTTAAATATGTGTTTTTTTTTTTTCAACATAATATGTAGTATAAACGATATAATCCTAGCCTTCCATTGGTTGGCTTGATTTTAAGTTTAACGCCCCAGTCAAAACTGTTTAGGTCATTTTGGATACCTCGCTTCCAATTTTGTAGGACTTTTACCCGACATTGAGATGAAATGACTTCTCAAGCCCTGCCGCCGAATTAAACCAAAAGGGTTTATATGCATGAAAGGTCCAACTTGCAACACTTTTCCTGAGCATGCTTATAACCTCAAAGCGGTTAACCAGTAGGTGCGGTTGCTTTCAGCTCTACGTGGAAGCACAATGCAGCCCAGTCTATTTCTTCAAGCACTAGTGTGGGAGGGCCGCCCATTGATTGTTATCACGGCTTGTACTCCAATCATAGGTCATATCAAGAGAAACGAACCTAGAATCATAGTGTCATCTGTCCTTTTCGCATGCCCGTCTGTCGTTATAACCGCCTCGCCAACCAGTACCAACAGCGTAGGTATTGGAGCAGAAAATAGAAAATGTATATATAACCCTGTAAACCCCATGCAGTTTTCTCTATGTAGAGTTGGATTTACAGGATTTTTCCTTATATTTGGTTGTAAACATGTTGCGTTTTTGAACTGTAGTAGGTCAGATTGACTGGGCTTGTTAAGACAGTCGCGTCACCAGTTCAGCAAGGTTTTATTAGCTCATTAAGCTGAATAGGACACGAACGAACTGACAGACGACCAGCTTATGTTTTCGCCTTGTGTTTCTGTGGAATTGAATACCAGCTTCTTACTTTAATACGGAGGAAAAAATTTACATATCGGTCAAGTTAGTCAGACTGACTGGCATGTGACACTATGATCCTAGAATGTGGTGATACGGAATTCAACAAATATTGAACGCTTGTTGCCTAGAATTAAGCTATGCTTAATTATTAAGCTATGCTCAATTAGTGTGGTTCCGGAAAATTGTTCAAATAATTCAAACGAATAAATCAGCAATGTTTGCAGAAACATACATCTATTAGAGAGGTTTTAGTTAATTCACACAACCGTCAATTCCTATAAAATGATGAAACTACTTAGTAGACAAGGATATTATAAAAAATCATATTATACAAAATAAGTTTTCATAATATATAAATCAAGACTAGATATATCCTTTTTCCAGTCAAATAGAACATATTTATTTTTAGAATTTCATGTGAGGTTAATATGCAGAAGTCGTCCAACAAACTCTTTTTTCGATCGATATAAAGTGGAAGATATCATTCCAGAAAAATATGGATTTATGAGAACCCAAAAATATATTGTCTTCAGCGCACACACTCACACAAAAAGACGGCTAACTGTTAACCGTTTCACAAAAAGAGTAATTTTCTCGCTTGTGATGCCTCCTTAATAGCACCTTTCATATAATCAAAACACCCGGTCCAAAATTAACTAAACATCTATTGACATGAGCGATTCTCCTTCAGTATCCGCCGGGTCATAAGCACACACACACAGCAGGATTATATTATCGGTCTCAGTCAAAGGGAGCTAATCTGTGTGGTCGTCATGCGTGATAACACCAACCAATGGAAAAGCTAGGATTATGTCGTTTAAACGACATATTATGTTGAAAAACGACATCTTTAACCAATGGGAGGCCAAGATTATGTCGATTAAACGATATCTTTATTGTTTAAAATTCCACGCTACTTTTTTTCAGAGTGGAAAGGAAATCAAGGAATATGTCGTTTAAACGACATAAGTTTGTTTTCTGTTCCATTCTATTTTTATTGTTTTAAATTGCACCCCACCTTTTTCAGAGTGGAAAGGAAAACAAGAAATATGTCATTTGAACGACATATATTTGTTTTCTGTTCAATGCTAATTTTATTGTTTTGAATTCCACGCTACTTTTACAGAGTGGAACAGAAAACAAGAAATATATTTTTTGTTTTCTGTCCCATTCTAGTTTTATTGTTTTTAATTCCACCCTACTTTTTCAGAGTGGAACGGAAAACGAAAATTAAACAACATATTATATCGTTTAAACGACATATTACTTATTTACCTCTCCACGCTAATTTTATTGTTTGAAATTCTGTTCTGCTAGAACTGGAACAGAAATGTCCCTTCCCTGGTCCCGTATGAGGATTTTCGATTTTTATTCCACCGCAGGGTAGAAGATTCTGAGTGGGTGTGGTTAAATCAAGGATTTCCTTATCTGGTGTGCAAGGAAATTATTTCTACATACATGTAGGTGTTATATTCTAAAGAGGCAATTACTTCAATTGCAGGTTAGATGAGTGATACAGACGCAGTGCTGAATATGGAGTAATAAACATATTGATAACAAGATTGTGCAAGTTTTCTCGTTTTCTTTCCGTTCTGCTTTTAGCTCACTAAAGCCGAAGGCTCCAGGGGATCTTATAGAATGGCAGCCTCAGTCGTCGTACGTCGACCACATTTTAAAACAGAAATATCTCTGCATCTTGCAAGCAGCCAAATTTTATTTGTAGCATGTTGTTAATGTGAGACTGCTTGCATATGCACTTTTGGAAAATTGCTCAAGAATTTTGGTTTCTATGGCTTACTACGGGAAAGCGCGTGTGAATAGCGTAGCTTCTTTTTTTTTGCGGAATCTTCATGAAAGTTGCCGAAAACAATGAGATACATAAAATCTCAGAAAAACTCGAAAATGGGTCAGATCGATCCAACAATAGCAGAGTTACCTCCCCTTGATTCTCAAAAATGGTCTTTTTTGGAACTTGTGAACAGCTCACTACTTCATTTTTTGCCGGAACTTAATGAAACTTGCATATAAGAATAACATGCATAAACTCTAGGAAAATTCGAAAACTGGTCAGATTGGCCTAACAATAGCAGCGTTACATTCCCTTGATTCTCACAAATGGTCATTTTTGACCTTTTTAATAGCGTAGCTGCTTCAATTTTTGTCTTATCTTAACGAAACAACAATTGCCTGCATAACATCTCGGACGGGTTCTAAAATGGGTCAGATTCGCGAAACAATTGCAGAATTACCTGTCGTTGATTATCCAAAATGGCCATTTTTGACTTTGTTAACAGCGTAGCGTCTTAACACAATTAAAACATACAGATTATAATGATTTGCTTTAAATCTCAAAACAGTTTAAAATGGGTCATTTTTAGCTCACATGACTGAAGGTCAATGTGTGTATTTGATACCGTCTTGCGCCGTCAGTCAGACCTTGGTCAGAAATGATCAATATGACAATATATTGGTTATGTTTGAATATGGGTCTTGTCAGATTCAAAAGTAAGTCAGTAGTGCATATCTTAGAGAAACCTCGCGAACACTCTAGATGCCTCCACCGTTTTGCGTGATCATCATCAAACTTGCCTAGAATGATCATCTTGACAATATATCGATCAAGTTCGATTATGAGTCGCGTCGGGTCAAAAAGTAGTTCAAAACATAGAAAAAACTTGTGAACACAATAGAGGTTCGATAATCGCCAGACTTGCTCAGAAATATTATCATGACAATATCCTGGTGAAGTTGGAATGTGTGTCAATCTGGTCAGAAAGTAGGACGGTAGGTTGAATCATTGGAAAACCTTATGAACCCTCTTAAGGCCATTATTTCGGTCCAATCGTCGTCAAACTTGCTCAGAATGGTATTCATGGCAATATATCGGTTAAGTTGAGATATTGGTCATGTTGGGGCTGAAAGTAGACCAAATCACAGGAAAACCTTGTGAACACCCTTAAGACCACAGTTTTGGTCCGATCGCCACCAAACTTGCTCAGAATGACAATTTTGGCAGTATCTCGGTCAAGGTCGAATATGGAGCATCTGGGATCAACAAGTAGGTTAGTAGGTCAAATCATTGAACACATTAGACGCCACAGTTTTGGTCCGACAGGCATCAATCTGGCATATAATCATCATCACGACAATATCCCAGTCAAACTGAATATGGGCCATGTTAGGTCAGAGAAAAGGGCAGTAGGTCAAATCATCGAAAAAACCTTGTGAACATTTTAGAGGTCATAGCTTTGGTCCAAACGTCATGATAATATCTCAGTCTATTTCGAACATCGTTCATGTTGGATTAAAAAACTAGGTCAGTAGGTCAAATCACAGAAAAACCTTGTGAACAACCTAGAGGTCAATGTTTTGGTTCGATCAAAATCAAATTTGTTCAGAATGATCATCATGTAAATATTTCGGTCAAGTTTGAAGATGGATCATGTCAGGTCAAAAGTAGGTCAGTAGGTCAAATCATAGAAAAATTTTGCAAACACGCTAGAGGCCAAAATTTTGGTTCAATCATGATAAAACTTCCTTAGAAAGATCATCTTGACAATATCTCTTTCAAGCTTGAATATGGAACATGTCAGATCAAAATGTAGGTCAGTAGGTCATATCATAACCAAACGTGAACACTCTTAAGGTCACTGTCTGATCATCATCAAGTTTGCTCAGAATAAACATTTTGACAGTAACGTGGTCGGGTTGGGTATTGTATGAATATAATGGTAAACTTTTTACATGAAAAATCTGCAAAGGGTATGAAGACGTCGTCCGATTGGCTTAGAACTGGGTAAAAGTGGCGTGAAAATCAATACCGGGAACACGCTTTGTCCCCACGACGCTTTGTTATTCAGATGAAGCCGGCCCATCTCCGACTTCTGCACTTGGATCTGACCCTCAATGTCCAAAAGTTATCCAGATAGTGACATACAAACAAGTCAGCCCTGTATTGTCAAAGGGAACCACCGAATCACAAGTCTAGCATCTAATGCCAACTCTGCTCCGCATCCCCTTGTCACCACAAGGTATTTCAAGTTAAAGTTACACTAAGCCGGTGCTCGTTCCCGTCTGGTGCACTAGGACCTTGACCCTCAGTGTTAATAATGTGCCCAGATAGTGACATACAAACAGGTCAGCTCTGTATTGTGAAAGGAAATCACCGACTCATGTCTAGCTTCTGATGCAAACTCTACCCCACATCCCCTTGTTCGTATCTGTCTGGTGCTCCCTAGGACCTCACCCTCAATGTTCACAATGAACACAGAAAGTGACATTCATGTCGAATAACTTCTGAAATAATTCATCCTCAAAACGAAAACTTTTGGAAGGAAAGTTTCATAGGTGACACTCTGACAAAGTCGCTCAAATTCCGGTTGCTCCATTGAACATGATAGCTACCAAAACAAAAGAAAACAAGAGGGCCAAGATGGTCCTGAATCGCTCACCCGATATCAAGTTGTCACATAGCCTCTTAACGTCATGTGGGTGGCAGCCATTCCATGAAGGATAACAGTTGCACTTAGATAGATGATTACCTAGGCAACATTCTTGCAGAGTTTGGAATACAACTGGCTTTAGAATTTCTATTTTAGCATTGTCAGCCATTTTGTTCATATTACAGTAGCATCTTCGCAGGGGATCACCAAGCAACATTCACATGAAGTTTGATGGAATTAGCCAATAGGTATAGCATGGGTTGGCGCTTAAAGGTTTGTCTATTTTTTAGATCTGGCGTCCTTTGTGATCGGACCGAACACATTTACCTGTTTGGCAGACGGGAATCAAAACAACTTTCCTCTGAAATTTGATTCAAGTTGGCCAAGGGTTAAAGGAAGACGTTTTGTTTAAATAGATTTGTTTCTATTTTTAGCTCTGACAGGTATCACGTTCATTGCAGCAGAACCGTTTCAGCTAAATTTGGTTGGGAGCCACCTTGCAACATTCCTGTGATGTTTGAATAAAAAAAAAGTGTTTAGGAGGAGTTCGCATTCAAAGCAAACTGCTGTTATTGTTATATATTTAGTTCTGGCAGCCATTTAAGTCAGAACCAATCAGTTATTTTGGTAGCGGGTTGACATAAGCAACATTCCTGTGCCGTTTGAATGAAATTTTGCAGAAGGGTATAGGAGAAATTGACTTATGAAGATTTGATATACTTTTAGCTCTGGCGGCTGTAGTGACCATCAGAACAGAATGATTTTAGCTTTTTTGGATGAAAACCACATAGGCAACATTCCTGTGAAGTTTGAATCAAATTGACCCAAGGGTAGAGGAGAAGCTCTCTTTGAAGCAAATCTTTGTTTTTCTAAATTTAGCGTTGGCAGCCATTTTGCTCATTTGAGTGGAACTATTTTAGCTATTTTTGTAGAGGGTCACCGAAGTAAAATTCCTACGAAGTTTAAACGAAACTGGCCCGAGCGTACAGTCGGAGTTGTCGTTTAAAGATTTTTAACCGATTTATCATTTTTTTAACGCATTTGAAGCAAATTTAGTTTTTTTTTTATATATTTTTAGCTCTGGAAGCCATCTTGTCCACCACAGCCAAACGATTATAGGTAGGGAGCCACCTAGGTAACGTTCCTATGAAGTTTGAATCAACTATGCTTAGGGGTTTAGGAGGAGGTCGGATTTTAAACAAATTTACTTTTTTTCTATTTTCATTGTTGGCAGCCATTTTGCTCATCTGATCAGAACTGTTTTAGCTATTTTGGTAAAGGGCCAGCTAAGCAACATTTCTAATTAGTTTCAATGAAACAGGCCCAAGGGTTCAGGAGACGTTCGTGTTTGAAACAAATTTGCGACGTTCTATTTTGTGAGATCTGGCACTCATCGTGTTTGTCAGAGAAGAACGATTTAAGCTACTTTGGTAGGGAGGCACTTGAGCAACTCCTGTGAAGTTTAAATAAATTGGCTCGCGGGTGTGTGGAGGAGTGCTCATTTGCTGCAAACTAACGTGTTCTTTTATATCTGCAGCTCTGGCGGCCATTTAACTAATCTAAGCAGAAACATTTGAACTATTATGGTAGACATTCCTGTGAAGATTGGATAAAACTGTTCTGCCCCGGTGACAAAATGGCCGCGATAGCTAAAAAAGAAAACATAAATACTTTGCTTTAAATGCCAACATCCCCCAAAAAACTTGAGCAAATTTTATTCAATCTTCAAAGGAATGTTGCTTAGTTTATCTTCTATCAAAATAGCTAAAATCGTTTCACTCTGATGAACAACATGGCCACCAAAGCTTAAAATAGAAAAAAAAAACATTAAACGCCAACTAATTCGATACCCATGGGCCTATTTCAGTCAAACTTCATAGGAATGTTGCTTATGTGACCCTCTAACTAAAAAAGCCAAAACATTTCCTTATAGATGAACAAAATGGCTTCCAGAGCTAACAAAGAAAACATTAGAACAGCTTCTCCTATACCCTTGAGCCTATTTCGTTCCTAATTCATAGGAATCTTGCTTAGGTGACCCTCTACCTAAATAGCTAACACGGTTCTGGTCCGATGAGCAAAATGTCAGCCAGAGCTTAAAATAGAAAGAACATCAACATTTTGGTTTAAATGCCAACTCTTCATAAACCATTTGGTCAATTTCAATCGCACATAATAGGAATGTTGCTTTGGTGACCCTCTACTAACCAAACTAAATGGTCCTGCTCCGATGAATAAAATGGATGCCAGAGCTAAAAATGAAAAAAAAGTCAATGGTTTGCTGAAAATGCCAACTCCTTCTTATCCCTTGGACAAATTTAAATCAAACTTGACAACTTTACCTCCCTCTTCAATTGCCCGCCGGTAGGACAGGCTTCAGATTCTATGATCGTTTCAGCGTAAAGGCTTATGTTGGTTGGTACCTGATGCTCTGTCTCTGGTTGTGGCTAAATAAATTTAAATACTTCTAAAGCCACATTGTAAAAGTTTTCTATTCTCCATATTTGTATGTAAAATCTGTTGTCTTAAAATGGTAGTGCAAATTCTTAGTTGAAGTTGATTAGAATCGTAGTTAAATATTTATCTTCTTTGTTTATGATTATTTCTCTGCCAATATATACTATTTTGTCCCTGCCTTCATGGTAACTTTCGTAAACGTCATCTAACGTTGACGTCACGTAATTAAATGTCAGATTTCAATCTAATAAATTACAATAGCAATTCAGATTAAACAATAGGAATAAATCATCAATGATGAGATAAAACAATAAAATCGCGGTATATTCGCGACACTCCCACCAGAAAGACGTGATTATTCTGCACGATATTGTTTCACATACACAAAGCCCCATGCTACTGTAGAAATGTCTCGTTTAACATTTTAAATTTACATCCTTTGTTTGACTCCTTTGACCCATAGGATATTTTGGTCGCATATCTGTTATTTTCTATTCCTGTCTGTGCCTCAGATTTGGACTTCTTCAGTGTCTTTCTTTCCTTAGACAATGGTTTTCTCGTTTGGTCTGTCCTGTTCGATGTCAAGGTGAACAGATGTCCTCTTCTTAGAAATAACCATTCCATCTCCTGGATTGTCAGCTTTTGCGTTTGTCTTTTCTGTTACATTGCATGCCAGGGCTAGCATGTTCAATTCTGTTTTACTTCGAACACTTTTTATATATGTTGCTTCATCTCAAACAGTTATTTTTCCCATTTTAAAAGGTGCTATCGTTGACTCCAGATCCAAACTACTGTAGACAAAGACTCCTATGATGGTTATTCTGTTGTCCACACTGGTAACACATATTGTTTAGTATACAGTCACCTACTACATGACCTTGTTTAAGGCAAAATAGCAGCTGCCTTTTATTCTTCCTTTTTTGCATCAAGTGTCAGAAAGTTAGTACATTCATCATTCCAGTGAGTCTCAGTGCAATATCTGGATAAGCCATTGTAGTTTTTCTTCAAAGTAGAAGAAAAACAAAGATCAGGAATCGATACAATTAACTTACTCCACCCATAAAAGACACAAAAGGGAAAGAAACACAAACATTAAGCGACCAGACCATAATGGAAACCTAAACAAAGGAAGGCCATAAGTACAGTTACTTTCCAACAAAATGGCCATATGCCATGCCAAAATGAGAAGACACAAGTGATACACACAGTAAGTAACAAACAACAACATAAATAAATCGCCACAGAAGAACCGCCTTGGAACGGTCAGTTGAAAGATTTCCACTGGGGGGGGGGGGGGGTGGGGGGGTAAATAGACTTTACATGGCCACAATCCTCGCCCTTACTTCTGTCGCGATTTAGACAAATAATTTGTTCAGTCCGCAGAAAGGCCTCCTAACTCATCAGCGCAACATCCCCGTGGACACAAATAGTCACAGAACCACAGAGGTGAGACAACGGTGAGGACTCGACAGCAAGAAACCACTGAAATGCTTGAGCAAAAGAAAACCAACAGCCAGACTCCGATAGGCCCGAGCAGAGGCAGAGCATCAGGCACCAAAAACATTACCTAGAATAAGATCTCTCTAATTATCAATAAGCCTTTACGTTGGAACCGTCATAGAATCTGAAGCCTGACCCACCGACGTGCAATTAAAGAGGGAAGCAAAGTTGCCAACAGTGATTGGGTTAACTACCATGCGCGCAGTCTGTCGTATAACATCCATGTTGTAACCAATCTTTTTATATCGAAGAATGATTTTACGAAATTGCGTGCTGAAGTCATTGCGGTTATACATTTTTTATGAATTTATATAGTAAGTCACCATAAAATTCGGGTTCCGATAGACCTTGTTGCAGAAGAGATTTAAGTCCAATATTGAATTTTGAAATTATATCAGAATGGCGTCTATAAAATTTTGAAAAGGCTTTGCGTAGTTTATGGTACCGATAACCCTGATTTAGAAGTTTAGCTGTTAATAATTTATTGCAAGTGTTGAAGTCAGTTACATGACTACACACTCTGGCAAATCGAATAAACTGCGAAATATAAACGCCATAGGATGGCGCACGAGGAACAGCACCATCAAAAATCGAATCCTTACTTGCTTTAGGAATGAAATTGACATGCTGTTGTTTCAATGTTAGTTGTACTTACAAGCCACAGTATACCTTGTTCTTGGCCCACCGTTTAAAAGCAGTTCCCGGGTTCCGGCACCAATCAATGTGGCGAAATAAATTTTAAAACTTCTAAAGCCACATCGTAAAAGTTCCCATATTTGTATGTAAAATCTGTTGTCTTAAAATTCAAGTACCAAAAGTACAAATTCTTAGTTGTGGTTAATTAGAATCGTAGTTAAATATTTATCTTCTTTGTGTATGATTATTTCTCTGCCATGCTGTACTTTTTTGCCCCTGCCTCCATGGTAACTGACGTCAACGTCTTATAACGTTCACGTCACGTAATTAAATGTCAGATTTCAATCTAATAAATTACAATAACAAATAAGATTAAAAAATAGGAATAAACCATCAACGATGATATAAAACAATAAAATCGCGTTATTTCCGCGACACTGGTCGGGTCCATCGGAGTCTAACTGTAGGTTTATTTTTCCTCCAGCATTTCAATGGTTTCTTGCTGTCGAGTCCTCACCGTTGTTTCATCTATGTGGTTGTTTGTTTTTTGTGTTCATGGAGATGTTGCACTGGTGGGTTAGGATGCCTTCATGTGAGCTAAACAAATCATTTGCCTTAATCGCGACGGAAGTAAGGGCGAGGATTGTGGCCAGGTACAACCGATGTAAGCCCCCCCCCCCCCCCCCCCCCCAAATGAAATTCGTTTCCACTGACCGTTCTATGGCGGTTCTTATGTCGCGGTTTATTGCACGACCCGCAGAAAAAGCAACCGACTGAAGTCGGTTTTTTCTAAGGGTGCCCTAAAATCACCGTGTCATTCTGTCATTCTGTCATTCTGTAATTCTGTCAGTCTGTCATTCTGTCTGTCCGTCCGTAACCCGTTTGTGAAAATTGGTGATAGTGACTTAACCGCTTGGAATATTTAAACAATTTTTTGCATACTGATAGATATCAATGAGATCTAACCAATGCACTTACGAAATATTACATTCCATTTAGTATAGCCTCGCCGAGGCGAAAAATGTGAAAAATTTCGAACATTTTTGAACTGCTTCTCCTCGGAAACCGTTGGGCCGATTGAAGTCAAATTTCATATGTAGCCTCTATGGGAGGGGGGAAACCAAAATTTGCTCATGGGGTCAAGGTCACATGACCAAAATGGCCGCCAAGCCATATATGGTTTGTCTGTCCGTCCGTAACCCGTAAGTGGAAATTGGTGATAGTGACTTAACCGCTTGGAATATTTAAACAATTTTTGGCATACTGATAGATATCAATGAGATCTAACCAATGAACTTGCGAAATATTACATTCCATTTAGTATAGCCTCGCCGAGGCGAAAAATGTGAAAATTTTCGAACTGCTTCTCCTCGGAAACCGTTGGGCCGATTGAAGTCAAATTTCATATGGAGCCTCTATGGGATAGGGAAACCAAAATTTGCTCATGGGGTCCAGGTCACATGACCAAAATGGCCGCCAAACCATATATGGTAAAAACCCTTCAAAAATAGTCTTCTCCAGAACCACTGGGCAGATTTCCACGAAACTTGATAAATAGCATCTGGGATGTAGGCCTATCATAAATTGCTAAAATGGTGACCTTGACCTTCTTTGGGTCCATCCGTAACCCGTTTGTGAAAATTGGTGATAGTGACTTAACCGCTTGGAATATTTAAACAATTTTTGGCATACTGATAGATATCAATGAGATCTAACCAATGAACTTACGAAATATTACATTCCATTTAGTATAGCCTCGCCGAGGCGAAAAATGTGAAAATTTTCGAATATTTTTGAACTGCTTCTCCTCGGAAACCGTTGGGCCGATTGAAGTCAAATTTCATATGGAGCCTCTATGGGATGGGGGAAACCAAAATTTGCCCATGGAGTCAAGGTCACATGACCAAAATGGCCGCCAAGCCATATATGGTTTGTCTGTCTGTCCGTCCGTAACCTGTTTGTGAAAATTGGTGATAGTGACTTAACCGCTTGGAATATTTAAACAATTTTTGGCATACTGATAGATATCAATGAGATCTAACCAATGAACTTACGAAATATTACATTCCATTTAGTATAGCCTCGCCGAGGCGAAAAATGTGAAAATTTTCGAACATTTTTGAACTGCTTCTCCTCGGAAACCGTTGGGCCGATTGAAGTCAAATTTCATATGGAGCCTCTAAGGGATGGGGGAAACCAAAATTTGCTCATGGGGTCAAGGTCGCATGACCAAAATGGCCGCCAAGCCATATATGGTTTGTCTGTCTGTCCGTCCGTAACCTGTTTGTGAAAATTGGTGATAGTGACTTAACCGCTTGGAATATTTAAACAATTTTTGGCATACTGATTGATATCAATGAGATCTAACCAATGAACTTGCGAAATATTACATTCCATTTAGTATAGCTTCGCCGAGGCGAAAAATGTGAAAATTTTCGAACTGCTTCTCCTCGGAAACCGTTGGGCCGATTGAAATCAAATTTCATATGGAGCCTCTATGGGATGGGGGAAACAAAAAATTGGTCATGGGGTCCAGGACACATGACCAAAATGGCCGCCAAGCCATATATGGTCTGTCTATCTGTCCGTCCGTAACCCGTTTGTGAAAATTGGTGATAGTGACTTAACCGCTTGGAATATTTAAACAAGTTTTGGCATACTGATAAATATCAATGAGATCTTATCAATGAGCTTGCGAAATATTACATTCCATTTAGTACAGCCTCGCTGAGGCGAAAAATGTGAAAATTTTCGAACTGCTTCTCCTCGGAAATCGGCCGATTGAAGTCAAATTTCATATGGAGCCTCTACGGGATGGGAGAAACCAAAATTTCCTCATGGGGTCCAGGTCACATGACCAAAATGGCCGCCAAGCAATATTTGGTAAAAACCCTTCAAAAATAGTCTTCTCCAGAACCACTGTGCAGATTTCCACGAAACTTGATAAATAGCATCTGGAACGTAGGCCCATCATAAATTGCTAAAATGGTGACCCTGGGTTGACCTTGACCTTCTTTGTGCCTAGGTCAAACTTTGACACATATGCTTTTGTGTTGGCTTTTATCCTGCAAACGATTCAGAATACAGTACTAAAGTATAAGATATATTTTTGCTCCTTACGATAAGGCGCATTTATTGGGGGAACCGTTTTATGTCCAGGTCACATGACCAAAATGGCCGCCATACCCATATATGGTAACACTCATAAAGCTAAAAGCATCCGGCGGGTCGTGCACTTCAGCTGAAGCACTGGTTTCTTTTATGGATTGTCTTTGGGTGCTTGTGTCGCTTATATTTTTTTATTTTGGATAGCCATTGTTCAAGTGGGAAACTAACTGTCCTTTTGGCTTTCCGCTGTTGATGTTTCCATAAGTGTCTGATGTTTCATCTGTGTGTTTCTTTCTCTTTGGTGTCTCTGGTGGGAGCTGTTGGTTAATTGTATGGATTCCTGACCACTTCCCCCCACTTCTGTTTTTCATCGGAATATTGCTAAGCTGACCTTGTATGAAAGTAACTAAAGTATTTCAGCTCTGATGAACATGATGGCCACCAGAGCTAAAAATAGAAAAACTCTTTGAACGACAACTCCTACACCCTTTGGGCAATTCCATTCACACTTCATAGGAATATGGCTTAGGTGACCCTCTGCAAAAATACCAAAAATGGTACCGCTCCGATGAACAAGATGGCCGTCTGAGCTAACAAGTGAAAAAAAATCTTTAAACGTTCGTTCTAAATCATAGGAATGTTCGGTGTTCGGTCGGTGTGTGCTCGGAGGGGGGATGTGCTGTGTTTGCCTGGTCTTGTCCGCAAAACGTTTCTGTTTAAAAACTTGAGCTGAGACACACTGATGAAGATTAAAAATCAGAAAGGCATCGGTGCCACTAAATTTGGTATAGTTACGCCTTAATTGCAACCACTGGGTCGGTATCTCTACTGGTGGATGATTCGTTCGCAAATGGTTCCGCTCCGATGAACAAAATGACCACCAAAGCTAAAAATAGAAAAAAAAGACCACTCCTCCTATACCATTCAGCCAATTTCATTCTGACTTCATAGGAATACGTTGCCACTCTGCCGAAATAGCTAAAATGGGTTTTCTCCGATGAACAAAATGGCCACCAGGGTTGAAAATAAAAGCGCGTTAATAATCTGCTTTAAATGACTACTCCGCCTTAACGCTTTGACCAATTCCAAAATAAAAACAAGAGGGCCATGATGGCCCTGGATCGCTCACCTGATCCATAGTGTAAAAAGTGGGCCCCAGGGAGGGCCATTATTGGCCCAAGGCCTTTAATGTGCATAATGTTGTGGGGGGTCTTAAAGGTGAAGTTTCATACCAAACATCAACAAAGGCTATAATTTGAACAATCTTGGCAAAGGTCCACTAGATGAAGCTACACACCAAATTTCAAAGACCTGGGCCTTGCGGTTTCAGAGAAGAAGATTTTTTATAAAGATATTCCCTACATAAGCCTATGTACCAGGGCTATATAAGTCAATGTAAAACCAAAGAGCCCCGGGGTAGGGGGCATTTTTGGCCCCAGGGCTATAATTTGAACAATCTTAGTAGAGGTCCACTAGATGACGCTTCATACGCTCTTAATCCATCCACTGGTTAAGCAGGAGAAGCTCTGGTGGCCATTTTGTTCACCCGAGCCGGTCAGTATGAGCAATTTTGGTAGAGGGTCAACAAACGAATATTCCTATGAAATAATTTCAAAATCCATCCACTGGTTATGGAGAAGAAGGCGTTTTAAGGTTTTTCTATTTTTAGCTCTGGGGCCATTTTGTTAACCCGAGCGAAACAGTATGAGCAATTTTGGTATAGGTTCACCAAAGGAACATTCCTGTGAAATAATTTCAAAATCCATCCAATGGTTAAGGAGCAGAAGTCGTTTAAAGGTTTTTCTATTTTTAGCTCTGGTGGCCATTTTGTTCAACTGAGTGGAACGGTTTGAGCAATTTTGGTAGGGGGTCACCCAAGGAGCATTCCAGTGAAATAATTTCAAAATCCATCCCCTGGTTAAGGAGAAGAAGTCGTTTAAAGGTTATTCTATTTTTAGCTCTGGCGGCCATCTTGTTCACCCGAGCGGAACAGTTTGAGCAATTTTGGTAGAGGGTTACCCAAGGAACATTCCTGTAAAGTAATTTCAACATCGATCAACTAGTTAAGGAGAAGAAGTCCTTTAAAGGTTTTTCAATTTTTACCTCTGGCGGCCATTTTGTTCACCCGAGCGAAACGGTATGAGCAATTTTGGTAGAGGTTCACTAAAGGAACATTCCTGTGAAATAATGTAAAAATCCATCCACTGGTTAAGGAGAAGAAGGCGTTTTAAGGTTTTTTTCTATTTTTAGCTCTGGGGCCATTTTGTTTAACCCGACCGAAACGGTATGAACAATTTTGGTAAGGTTCTCCAAAGGAACATTCCTGTGAAATAATTTAAAAATCCATCCAATGGTTAAGGAGAAGAAGTCGTTTTTCTATTTTTAGCTCTGGTTGCCATTTTGTTTAACTGAGCGGAACGGTTTGAGCAATTTTGATAGAGGGTCACCCAAGGAACATTCCAGTGAAATAATTCTAAAATCCATCCAGTTGTTAAGGAGAAAAAGTCGTTTAAAGGTTATTCTATTTTTAGCTTTGGTGGCCATCTTGTTCATCCGAGCGGAACAGTTTGAGCAATTTTGGTAGAGGGTCACCCAAGGAACATTCTTTTGAAGTAATGTCAAAATCCATCAACTTGTTAAGGAGAAGAATTCGTTTAAAGGTTTTTCTATTTTTAGCTCTGGTGGCCATCTTGTTCAGCCAAGCGGAAAGATTTGAGCAATTCTGGTAGAGGGACAACCAAGGAACATTCCTGTGAAGTAATTTCGAAATCCATCCACCGGGGAAGGAGAAGATGTCCTTTAAAGGTTTTCTATTTTTACCTCTGGCTGCCATTTTGTTCACCCGAGCGGAACGGTTTGAGCAATTTTAGTAGAGGGGGCACCCAAGGAACATTCCTGTGGAATAATTTCAAAATCCATCCACTGGTTAAGGAGAAAAAGTTTTTTAAAGGTTTTTCTATTTTTAGCTCTGGCGGTCATTTTGTTCACCCGAGCGAAACGGTTGAACAATTTTGGTAGAGGGGCACCCAAGGAACATTCGTGTGCAATAATTTCAAAATCCTGCACTGGTTAAGGAGAAGAAGTCGTTTAAAGGTTTTTCTATTTTTAGCTCTGGCGGCCATTTTGTTCACCCGAGCGGAACGGTTTGAGCAATTTTAGTAGAAGGTCATCCAAGGAACATTCCTGTGAAATAATTTCAAAATCCATCCACTGGTTAAGCAGGAGAAATCGTTTAAAGGTTTTTCTATTTTTAGCTCTGGCGGCAATCTTGTTCACCCGAGCGAAACAGTTTGAGCAATTTTGGTAGAGGATCACCCAAGGAGCATTCCTGTGAAATTAGATCAAAATCTGTCCAGCAGTTTTGGAGAAGAAGTTGTTTAAAGCAAAAGTTGACGACTGACGCACGGACGACGGTCGACGGACAAAGACCGATCCCAAAAGCTCACCTTGAGCTAATAAAATCTTTAAACAAGAATGCCTCCTATACCCTTTGGCAAATTTTCATTCAAACTTCATAGGATGTTGCTTAGGTGACCCACTACCAAAAAGACCTAAAATGGTTCCGCACCGATGAGCAAAATGGCTGTCATAGCTAAAATAGAAAAAGTGTCAACGATTTGCTTTAAATGCCAATTCCTTCTAAACCTTTCGGCCAATTTCAATCAAACTTCAAAGGGATTTTGCTAAGGTGATTTACCCGAACAGCTAAAATCGTTCCGCTCAGGTGAACAGGATATCCAGAAATGCTAAAAATAGTAACATCTTTAAACCACAACTCAGTCCTATATCCATGGGCAAATTGCAGAGTAACCATTTACCAAAATAGCTAAAATGGTTCCAATCCGGTTGTCACAGAGTCGAGGAAACAAGAACACACGGAAAATGTTCAACTTGCTTTATTTCAAATCTAAGGGAGCTGAGTGAAATACTGACTGCCGACTAGAAAACAAACCCAGTTTATATACAGATCTTTTACCCGGAAATATCACTGTTTCATAACTGACCATCGAAATGACACATACATGCATGAGCACTTAAGAAGTCATGAAACGGCAATTAAAGCTGACTTTGACCAGGTGCACTTTACAGCCATCGCCCTGGGCTAGTCATTTGTATAAGTATTTGTCAAATTATGTTCCGGGTCCTAAGTGATTCTTCCTAGTTGATAATTCTGCGCAGTTTTACATCTACTGTGAAAATGTATTAGGATTTGTAGTTTCGTCTGCCCCATCTATATGATATAGGTAAATTTCTAATATAAGAAACACTACACACAAGAACCCCTACTGTGTTACATCCCCCCTAACGTATTTTAAAAAGAACTATGCTACCATTTGTTAGCATATTCTTTTTTCTTTATAACCAATTGACCTCAACTTTTAGTTGTCAGTAACACAGTAAGGTTCAGTCATTAATTCAAACATATAAAAGCAATGTCTTTATAGGATACTCAGTTTGTCTGAGGTTCTCAAGTCTTTATTATATATACAATATATTAAATAGCAGTCTCTAGTCATTTGAGTAAGTCTACTAATTTGTTCTGTAACAGTCACAGCTGGTGTCTCGTTTCACGTAGTACCATTAAGTTGTACCATGGTTAGTCGTACCAGATTAGTACCATGACTGTTGTACCATTGAGTCGTACCATAGCGGGTGTACCCTTCACGTGTAGTATCATTTATGTTGTACCTTTTGTCGTACCACTATGTCGTACCATTTGTGTAGTACCATTTACGTTGTACCATGTGATGTACCAGTATGTCGTACCATTATGGTATAGTACCAGTCGTGTTGTAACATGTGATCGTATAGGTTTCTTGTTGTGTTTTATTTCTCTTCATCCGTGTTGAACATGTGTGACAATTATCAGATCGTTTCTTTCTATCTGGTTATGTCAGAGCAGACATGACTGAAGACAAGATTGGAGAATTAAACAAACGGTAAAGTCTTGACTATTACTGCTTTAATTAACTAGTCACGTGGATTCAAGCACATTTTCCTGAAGTTCATTTTGCGATTATCTCACATTGTCCACCGACCATAAGTTTATTTAACATAAAATGTTCATAGTTACTGTTCGTTAGCAGTTGTTGACTGGTTGGTTGGTTGTAAAGGAAGAAGTCGTTTCATTCCGCCTGCTGACCGTTGATGGTCTGGCTGGTTTGTCCGTTTATCTTTTTCAAGCAAAGCTCTCGTTTGCTGCAACAAGTCTTCAACTCCCATTATGTTCTCCCGTCTGTATATAGCGCGAGGCTGGTATTCTACTCTACTGGGTAGTTCAGCCATCTCTTGACCAGGGTTGTCGGAGTACGGAACGCTGGCTCGTGCCCCTCGATTACCACTCTTATGCAGGCGGCAGGCAAGGAACCAGCAACAGCATTGCCCTACTTATGATGGATCAGAATGCTTATGATAACTGAAGTTACACTACCAAGAATCATCAAACCATAACCCCACTAGGGGAAAGGAAGAATTTTCATGGGTCTGACTTGACCCACCTGATTTATCCCTTCGAGAAACTGATCCAGCGGAACTTCTTTAAGATGCTTAAGTTTCTGAGGTAACCTCACAGCGCCCTCAAGTTGGGCATGTTTGCCTTAAATGGCTACCAGATATTGAGATTTGTGAAGTTGTACGCTTGCAAAATAATCAATGCATTGTTTTGAATCGTATGTGAGGAACCATGTTCATAGACCCCCGTAAGGGTCACCCTGTCAGAGGTCGCTTTACAACCTTTCCTGACCCTAATGAACCCATAAGGTACAGAGATGTCAATCTTTTGGCGCAGTTCTTTTCAACATGCCAAGTTATATATCAGAAGAAGCCTAGTGATACTGATATAGGTATCGTCGCTCAGGTATTGAACATGCGGGAGATCTTTGCTAAAAGCTTCCACGGTAGTACACAGGCGTTTTATCTTTTTCTTATCATTGCTAAACACGGCTAAGACGCACATGCTGGCTAAATTTGTATGATGAATTGATTTTTCTCAAAGTGCATAGCTTAGGAAACCCCACTTTACATACATCATGTGGATTTAAGAGCATATATTGAGTGCGTTCAGGATTGATAGCGATATATTGCACGACCCGCAGGAAAAGCGACCGACTGAAGTCGGTTGATTTTCTAAGGGTGTCCTAAAATCACCGTGTCATTCTGTCATTTTGTCAGTCTGTCTGTCCGTCTGTAACCCGTTTTTGAAAATTGGTGATAATGACTTAACCGCTTGGAATATTTAAACAGTTTTTGGCATACTGATATATATCAATGAGATCTAACCAATTTACTTGCGAAATGTTACATTCCATTTAGTATAGCTTTGCCGAGGCGAAAAATGTGAAATTTTTCGAACTGCTTCTCCTCGGAACACGTTGGACCGATTGAAGTCAAATTTCATATGAAGCCTCTATGGGATGGAGGAAACCACAATTTGCTCTTGGGGTCCAGGTCACATGACGAAAAAAAGGCCGCCAAGCCATATATGGTCTGTCTGTCCGTCCGTAACCCGTTTGTGAAAATTTGTGGTAGTGACTTAACCGCTTGGAATATTAAAACAATTTTTTGGCATACTGATAGATATCAATGAGATCTAACCAATGACCTTGCGAAATATTACATATCGTTAAGTATAGCCTCGCCGAGGCGAAAAATGTGAAAATTTTCGAACTGCTTCTCCTCGGAAACCGTTGGGCCGATTGAAGTCAAACTTCATATGGAGCCTCTATGGGATGGGGGAAACCAATATTTGCTCATGGGTCCAGGTCAGATGACCAAAATGGCCGCCAAGCCATATATGGTAAAAACCCTTCAAAATAGTCTTCTCCAGAACCACTGGGCAGATTTCCACGAAACTTGATAAATAGCATCTGGGACGTAGGCCCATCATAAATTGCTAAAATGGTGACCCTGGGTTGACCTTGAACTTCTTTGTGCCTAGTTCTGATTCAAGTGTATAGTGTGTTAACGTTTCTGTTTCTGTCTTATTATTGGATCGATAAACAGTGCTCATGGGTAAGGGCAAGTATATTTTACTTTTGGTCCTTTGAGATCAGCGTGAATATTCTGTGAAATCAGAAATAAATTATTGGTTTAGACTCATATTCTAGACAGTTTTTTTTTTTAATTATTTGGACCCCATTTTGATTTATATCAGTCTTTGAATCGACTACCTATTCGAAATTAAGAAAATTGGAGTATGTTTCCTCTGGCTTTCTTTACCGGATCATTACAGTGTCACTGATGAGGATTTATTAGCCGAAACTACGTAGTATAACCCATCTTCTTTCTTATGAATGCTTTCATTGCTCTTAAAGGAACTCATTTTTGATTTTTATTTGCCTTCACTGCAGCTGGTGTTGTGCCGTGTGGCGGCCGTAAAACGTCATCCCGTTCATCAACCATAGTGCAGTTTATATTTTACTTTTGGTCCTTCGAGATCAGCGTGAATATTCTGGGAAATCAGAAATAAATTATTGGTTTAGACTCATATTCTAGACAGTTTTTTTAATTATTTGGACCCCATTTTGATTTATATCAGTCTTTGAACCGACTACCTATTCGAAATTCGGAAAATTGCAGTATGTTTCCTCTGGCTTTCTTTGCCGGATCATTACAGGGTCACTGATGAGGCTTTATTAGCCGAAACTACGTAGTATGACCCATCTTCTTTCTTATGAATGCTTTCATTGATCTTAAAGGAACTCATTTTTTATTTTACTTGTATATATCCATCTGTTTCTTATAGTCTATTAAAGGTATGGGTATTATTATTATGATTTTCTCATCTTCCATTATTGTTTGACAAAAGAGATGTTTGTATAATGACCAAAGATCAACCTCAATGTCAACTGGCAATCCAAAGGACTTGGGTAGCTGGGTCTCAATGTCTTGAAGAAACTTCTTGAATTCAGCAGGTTCTATGATGCTCGAGGATAACCTTTTTGTCGAAAATGCATTTACTTGCGCTTGTAGCCGGAGGAAATAGTACATTGACCTCTGAATCGCCGTTCTCATTTCCTCCACTACCTTATCTACGGTAGCGAACAAGTGTCCAAACTCTTGTAATTGGTATACCTGTCGGCCTAATTTTTCTGCCACATAATCTAGTTCTTTGTCATTTTTGCCATTGCATCCATTATGTCATTTATGCTTTGTCTGTTTTGGGCAATTTCAGAACGGGTTACATTCAGTACAGAGAGACTCTTTTCAAGTGTGTGTGTGATTAACTGCTGGTTAAGGAGCTTTTGGAACTTGAAAACTTTGAAGCATAAACAAAAACGGGAGCTATTTGGCTTCTTGTCTTGTGTTTAAGGATTCCTCTTTGGCACCTTAAGTAGCTCAAATCTGAATGACATACTGGGTAACATAAATATCATAGCTAGGAACATAGACTATACGAAACAGATGGATATATACAAGGTCTATAACTTGCTTACCCATGAGCACTGTTTATCGATCCAAAAATAGGACAGAAACGGGAATGTTAACATACTATACACTTGAATCAGAATATATCGCTATCAACCCTGAACGCACTCAATATATGCTCTTAAATCCACATGATAGGGATGTATGTAAAGTTGGGTTTCCTAAGCTATGCACTTTTAGAAAACCAATTCATCGTACAAATTTAGTCGGCATGTGCGTCTAAGCCGTGTTTAGCAATATTAAGAAAAAGATAAAACGCCTGTGTACTACGTCGTAGCTTTTAGCAAAGATCTCCCGCATGTTCAGTACCTAAGCGACGATACCAATATCTTTATCACTAGCCCTGATATTTAACTTGGCATGTTAAAACCAACTGCGCAAAAAGATTGACATCTCTGTACCTTATGGGTTCATTAGTGTCAGGAAAGGTTGTAAAGGGACCTCTGACAGGGCGGCCCTTTCGGGGGTCTATGAACATGGTTCCTCACATACGATTCATAACAATGCATTGAGTATTTTGCAAGCTTACAACTTCACCAATCTAAATATCTGGGAGCCATTTAAGGCAAACATGCCCAACTTGAGGGGCGCTGTTAGGTTACCTCAGAAACTTAAAACAGCCTATTATTATATCTCGGAAAATATTATTTTACTCGGAAAACAAGGGTAGTTTCTTCTTATTAAAACTTAGTATATATATAGGGTAAGAGGCGGTCAAAATAGCTTTGGTGCTTGTCCTGTTGTAATAATTGGTCAAGTCATTTATCCTATATATAATGAATGTGGTAGCTTGGTTGCTCTTATTCCTGCTTTAATTTCTTATTAAATCTGGTTCGTACCTACCTGTACTCGCTGCTCATAAATACCAAAGCAAGATTATGATCTGTTGAACTGTTCACCAAGAATGTCACCATATGCTATTCTGATTATAAGGTATGTAGTCCAATAATAGGATATGTTTGGCTATGTCATCTAATTAGTTGGTTATCTTGAACATATCCTATTCAAGTTTATGTAAATCAATGTCACCATATGCTATTCCAAAAATAGGGTTTGTAGGTATCGAAAGGCAATAGCATAACCTATTTCAATAATAGGAAATGTTATTCAATACCACCATACGCTATTGCAAAATTAGGTTATCTTGAACATATCCTATTCCAGGAATAGGGTATGTTAATCAATGTCAAAATATGCTATTCCAATAATAGGGTATGCATGACATATCCTATGCCTGGAATAGGATATGTTAGTCAATGCCACCATATGCTATTACAATAATATGTTATCCTGAACATATCCAATTCCATGGTGTGTTGATCAATGTCACAATATGCTATTCAAATAACAGCGTATGTAGACATATCCTATGCCAGGAATAGGATATGCTAGTCGATACAAACGTATGCTATTCCAATTTATAAGGTATCTTGAACATATCCTGTTCCAGGAATAGGGTATGTCAATCAATATCACAATATGCTATTCCAATAATAGGGTATGTAGGATATAACCTATGCCAGGAATAGGATTAGTTAGTCAATGCAAACATATGCTATTCCAATAATAGCATATATTGAACATCTATTCCAGGAATAGGTTAGTTTAATCAATGTCAACATATGCTTTTCCAATAATAAGATATGTTGGACATATCCTATGCCAGGAATAGGATATGTTGGTCAATGCAAACCATATGCTATTCCAACAATAGAGTATGTTTGAATGTAACCTATGGATATGTCTTTAAACCGAGGTCCCATCTCCTGATGACCTTAGCTGTTGTTGGGATGTAAAATACAAACACTCACTCACCTATGGATATGAATACGAATATAGAGAATACCAGGTAAGTGTCTTTTGATGTCAGGTTTATCAGGCAATGCTTCGAGAACGCTTGTAGAATCGTGAGGCTTGCCGAGAATTCTACAGGAGTTCTCGAAGCCGATCTTGATAACTTTGATCAAATGATACGTTGATATGGTATTTAATTTATCAGTTTATCCCCTTCTACACTCTTAAATTAGCATTTTACGATCAGTGATTGATGGTCATCATGCGTCCCAGCATTCTGGCGGTCCATATATTTAGTATCAGGTGACTATATTTTTCCTACGATTTTTTTTTTTTCAAGCAATTTTTACATTTTCCCAGTTACCATAACATTTTTGTCATTTTTCCAGTAGCCCATTTCATTCAGTAAAGTGAAATGTCATGTTGACGTGATAAAACTCACATGTCCTGATATAGCATATCTTTATCATGTCAATGAAACATGTCTTTATCATGGTCAATGCAATATATATATATAGGGGTTAACTGATAAAATAGGGCATTTTGAATGTAACCTATGGAGGTGAATACGTTTTGTTGGGTAATATCACCATATGGTATTCAAATATAGTTTATGTTGACTGTTTCAAGAATAGTGTAGTTTAGTCATTGTCACCATATGCTATTCAATGAATGTGTTATCTTGTACATCAACAATAGTGTTTGTTTCGCAGCGTCGCTTTAGGAGATTCGTCATGAGTGCCTGTTTTAAAATGTTTTAAAATGTTAAATGTAAGTTTTAAAAGTAACAAGCTTTTTGCCCATCTTTGAACTATATGAGCTGGATAGAAATCAAAGATGAGTTACTGCTGCAGACCCCACTGTAACTTATCTATCAGAATAGTTGTTATTGACCATAGTCACCAAAAGTATTATGTCTACTGAGCTCATTCATATCTGATATCCAGAAGGGTCTGATATCCAGAAGGGTGTCTGATTAGGGTATGTAGTGTAAACTAAAATGTAGCTTAAAGCACGTAGTTTTGTGCAAGGTATACAAATTAAAAATCACACCACTGTTAAATGACAATTAACAAAGTCAAATCCATTGATTTTCATTGTATTATGGGTGTCTACTAGGATGCAATAAAAGATAAGAGCATATATTTGTTTATATGTAGTGGTTTATTTTGTATCATTCTGATATAAAGAAATAAAAAAAAACTGACGCTGATATTTAAGTTGGAAATTTTCCATGGCTAAAAAGATGAGACTTGTCAAAAAAAAGCATAGCTCACCTTTGGGGGCCTAAGCTGGATGATATTGTCTTCTGTAAAACAGCCCACCAGACTGCAGCAATTAAATAAGAACCCGTATCAACGACTGTTTTAAGTGTTATGTTTAGAAATTTAAAAAAAAAATCCCAGTTTTGCAGGTTTTGTCCTAAGAAAGACATTTTTTATGTAAAAGAGCTAAACATGGAAGAGAACCAAAAGTAGCCTGAAGAACATATGATAACCTGTATTTAAGCCGAGGATATGGCAATATCTTCCCTTACTATCGTAAAGGTAAGCTAAAAGGGAACGAGTTGGATTGTGGTTTATCATATAACATCACTGTTATTTAAGAAATAGATCAACTTTAGCAGTGATTTATTGGGCCAGATATCACTCCTTGGAGGTCAGTTGTAATGTAGATCAACTCAATAGGGTGTAGCGCGAATGATCTGTCTACTTACAACTGACCGACAAGCTGTGATATATCACTCAATAAATCACGACACTAGAGCTGATCAATTTCGATTCTAACACACTAAAAGACGATTACTACAGATTCCTTCAGATTCTCCCTACCTTACCACACTGTGTGAAGTTATCCTGCCAATATAAATGACCGTATCACATGTGATTACCTGTTTTGATAACATTTCTGATACAAGAAAACGATGTTACACAATCTAACATCAAGGTAACAATGAATGACGTCATGAAACTCAAAAACATGACGGCTGTTCGCAACGCACTCTTCCGCCTAGTGATTTATCACTCAATATATCACCAGATTTATCCATTGGCTATTTAAGCAAATAATTTTAGAATTAGTGGATAACGCCATGTAATAAAATTCATATGACCACACTTGTCAAAAAGCATGGTTACTGGCGCTTAATGTCATGATGCCATCTAGGACAACCATGTTTTCCTTTGAACTTCTTTGGCAATCTTATTTTAAATCGCTGTATGATTAACAGAATCTTACACTCGTGTTCATATCATATGAGAAGACTTTTTTCATGAATTTCATCTGAAATGACCACTCTTGTAAGATTAATAATAGATTAGGCTCCGAGGTTATAAACATTTTTTTTTTGCTCAACTCAGCTGAGCCTGAAACTTGTAGTGCTCATAAAAAAACAAAATACTAATAAGCTGAGTGATTTTTCATTCTCAGATAGCATCGAATGTTATTTTCCTGTCATTTGTTGGCACGTTTAAATTTGTGAGCAGGACAAATTTCAGGCTCAAGTGAGTTGAGCTTGAAAAAAAGTTTTATAACCTCTTGGCCAGGTCTAGCTGTGAAATTTTGAGTAATATATCACAGTTTGGAGGTCAGTTGAAAAAAAGCAAATCATGGGTGTGATACTTACAAATGTCCAAGAAACTGTGATTCATTACTCAACGATTCACATAATAGATATGCTCTATTTCGATTCTAACACACTGAAAATCAGAAATAATGTTGTTGTTTCCATCAAATTCCTGCAAGTCTTCGGCATTGTTAGAATAAATCCCACCAAGATTATCCACTGTAACACAACAATTATGTCCTTGTCTTTCGTACAATTTTGATGTGAGAAAACTTCGTAACACCGTATAACGTACAGAAAAATCGACTATTGACGTCATTAATTGATAGCTTTTAACGATATCACTCATCATGCTAGTCTGAGCCGTGATTTGTTACATTACGAAACACATGCTTTTCCACGACCTATATAGGCGCGCTGATTTAGAATCCACTTTATAAACTAATTACATGATTAATATCATTAATAGAAGCCTCCGTGTAGCAGTGGTTACGCTACTTGCCTTGTAAACCAGGGATCGCAGGATCGATCCCGGGCTTCTCCAGTCTTTCGGATGAGTCTTTAAACCGAGGTCCCGTCTCCGTATGACCTTAGCTGTTGGTGGGACGTAAAACTCAAAACACTCACTCTAATATCATTAATAATATATAAAATAGCCATGGGAAGAGATGGCAAATCCCCGACCAAAAGCCAATATGGCCTTCAGATGATTGTTCACTACTAGAGAGTGCACCAGAATTAAACCAGCAATATATCACTTAAGTATTCGAGTTATGGCCATCACACGATAATACTGTCAGGAGAGATGACTAAAAAAACCAGGGAATTCAGAATTGTGGTTCTTGTGCATGACATGCCTGCTTTAGCTCATGCATTTCTGTACAAAGTACCATCAATATGTCTCAAAGGGTATCGGAGATATGGTGATCAAAAGCTGGTCATATTGTTATATTGGAAAGCTAGATAACTCAAATACCACAGCACCAACAATTGTGGTTCCTTCAATATATCGCAACGGATGTTGGAGTTATGGCCATCACAAGGTTATATTGTCAGTGGAGACAACTCAAACACCAGAGCACCAGAGTTGTAATTCTTGAGCATGACACACCTGCTTAACCTCATGTACACCTGCATCAAGTACCACCAATATGTCTCAAAGGGTATTGGATGTACAGTGATCACAAGGTGGTCATACCCAACAATGAGATTTAATGACATCTGAAGCCGTGCTGCCCAGTGAAACCAATACATTATATTCTACATGGAAAGTCCAGAACGTACCACTTTGCCTGGGCAGTTTTAGCCAGGATGGCCTGTTGGCCTTTTTGTGGGAGGGAGGTTTTCCTTTTGGCTTTCCGCTGGTTGTGTTTCCATTAGGTTCTGTTTTTTCGTTTTTGTGTTTCTTTCCCTTTGGTGTCTCTGACGTGAGGTGTGGGTTAATTGTATCGATTCCTAATCATTGCCTCTACTTCTACTTTCGACATCATGAGTGTTTACCATTACTCTTGTGCTGTCTAGTATGTTTCTGTGTGTAAAAGGGCATTTGGTGTTGATGATCACAAGTGTGCGTCTATTGAATGAGGACAAGCTGTTTACCCTATTCCCATAACCTATTATTTCCTTTTGGTGTCTGATAGGAGTTGTAGGGTAATTGTATCAATTCCTGATCACTGCCTTCATATCTTTTTTAGTAGTTAAAGAAATTGAGTGCATTGGAACAAAGGAAATACAACTTTACTGTCTGTGACTTTCAATTGCCCTTTTTACCTTACTTGGTAAAGCATTTGATGCTGTAAGCATAAATCCTGAAAGCCATATACAGGAAAGTGGTATTTCCTCTGTAAAAGGAACAAATCTGGAAACTTTTTCATTCTGGCTTCTAAAAGTACAGGGCTTCCAAGTTCCAGACTTGCATCCTTTATACCAATGCACTGTTGCATTTGTTGTTGAAGTTGAAATTATTTTTCCAGGTTGAGGCCATTTATCTGCATATTTATCGTATTCTATCAAACATAAATCCCCTTCTTTTATAGAAGGGTCTGAAACTGTAGCTTCATTGCTGCTCCTTCTTTGTGTCTTTCCAACGATAACCTGAAAAGAAATGAAAATAAATACCCTTGTGATTTGTATCTGGTTGTCAAAATACAATGCCAATGTAACAAACAAGAAGCTGCATATGAAGAACACCGTGACAATTTACATGCCATATCAATGGCTGAAATGGGACCGCTTGCACAGAACTTATTTACAAACCATGCCCTCAAATGCCCTAATTTGCAACCAAGTGCAATGCTTGATATCTCCTGCTTCCAAAAGAAACATGTCACTCTATGATGATCAGAGAATGCTCAATTTAAATTTCTTCTAACATTAAAAGTGTTAACCATAATATTCTTGCATAAATACCTATGTGCATGGCTGTTTGAAGCCATTGTCAAATGGACCGAAAGCCGTGCTCAAACAGCAAAAACCATGTTCAAATCATGAAATTCGCGTGCTGTTTGAACATGGATTTTGAGCTTTTGATATCACAAGACACGCCTTGCTTTGTGTACGTTAAGTTGAGCAATGTAACGTTATCGCCCTGAACGTAGCGTTATAGGGTTCTATGATGACGTAACTGCATGACAACGTCATTGTAAACAACATTTTGATCTGGCCGGCATTTTCGTTTGCCTGTCGCATTAAAAGAGTTTATATGGAATTTATATGGAGCTTTTGGGCGTTTTCCCCCAAATTTGCTGTCCGATTCGTAAGTTATGCAAGAACAACGATCATCCATGGTTATTTCATTGCATTAACATTTGCAGGATCCCTCGGAAGATTTTTGAACATTCGGCCTAGCGGCCTCATGTTCAAACAGCTTCCTCGGGTTCCGGCAAATGTTAATGCATGAAAAACCATGGTTGATTCCTATATTATCTTGGTACAGAAATCCTGTGCTTACAATAACTTGAAAACAGTTTATGTATGAATGAGTAAATTTAATAAATGGTCATGACATTGTAACCAACCGATCCCGAGCTAATAATTAAGAAATGTAATGTATTTTTTCTGCAGTTCATGGAAGTATGAATGCAGTTGGTTGCGTGCAAACTAAACGAACCCTGAAGGGGTTCATGTACACTTTGCTAGCGACCCACTGTCGTTCGTTCTAAAAATCAAGTTTATTTTTTATTTTTACATTATTTGCCCCTCATCACTGGGCGAAAAAAATGCTTGTAGGGCAAACATTTAAAGCTGAAAAACATTTACACGCTATTTTTCTACAAAGAGCGGAGCAGCGTTGACGTCATCAACGCCCGTAGAGAACAATGGTTTAGAATGACGTCACTTATCATCATTGACAATGTGATTCGATGCGTTCATGGAAATATGAACGCAATTGTTTTCTATAGGTTTACATTATACTTTACACTGGAAATGAAAATACTGCATTATATCATATAATCTTGTGAACAAACTTGTTTGAATAAATATATGGGATGCATAATGCTTCCACGCAAAGCTGAATCTGGCCCACACACTAGTACTGGTAAACCGCTTAGAGGATCGAAGCCTGTCCAGGAACCGCGGTGCTAGGCAGACCGTCCATGCTAATAAACCCTATTGGTTTCATTGGGCGACAGGGCTTGAGATGTCATTTCATCTCAGTGTCGGGTAAAAGTCCCACTAAATTGGAAGCAACGTCTCCAAAATGACCTTTACAGTGTTGACGGGGACTTTAAACCTCAAATCAATGTGATGTGACAGAATCACTGTAGAAAAGATAACTTACTGGTGGTAAAGAAGCATCTTCATCTTCAAGATCAAGCTGAGAAGCTGCTAAGCTGAGATCATCTGTTTCTATTTCATCTGAAAATTAACAAAATTCATTGAACCTCCAAGAAATACACACTGTGAATAAGAAGCAATCATAGGTTGTCCACTTTATATTGTGAACATATCAAACTGTGTTCAATATGGGTAATTCCAGCCAATGAGGTTATTCATTATTATAGATTTGGTTTGCATATGAGAGCGTATTTTCTTCCTTGGTAGGTAGCCTTGGAATTCCACTCACACAGTATTTACACCTTTGATGACATATCGTGATAGCGATCAGTGAAAGATGCAGTCGGTTTCCAGAACATAAATGGTTTCTGTTTTCCTTCTTTTGAACAGGCATTGGTTAACTTTTGGGGAAAAAAAGATCCAGCAAACTTGCCATTTCAGTCAGTGTCTGGTGTGTTGTGCAAAGATCTGTAAAGAAATAGTAATACCAGTTTCGTGTCATTTGATATCAAGATTATCAGGCCTATCAAAATATTCCCCTGACGCAGACTTGGGTCAGGGGGTCATGGATTGGTCAAAATCCTACGAAAATATTTGTGAATGCAACTACTTCAGTATTTCTAGGCTTATGCGCCCCCCGCCCATAGGGGATTGAAGAAATATATGGGCTGCATGATGCTTCCACGCAGAGCTGAACCTGGCCCGAACACTAGTACTGGTAAACCGCTAAGAGGATCTAAGCCTGTCCAGGAACCACGGTGCGCGGCGGACCGTCCATGCTAATAATCCCTATTGGTTTCATTGGGCCACAGGGCTTGAGAAGTCATTTCATCTCAGTGTCGGGTAAAAGTCCCACTAAATTGGAAGCAACGTCTCCAAAATGACCTTTACAGTGTTGACGGGGACGTTAAACCTCAAATCAACCAACCAACCATTTATGGGCTTATGTTGACCAGGGTCCGTACACATATTGCTTTTGGACTGGATATGAGCATCAAGGTATCAAAATTATGATGTGACCCTCTGGATAATGGGTGACTCCAACGATCTAGTTTAGGGAAAGCTGGTATTTTTGATGGTGTACCACAGACTTGCTCTAGTTTAATTTGACATAAATATTGGGTTTAATTATCAGTGTTTGAAATAAGGAACATATGATCTGTGTAATTACCATTTGTATTTCTGGCTTCCTCTAGCTCCCACATAGGCCTCACTTCTTCTGTGTTCTGTACTATGTCTGAAAAATGAAAGAATTGACAGAGCTACAATGTGATGCTTAACTGAAATGTTTAGAAGTGCAGCTCGTGTGCCATTGCAGTACTGAATGTTAACTGGTTTCAAGCTTGTGGCTTTACTGTTTTGTATTCTGTGTGGAATTGAGTCACTTCAAATGTACATTTATTTTGTTTGTTTGTTTGAATTAATGTTTTACATCTCTCTAGAACTGTCAATAATTTGTATAGTACCAGTTCCATTCAACAACTACAGTTTACCGAAGTGTCCCTCTTTTTTCATTTTAACCTAGGAAATGTTTCCTTTTTTATATTTCTTATAGAAACAGATCGGTACCTTAATAAATTTGGCCGGCCTCGGTGGCTCTGTCGGATGCGCATCTGACTGGTGATCAGGGGGTCGCGGGTTCGACTCCCGCCGGGGTCGGCAACATTCTTTCGTGGAGATTGATCATGAAATCTTTTCTACGGTCATTCTCTCCATTCCGCTGATTCAAGATGGGCAGTTGTCAGTTTCTGGTGAAAGAATATGCACTGTACTGGTTAACCGCTTACGTATAAGCCTGCCCAGGAAAGTGTTGATAGTTAAACAGACTGGCTTAAAAATGACCTAAATAGTGTTGACTGGGCCGTTAAACTCCAATACAAAAAAACAAAACTTTTAGTTCATAAATTTCTATTATGTTACTATGCCTTTATTTAAATGAAGAAACAGAAAAAAATTACTGATTTGTTATGGTGAAAAGACAATCAACGTTTTATATATATTTAAAAGCATTGCAAGCGCATTGCGACATTGAATGAAATTACCAAAGTTTTAATTGACAACACCATTCAATTATAACAATTAATTTGATACAGTCATCCTTCGAAACAGCGTTAGAATAGCAGATTGATCAGGGTCTTCACTTTTTTCCATTCCATCTACATGCTTTTGACATGTTGATGTATTGTAAATAACGTATATTCCATTTCTATGTGGAGGGTGGGGTTGACTACAATAACATTTGTAGGTGACCCAAATTTTTGCACAGTGTTTTTTTTCTTCAAATTCATAACAAATTTACCGATCTTTAATTTGCTTCATAAGTATATAGTATATATGCCCTTAGAATGGGATGATTGAGTGAAGCAAAGGTGAAGTGTGTCTTGTATCAGTGTGGCTTCCAACTGATACTGGCTAACAGTTGGGCAATACCTGGTCCTTAAAGCAGCTAAGGGTAGAGGTGACTGTTGTTATTTCTTCTTTTTCTAGACATACATTAATTTGCCTCTTTCTCCTCTATCCCTTAATTTCATCTCATTTACTATTTATTCTCTCTCTTTTCTCCCTTTCTGTGGGTGATGACAAAAAATGACCCTCAAGGGTTGAAGTGTTATTGCACCCAGTACAATCAATCGTTGCTTAATCACTGTCGTGGCTGTTATTTCATATTTCAAAGCAAACTTCCAATTAAATCTATGCCAATTATTTTTTTCAATGATATTTCTTGTTTTGTTATGAGTGTCTTTGAGTGTGTGTATTGCTTATATTATTTTGTTTTGGGAAAGCCAATTGACCATTTTGTGGGATAGTTACTGTCCTTTTGGTTTCCATTATGGTCTAGTTGTTTCATGCTTGTGCTTCTTTCCCTTTGGTGTCAGTGTTTCTGATGGAGCTGTGTGTTAACTGTATTGTCAATTCTTTTATCCTCATCTGTAACAATAACATACCTTCAGATTCACCAGCAAGAAACTGCCTCCACCAGTTTTTTTTCACTTTCTGATGAGAAGAACCTAAAGCTGTTAGGTACTTCCACCTTCAGCCTTTCTACCAATACCTGGCTGTACTCAGGTGATATACTTTGAGGCAAGTCATCTGGAAGATTTTTTACCAAGTTTCCTTCTGTAGCATTCCAAGTCTGAATTGTAAACAATAGGTATTGTAAATAGCGTCATTGTAACCAGCAGTTTCAACTATACTAAGTTTGTATGGAGCTTTGAATCATTTTCATCACAATTTGCCGTTAGAATCATAAAGTTTGCAAGAAGAACAATCGTCCATGGTAATTTAATTGCATCAACAAAATAATTGTATGATTTGATGTTTAACATCCCCATCAACAAAATAAAGGCCATTTTGGTGACGTCGCTTCCAAATGTGTGGGGCTTATAACCGACATTGAGATGAAATGACATCTCAAGCCCAGTCGCCCAACTTTACAGTGTTTACATGTATGTAAAACCCTAAATCAAACAAACAAATCGACTGACTCCCAACGCTTCACCTGGGCAGACTAAGATCGCTTTATCAGCACTCGTGTGCTGTCGGTTTCAGCTCTGCGTGGAAGCATCATGTAACCCATCTATTCCTTCAAGCCCCAAGGGGCGTGGATTGTAACATTTGCCTGTTCCCTGGAAGAAAGCTGAAAACTCGTCCTAGCATACTGTAACGTCACTGCTGTGGTTTTGATAACCTCATGTAATAAAACTGATATGTCCACACGTGTGCTTACTGGTGCATAACAGCAAGCCCCTGTACATGACAACACTGTACTTTTCAATGAAACTTCTTCCTCAATAGAATCTTATTTAAAAATTGTTGATAGATAATCAGAATTTTACACTTGTATTCATTTCATATGAAAATTATGAGAATAGCAGAAGGCTTGTCTCAAAAATTGCATATTTAATGACTAAACTTTCTTCTCTGCTTTCATGAAAGTATGAACGACAGTGGGTCGCTAGCAAAGTTTACATGGGTTCATTTAATTTGCATGCGACCCACTGCGTTCATACTTCCATGAACTGCAGAAAAGTAAAATTCATTTCTTAATTGAAATGTTACAAGAGTGTTGATTGAAGTGTTCTCAAACCAACGTTGTCTTATCGATGTGCTCAGAATATTTATCAGGTAACTGTATACGCAAGATATTGCTTGGAAGAAACGTCTTGCGTATCCTTTCATTTTTCCATGACTAAATTGTTTCTCTTTTGGGTTTTATGGCCCTTTCAAGAATATTTCACTCATATTGAGCTGATCATTAATCAGCCAAAAACCTAAGCACACATAGAAAACCCACCTGACCTTCCGCTGCAGAACTTGTCCCTTCACATATGGCCCCGGGCCAAGTTGGAACCACAGCGGAAAGAGGACTAAGGATTAAGAGTCAGCGCTCTTATCCACAGGACACGGAGGCCCATCCATGACATATTTTGGTTCCACTGAATAAATTCAGTCCCACTCATTATTTTTAATTCACTTAACTAAATTCAGGAAAAATAGTGTTGCTAAAAGTGTTTGTTTGGCAAAATTATTGGCACATCCAAAAATCCATGTACACATGCCCACATTTACCTTGTCTGTAGCCCATTTTTTCCAGTACAACTTGGCTTTTCCATTTTCATCCGCAGTTATTTTGAATCAATGGGGCTTCGACTGTCCTTTTAATGGTTCAGAGAATGTTTCAATCTAGGAAGAACAATCAAAGATTCTGGTAGTTCTGATACTTGTTGGAGTTGGAGTATATGACTTTTCCAAAGCCTCCATTAATGCTGGAAGTGTCATGGCTGAACTTCCATTAAGCCACCATGAATAGTAGCAATAAAGATATAAAGATAAGTGCAAGCAAACATAATTTGTTTTAATTGTATTTTAAGTAAACATTTTCAAAGACATGATAAATCTGATAAACAAGCAAGTCTGAATCACAAGATTGTTTATCTGACTTGCAAGTCTTGAGGGACATATATCTGATTTAAAACACAGGGTGGATAAATTTATATTTTGAATTCTTGTTTCTCTTGATGTCAGTCTGATATGAGATATATTGTCCACGTCAACACTGTTTGGGTCATTTTGGAGACGTTGCTACCAGTTCTGTGGGACTGTTACCCAATAGTGAGATGAAATGACATCTCAATCCCTGTCTTCGAATAGGGATTTTATGCACTGGATGGTCCAATTTGCTATGGCAGACTTAGGCCTTCAATAGGCCTTCAAACAGTTTACGAGCACTCATGTACGGTCAGATTCAATACTTTGTGGAAGCATCATGCGGCACAATCTAGTTCTCAAAGCCCCAATGGTCGAAGACTTTTTAATAACCATGCAACTAGAGTAGGTATAAGGTCCATGGATTCAAGAAGGAGAGTATCTGCACAGCAATTCTTAACCTCTTACATACAAGCCTGCCCTGAAAAATTGTAGATAAGTAAACTGGCCAGCTTGATATGAACTTATTGTTAGATGTGAGATTTAACGTCCCTGTCAACACTGTGAAAGTAATTTTGGAGACATTGCTTCCAAGTTTTTGGGACTTTTACCCGACATTGAGATGAAATGACATCTCAAGCCCTGCCGCCCATTGAAATCAATGGGTTTATAAGCATGGACGGGCCGACTAGCACCGCTTTGCCTGGGCAGGCTTAGATCCTCTAAGCGGTTTACCAGTACTCGTGTGCAGGTCGGTGTCAGCTCTGCATGGAAGCATCATGCAGCCCATATATTTCTTCAAACCCCGATGGGCGGACTAAAAGTGTTTAATGGAACATTTAATGTCCACATACAAAGAATGGTCATCTATGTAATTTTTGCATTAGCTAAGATGCGAGGACATTTGCAAACAGTTGTGACCTTGAATTCAGTGCCATCGGTATCCTTCTTGTTCGAGTAAAGTTTGGGTTCATTGAAAGAGTTTTCTTGCATAATGACCCTATGCACATGGCTTTTTGAAGCCTTTGTCAAATGGAACAAAAGCCGTGATCAAACAGTAAAACCCATGTTCAAATCATCAAATTCACATGCTGTTTCAAAATGGATTTTGAGCTTTTGATAGCACAAGACAGACCTTGCTTTGTTACCTTATGTTGAACGATGTTACATTATCGCTGTCAACGTAGCGTTTTAGGGTTCTATGATGACGTCAGATGGTTACTGCGTAACAACGTCATTGTAAACAACATTCTGAACTGGCTGCCATGTTGATTCGCTGTTCGCAATTGAGGAGTTTATAAGGAGCTTTTGCGCGTTTTCGTCAAAATTTGCTGTCAGAATCTTAAGGTATGCAAGAACAACGATCACCTATGGTTATTTCATTGCATTAACGTTTGCCGAATTTTAACATTTGGCCTAGCGGCCTCATGTTCAAACAGCTTCCTCCAGACCCGGCTAATGTTAATGCATGAAAAAGCATGGTCGATCCCTTTATTATTTCCCCATCCAAGACTTTATACATCAAAATTTGAGAGACTGGATTTTTCTCTATCATCACTGAATCAAACCATCAGTGCTGTCAGTACATTTATTATCAATTCAGTTGCAACCGAATGTGCCAAATGACACATGGATAAACAAATCTTACTGTCTCTGCTTTTTTTAATATATCAAAACAGAAGTGAATACACTGCCCATAAAGCAATTCAAATTCCAAATACCTACCATCCAAATCACTTAATTGAACAAACACTGTCACCTTAACCTTTCTTTTATTTTTAAATAACCCCATACAATAGTGGTATTCACATATTACTTTTTCTAATATGTTGTTGGTACTCATAAGAAGTGCCTCGTCGAGGCGCTTCTAATGAGCACTACAGCATATGTATTCATGCAGAAATAAGAAACATTATTTTTATTATTTCTTCATGAGAAAAATGTGTTGTGGGTACTCATGAAGTGCCTCACCAAGGTGCTTCTAAAAACTGTTACAGCATATGTTTTTATGCAGAAATAAAATGAAATATAAGCACCGTATTTTGAGCTTTGAATTTTGTAGATTATTATAGTATGACGTCGCATCTTAGATTGAAATGAAGCCATGTATTAATGTATTGTTCTTTTTTGCTTTGGTTTTACGGGATTTTCAAGATTATTTCACTCATATCGAGTTGATCATTAATCAGAGGTGGGCAGAAACCAGAGTACCCGGAGAAAAAACACCTGAGCTTCCATTGCAGAACTTGGCGTCTCACATATGACCTGAGTGAGGCTCAAACGCATGGGTGAGAGACCTAACGATAAAGGGTCAGCACTCTTAATCACTAGGCCATGTAGACCCGTCATATTAAATTTTGTAATCCACTACTGGATTAAATACGCAAATAAGTTATATAGGCATGTAACGTTACACATAGGACGTGTAACGACATGGAATACTGACATCTTTTTGAAAATATCTTAAATAGAATGCGGTTTAAATGTCATATGATAAATAGAATCTTACATTCATGTTCACATATAATTTATTCATTGAACTCATTGAGGACAGGATAAAATGCCCGACGAAGCTGTACATTTTATCCTATTTCTCATTCAATGAATTAAATGATACATGAGCACTTATAAATGAAAGATCTCTATTTCATTAACTCACCTGGAAAATACTTGATCAACATCCTCATGTGTGTGACCAACCATAAGGAAATTAATTTTTATCTTCTTGAAGATTTTCTTTTCAATCAAGTTGCATAAAAATGCCAACATAAGCCTGTCCTCAAATGAGAAACAAAATCTAATGGCATGTCTCTCAAACATTATAATATCATAAGACTGTTATTTCCATCTTGTCCATAATAACAGACTTAGCGGAATCTTTGAAAACATTCCACTTTTTGTGTTTTGTTTTTGATTTGAAGTTTAACGTTTCCGTCAACACTGTAAAGGTAAATTTTGAGACGTCGCTTTCTAAGTTTCTGGACTTTTACCTGACATTGAGCTGGAATGACATCCTGCCGCCCAATGAAACCAATAGGGTTTATAAGCATGAACGGTCCAACTCGCACCGCTTTGACTGGGCAGGCTTAATCCTCTAACCTGATGCCTCCAGATGACCTGTCTCACGGGCTGCGCCGGTCGGTGTGTGCTCGGAGGGGGATGTGCTGTGTTCCTATATTCCTAAAATATCCCTCCTGGCCATAGTATTACCAAATGAGGTCAATTATGAGCAGGTTTGATGATGAATGTACTAAAACAGTGGTTTCTAGAGTGCTAACAAGGTTTTCCTATGATTTAACCTACTCCCCTCTTTTTGACCCCACATGACCCATATTCGAACTTGACCTAGATATTGTCAAGATGATCATTCTGAGCAAGTGGTATGATATTTAGAGTTAAATTGCAGTCTATAGAGTGTAAACAAGATTTTCTTTGATTTGACCTACTGCCCTACTTTTTGACCCCACATGACCCGTATTCGAATTCGACCTAGATATTGTAGAGATGATCATTCTGAGCAAGTTTGACGATGACTCGACCATAACTGTGGCCTCTAGAGTGTTAACAAGATTTGTATATGATTTGACCTACTGACCTAAATTTTTTGACCCCACATGACGTATTTGAACTTGACTGAGATATTGTCAGGATGATCATTCTGAGCAAGTTTGAAGATGATTGGACCAAAACCGTGGCCAATAGAGTGTTAGTAAGGTATTTCTATGATTTGACCTACTGACCTACTTTTTGACTCGGCATAACCCATATTCTAACTTGACAGAGATATTGTCAAGATGATCATTCTGAGGAAGTTTGAGGATGATTGGACCAAAACTGTTGCCTCTAGAATGTAAACAAGATTTTCCTTTGATTTGACCTGATGATCAACTTTTTCACCCGACATGACCCATATTCAAACTTGACCAACATATTGCCATGATGATTGTTATGACCAAGTTTGATGATGATTGGAGAAAAACTGTGTCCTCTAGGGTGATAACAAGGTTTTTCTATGATTTGACCTACTGACCTACTTTTGACCAGAAATGACCCGTATTCGAACTTGACCAAGATATTGTCAGGATACCCGTCCTGAGCATGTTTGATGATGATTGGACCAAAACTGTTGCCCCTAGATTGTTAACAAGGTTTTTCTATGAATCGACCTATTGACCTACTTTTTGACCCGACATAACCCATATTCAAACTTGACCAACATATTGCCATGATGATTGTTATGACCAAGTTTGATGATGATTGGAGAAAAACTGTGTCCTCTAGGGTGATAACAAGGTTTTTCTATGATTTGACCTACTGACCTACTTTTTGACCAGAAATGACCCGTATTCGAACTTGACCAAGATATTGTCAGGATACCCGTCCTGAGCATGTTTGATGATGATTGGACCAAAACTGTTGCCTCTAGAGTGTTAACAAGAATTTTCTTAGATTTGACCTGGTGACCCATTTTTTAACCTGACATGACCCATATTCAAACTTGACATATTGTCATGATGATTGTTCTGACCAAGTTTGAGGATGATTGGATCAAAACTATGGCCTCTAGATTGTTATCAAGGAAAGTTTACGCACACACGACGAACGACGACGCCGGACATCTCACATTTACAAAGGTCACCATGACAGTTGGTCAGGTGAGGTAAAAAAATAAACAAATTTTGTTCTGCTTTTCATGAAAGTATGAACGACAGGAGGTCGATTGCATGGTTGCAGGAACGTCTTCTGGGTTCATTTTCTATTCACGAGACCCACTGTGTGAATACTTTCATGAACAGCAGAAAAATGAAATTAATTTCTTAAGAATTGGGTCCTTTAGTATGAGTTGTAAGTTAAAATTAGTTTTATTTTTAGCCCCGACTAAGGTGTTGCTGTCAATTATTGGTTTTTCAAGGCGGTTCTTCTGTGGCGGTTAATTTATGTTGTTGTGTGTTACTTACTGTGTGTATCACTTGTGTCTTTTTTATTTTGGATGGCCATTTGGCCATTTTGTGGGAAAGTGACGGTCCTTATGGCCTTCCTTTTTTAGGTTTCCATTATGTTCTGGTCGCTTCATTTTTGTGTTTCTTTCCATTTGGTGTCTTTGATCGGTGTAGTTAGTTAATTGTATCGATTCCTAATCTTTGTTTTACTTCTACTTTCTATAGCTCTGGTGGCCATCTTGATCATTGGAGTAGACAGCAGTTTTATCATATACTTATTCTTGTATTGCCCTTGAGACAACAGATTTTATACCCCCTATCCCAACTATGCTAGTGACAGACATCTCATCTACACAGTCAAACTAGCTGACTCGAGGGCCGGGACAAGGGCCAAGACAGAAGTCTGTCCCGCCCTTGAGACAACCTGTTGGCCCTGCAAAAATAAATACATGAGAAATGGCAAGATGTGCAAATGATAATAATGAAAAGATTGAGAAGCACAAAAGGAAATAAATCATCTTAGGCCGGAGGTGATTATCATTTTTAATTGATTGAGAAATTGTGATATTTCTTCGCTATGCATGTACTATAGTTATTGAAGCTTTTTTCAACAGCAAGTCTGTATTTTATTTACATGTATGTATTTGGGACCTCTGCAGAGAGTGTTCATCATTAGTAACAAGTAGTTAAGAAGTTGGAATCGTTTTACGTGAATAAGTATATGATAAAAAGAATATAACATTTTTGTTTTGATATCGGCCCTCGGCCTGTCTCAGCCCTCGCCGTTCCGGCTTGGGCTGTGAGACAGGCAACTGTGGCCGAGACCAGGGCCGATATCAAAACAACCGTGTAATATTCTATATATAACGTACAGAAATTATAGTCAGGCAGACATAAAAATATGATCTTATAATTTCAATTCCCAATCATTATGCACATTTGAGCAATTTGATTGGTTGAAATAAAAGTTTATACTTCGATAAATATCATAAGCAAAAATCTAAAAATTAGGTTACACAGGGACAGGTTGTATTATAACCTGATGTCATCAAAAAGCTTGTTTAGAAACCACGCACTTCGTCATCATATATGAAACAGTGTTCGATTAAAAGATGGAAAACGATTGAAAACGTAAAATTTATAAGACACATACACAGAATTTAAAGACGACGCTTCTTTTTCTGCTTGGTTGTCAGTCAAAGACGGTGGCTTGTAATCAAATAATCATTCGGCTATGGCAATAGGTAACTTCATCCTTACACTTTCGAAATAAATCCCGACATGTACAAATTTTTGTGACATTTTTAAAATTCCGATGATACAGTTGGAATTATAAGGAATATTTTTTTGTGGATTTTATTGCTGAGAAAACTCCAACAAATCACTCACAAACGTAGCAGAAAGCCGTAAGAAATGCATTCCTATGTCAAATTACCTATTTTTATTCTCTCTGTAGCAATTGTCCATTTGGAGATATAAAGTTGGTGGCAAAGTTCCCTTCATCATTAATAACACTTCAAGTAGTAGGGAAATGTTCATGTTGGCAGAATGTCTCCATTCAAAAAGGTCAATAAAACCATACACTCCAAATACCATGGACGATTACTCCGATGAGGTGTACCTGGAAGAAGTTGTGAAGTAGAGGATCTTACACGGTTTGTCATTTCATATGATATTTATGGAACGAGCCTTTGGCGATATTCATCAATTTTATATGTAAAGACCACGAGTGTAAGATATCTTTTTATCATATGAGCACTTACATGATTTTCAGTTTACGTTTAGTTCATGGAAGTATGATTTACCTTTCTTCGATATGCTTACATTAGACTTTAAACTGAAAATTTAATTATAATTTGAACAATTTTGGTCAAGGTCTCGTAAACGAAGCCTCATACTGACTATCAAATACCTACATATCTCTACATATGTCCGAATAAAACTGGTGGGCCCGGCTCAGAGACATTTTCTGGCCCAGGGCTTTTATAATTTGAATAATCTTGGTAAAGGTCTACTAGACGTAATGCTTCACACCAAATATCTTAGATCTTGGCCTTCTTGTATCCACGTAAAACTTGTGGGTATCTGGACGTGGCCATTTTTGCTCCAGGGCTAAAATTTAAACAGCCTTGGTAGAGGTCCCCTACATGAAGCTTCATACCAAATATCAAAGACTTGGGCCTATCGGTTTCAGAGAAGAACATTTTTTAAGGGTTTCCTAATAAGTAAAATAGAAGTGGAGGCAATTATCAGGAATCGATACAATTTACCCACATCTCCCATCAGAGACATCAAAGGGAAAGAAAAGCAAACATAAACCAACAGACCCCAACAGAAACATCAATAGCGGAAAGCCAAAAGGACAGTTACTTTCCAACAAAATGGCCGATTGGCTATCCAAATTAAAATAATATAAGCAGCACAAACACCATTTGAACAACTTTGAAAGGCGACAACCTAATGATTATTCTTGTAAGTTCGGTGAAATTAGGAGATTTGTTTAAAGAATTTGTTTACAGATGCATGGCGCGTGCACACACGATGGATTAAAAATGATCACAAAAGCTCACCTCGTCACTACATGACTGGTGATCAGGAGATGCGGCTCTTCTCCTTTACTATTCCGCCTAGTGATTTATCAATCAATATATCACTAAAATATACTATTGGTTATGTAGGTGTCCAGTGTTAGAATTTAAATTTTTACCTTCAACTTCCACATATTAGCCGTGAATTTGCTGCTGTTCCAGAAATGTGGAATATATGTTTTTGCTTGGTCCACGGCATCTATTATGACGGATAAATACTTTGATGGTTCATTTTTGGCCTTTGTCTGGTGTTTGTAGTATTTCATTCTTTCTTCACTGAAACATACCAGCCATATGAAGACTGTTAAAACTATATATTTTCTTGTTTTCATCTGTCATAAAAATTTACAATGAAAAGATGTGTTTTGCTTTTCAACAGTTATGTTCAACTGGTTTTGCAAGGTTTTGTGCATGTGATCATCAAACCTTTGGAAGTGTAGCCTCACGTATGTCAATAGCAACTGATGTACACTAAGATTAACAGTGCTGATATTTCCGGAATAAAGACACCTGTACCCTACAACAAAAACTGAGATAGATTCTGATGCATGTATCTTAATGTTTGTTAGTGAAAACCTCCTGTCAAACAGTGTTAAATTCTTAACTGATTGTTGTGTACAAGTATTATGAGACAATCTGAAAACAAAACATCAGCGAACAGATGTACAAGCAGACTCCATACCCTGAACATAATATGTCTCATTTTTCAAACTATCTTATGAGAAAGGTATCACTTGAAATAACACATAAATAATCCTGTTTAACAACCATGGTTTTTCATGCACTAACATTCGTCGGGTCCCAAGGAAGCTGTTTGAACACGAGACCCCTGGGCCAAACGTTTAAGTATCGTCCAAGGGATCCCGCAGAAATTAATGCAATGAAATAACATGAATGATCGTTGTTCTTGCATAACTTACCATTCAGACTGCATATTTTGACGACCTGCCGAGGAAAATTTTGTTTTGGTAAACAGCCTGTCCTGATATGGTGTAAATTGTATTGCCTTGGCTTTTCTTTGCTTGTTTGTTTGTTTTTGGAGTTTACCAGCCCAGTCAACACTATTTTAGGTTATTTTTTCAACCGGTCACTTAATTTATTCAAATTTTTGCTGGACAAACTTAAATATTAGGGTTTAGTGTGTATCCCTGAATCTCCACGAAGAATGTTGCCAACCACGGCCGGTATTGAACCTGTGTCCTCCTTATTACCAGTCAGAAGGGCAACCTACTGAGGTACCGAGGCCGGCTGCATGGGCTTTTAAATCAAAACCTTCTATGAAACAAGTCATTATACAATTTAAAAGCTCACTTTTGTTTCTTTAGATGACTGTCTCTTCTTTTTCTTATTGCACGTCTTTGGGCATCATCTCTCGTCTTAGCTGGTTCAGCTTTTAACTGAATGCATATGTCACATTTTGAGAACCTAGATATCTACGAAAAGAAAACAGATACCAACTTGAAGTATAATATTCTGGTAGTTTGTGCATTCCGGTATTGCCTCTTTAGAGTATGTTGCACATATTGAGGATATTACATGAATGATCATATCATACGGAATTTATGAACTGATCTTTCAGTCAGTTTATAAATGATATTTACTGTTTTGAGTTGGATATCAACAATATTTCATGAAAAGTGTTGAAAACATCCAAATTTTCATAATGGGATTTTTCAACACACGAGATGATTTCTACCAAAAAAAAATGAATTTTCTTTTCATTTTATTTTATATTTTATATATAGCATTGAAATCAATGCATAAAAGAGGATATTTACTTTTTTGAGGTGGATACCAAATATATTTCATCAAGTGTGTTGAAAACATCATCATTTTCATGAGTGCAAAGCACAACAAAAAACTTGAATGTTTTAAACACACAAGATGAAATATATTTGGTAGCCACACATTTCTTTTTATTTTATAATTTATTAGCACACTAATTTTGAAGACTCGACATGCACCGTGCCACTGTATAATCGATTCTGCGTGTAGAGGTCAGTCATGGTCGTTTTTTCCTGTTGTAAAAAAAATACGCTGATTTAAGCACAGATTTCCTCGCACAAACTCTTACTAAACCAATCAGTGAACTGGTACGCATTGTAGACTATTTGTAACAAAGACAACTAAGCCTAAATCTGTCAGTGAGCATTTAAAATGTTTTCGAGCTGTGTGTTGACAAAAAGGGGGATATTTCAAAATCACAGTGCTGCTGTTGTCATATAGGGCGCCTGTTCATTCAATTTTAATGCCACACTTCAAAATATATTCTAACGGAATAAGGAATTATTATTATTATAAGTAAATAAAAGGAAAATTGATCTTTTTTATTCAACCAAAACATAAACAAAAAGTAGTTCCCGCACGATTCAGTCAACTGATATAAATGGTATTTGTCACAAGTGAAATGATACGATACAATATCATTTCACTTGTGATTTATATCATTTTTATTTGTTTCAGATATGCATTGATTTTACTGCTAAGTATAAAATAAAAGTGATATCTTCACACTGTGAAATGATATTTTCACAGTGTGAAAAATAACATGACCATGTTATTTTACCAGTATCAGCCCGGACTACTATTCTCGCCCAATTTCATGTGTTTGTTGAAAACATCAGCACTCGTGAAAATTCATATGTTTTCAACACGCTCCATGAAATATTTTTGGTATTCATCTCAAAAACTTAAATATCCACTATATATACAGATAATTATGGTCATTGTTGAATCAATATGTCACACTTTTGACCTGGCTATTGCATCACAATTGTCAGTTTCAAAGCCAAAACAGATCGCCAATTTGAATACAGGATCATCCCTGTGAAGTTTGGTCAAAATCCGATCATTGGTTTAGGAGATGTTGTTTAAAGAAATTGTTTACGCACGGACGCACACACAGACGCACACATTGACGGATGCACGCCGGATGACGGACAAAAAGTGATCCCAAAAGTTCACTTCGTCACGTGACAGACGAGCTAATAAAAGGTATTGCAAATAGGGCTGGCTAATCGGAGATGAAAAGATAATCAATAATCAGGCATGTCATTGAGATTAGTTTTTTGTCATAATTTTAACTGTCTGGCTGTATGTTGCACTTTACCGTATGTATATTTGAACAGACAGGCCTGAGCAAACAGTGTAGACCCAGATGAGACACTGCAGAATGCGTTGTCTCATCAGGGTCTGCACTGTTTGCCAATCATCCAGCTATTTTATGTATAACTTTTGGTAGTACATTCTACCTATCAAGTAATCGATTAAAAGCAAATCATAAATTATAATCATTTTTGTGGAAAATATCGATCGATTATTCGATTATACGATTAATCGTGTCAGCTTTAATTGCAAATGTTCAATATTCTGGTTTCAGACAAGAAGAGTTTTAAATCTTTTTTTTTTTCTTCTAGTTTCCCCCTTTTGGTTGCCATGGCAACCGGATTTCTGCATGGAATGGAACTCATTGAACAAATTTGATGTAGGTTTACCCTAGTATCATATTTGCCAAATTTGGTCAAATCATTTCATTTAAAGAAATTGTGAACATACGGATGGATGTACATAGGAATGAAGTCGACGGGGGGTGACCAATCACACAAGCTTCCCGGTAGCCTTAAGCTCAGATGAGTTAAAAAACTAGACCAATATTGACCTCTTGATTATTTGTTGTGCTATAGCAACATCTCATGCATTCCAACATTTATGCAGTATATGATAAGATCCCTAATTATTAATTACGATATGCAGGAAAAAATTATTTCCAATAACTATTCAAGGGAATCACTTTGTAAGTATTGATGATTTTCCATCAGCAAAAGAAAAATCATTCATTTCTCAGTTGCTTTATAGAAAATTACCTTTGGAATAGCAACATGTCACATTTCTTCTCTCCACAGTTTGAGAAAATGAGAGGATACCACGTGTTCACCATCAGGCATATCCTGCTTCATCTCTTCATACACTGAAGTCTTATTTTTTGTTAAATAGAGATTGAGAGTACTCGTTAGAAGCGCTTCTTTGTGGTTGTGCTTACGAGTACCCACAATCTATACTTCATTGTGTAACCTAGAACCGACGCTAGCTTTCTACCACCGGGCCTTTGCTAATAGTGCTTCCGCGCAGAGCTAAAACCGACCAAACCTGATTACTGGTCAACCGCTTAGAATGTAAAAGCCTGCCCAAGAAAAGTGTTGCGAGTGGGACCGCTCCTTACACCCTAGCGGCTTCTTTGGTCGGTAGGGTTTATAATGTAACTTCACCTCAAGGTCGGGTAAAATTCGTACAAAATCTAAAGGGGACTTAACCCTTTTTGTATCAAATGGAATCTTCCTCTTTATATATAGGAGGAGCCCATTTCAAAATGTAAGGTTTTCAGCTTGTGTCTTCTTCAAAATTGATTCTGCGGCGTCTGATCTGGGCCTGCACGTTTTGCCAAGGTAGCCCTTTAGGGGTTTCCGGTACCAAATGGGTTTAAGCCTCAATGCAAACAACAGAACTTACGCGTTCAGGTAGCTCTAACGATTACCCACAATCATCGATTAGGCTTTTGATTAAAATGAAAACTCAGTGTACCTCTAAACGACAAATAAAACTAGAATTGCGAATAAGACACAGATCCCCCAATCTGGGGACCATCCTCACCAAGAAAAAAAGAACATGTTGAAAAAAAAATGATAACGCATTTCTCGGCTGGAAAACTGTCCTTGAGAACATCGGCGTAGGTGTGGGTTAATGTCGTTTAAATCTTGGAAAAAGTGCGTATCATCATCCAGATATGAACAAAATCAATTAAAAAATAAACTACAAAGTCTTTGACATTCACCTTGAGTTTTGGTTTTACGGCCCTTTCAAGATTTATTTCTTTTATTTCGAGCCGATCATTAATCAGATGTGGGTGAAAACTAAACGGAGTAGCCGAAGAAACTACCTGTACCTTTCGTCATTCCAAATACGAACTAAACGCATGTGACAATTAGTGGCCCCGTTTAAGAGCATATTCAAAATTGCGACATATTTTAGTGAAACGCAAAGGGGGAGTCCCAAATCTGCCCACGCGCAGATCTTTAAAAAGTGCGTACGAGCAATTTAAGATTAATCGTACGATGTTTACTGACGAAACTGGCCCCAAGTCTCTGCAGCCACTGCAGACTCCGCTTTCTGCAGCATCTGGTGTGTACACACTGTTTGCCAAGCCCAAACCCTCTCAACACAACACAGCGAAAGCAGTGCAATAAAAAAACCGTTATCTGGGTTACGTTCAAATTCATGATGGTCACATAAACATCAGCAGTGTAAAGCTACTGCAATGAGTCAACTGAAAAATGAACCACAAAGTGGGGTTTGCAACATTATTTCGCGTGGATATTGATAATGAAATCTTTTCTACGGTCATTCTGTCATTTCCGCTGTTTCAAGAAGGGTACTTGTCAGCTTCTGGCGGAAGAAAGTGCACTGTACTGGTTAAACGCTTACGTACAAGCCTGCACATGAAAAGTGGATAAGTAAACTGACAGACTAAAATGACTTAAAACGTGCCGTTAAACTCCAATTTAAAACAAAAAACCTATGAATTAAATGTGTGATTTTTTTCAGTTATCCTTTGAAGGGAAGCCGACAGGGAGAAGACTTTGTCGAACATATTTCGAGGCTAGTAATGAGTTCTCAAAACAGTTTGAAATGTGTCAGTCTAATAGCGAATTCTTGGAAAAATGAAATCACATGGAATTGGCAAAAGACCAGGTACCTTAAATATAGTTGCTTGCCGGCCACTGTAGCTCAGTCGGATGCACATCTGACTGGTGATCAGTTGGACATGGATTCGATACATGCCAGGGAAGGCACCATTCAATCATTGAGACTGATCATTAAAATAAATGTTAGAGCGCTTAATTATAAACCTTCCGGGGGAAAATGTTCATACGTGTAGTGACTTGCTTAATATGACCTAAATAGTGCTAACTGGGTCGTTTAACTACAAACCAAATTACTTTCATACTTAAAAAGTTTTACAAAGTAAAGTGGCCACTAGTTTAGGTCCTAAATATACAGTTTGTAAAAATTGCTTTTATGAGATCTATAACTGATAACAGGCCACGAGGTAACAAAACTGTATTCATGCTCAACTCAATTGAGCCTGAAATTTATCCTGCATGTTGGCATTTTAGAATTTATGAGGAGGATAAATGAAGTTATGTGATGATCGGAGCGGGACAAACTGCATTATATGTCTGTATTATAATATTTATGAGCCGCTGCATTGAAAATTTCACGATCAGAGGATTTGATAATGAAAAAACATGTATAACCTCGGAGCCAGGTCTATAATACAAATTCATGGAACCTTTGAGACTTAACTTGATATATAAAGCATCTCACATTATTGGTCATTTCCAAGAGTGATTTTCAAAATTTTCACAATAAATGATCATGCATGTGTATGTAGGATTATGTCCATCATTGTCTCACGACTTAAGTCAAAGGACTACAGTAAGGGGTTTGTCTTATTTTTTAAGTTGTGCGCACAAGATAATATCTTGTGCGGACGAGATACTATCTTGTGCGGACAACATATTATCTTGTCCGCACAAGATATTATCTTGTGTGGACAACATATTATCTTGTGCAGACAAGATATTATCTTGTCCGAACAAGATATTAAGCTGTGCGAACAAGATATTATCTTGTCTGCACAAGATAATATCTGTGACGTGTCAGTCCTTTAAATGTGTGAACTACTTATTAAATGTTACGCTGTATGATAAACTTTTATGTTATGAATCTGTAAAATATTGGTGGATCAATACAACTTCTGATGGAATATGGCCATCAATTCTGGTTCGGCCCCGCCCATCAGGGCTTGAAGTAATAGAAGGGCTGCATGATGCTACCACGTATAGCTGAAACAGACCCGCACACGAGTATTGGTAAACCGCTAAGAGGATCTAAGCCTGCACAGGCAAAGCAGTGCGAGTCGGACCTTCCGTGTTTATAAACCCTATTGCTTTCGTTGGGCGGCAGGGCTTGAGATGTCATTTCATCTCAATGTCGGGTAGAAGTCACACAAAATTAGAAACAATGTGTCCAAAATGACCTTTACTGGGACGACTTGGTTGACGGGGACATTAAACCTCAAATCAAACAAACAGAATCAATTCTGATCATACTGAGCACGTTTGCATTATTAAGGAATGCAGGAATTCAGAAGCACAATCCTCAAGCTTCAGTCACACTTCATTGCAGGTAATGTTAGAAACAAAAAGAAGAAGTTCATGGCCCCAAAAGCAAATACAATAACTGTCATCCAGAATGAAGAGCTACCGACAACAAACCAGGAAATGGAAGAAAAATTTGTTGGTACGAACATAACTAAAGACAATTTACTCACCACAAGTTCAGTGTTATGCCTTTGTTGTGACATAGTTCTCACCAGCAACCGGCAGTTTTGCCGTCGGCAGATACGTCAAAAACACTGGCACGTCACACAAGAATTTGAGTGACAAGTGACAAGTACACGTACGTCAAAGTAACCGCAACCCATAATTAGCTTCATATACCGGTAAACCGGAGCTGAGCGATTGTCAAAAATTTAATGCGCCCCGCCATCAGATTCCAGCTCCATAGTCAGTGATAGTAGTTGCGCGTCATGTACAAATTCACATTTGCATGTAATATCATCAATTAGGATGCATGGCTGAAGTAGAAAATAGTCGCAGTGAGGCCAGTGTTGCGTAAGAGGTTTATATATATAGTACGGGCTGGGGTCTTAGGTTGGGCTTTGGAGTCTCTGATGGGAACTGTGGGTTAATTGTATCGATTCCTGATCATTGCCTCCACTTCTACTTGGCAAATATTGGAGACCCAGATTAGGCGCCACAGAACGCGGCGTCTGGTCAGGGTCTAAAATGTTGGCATAATACGTGGAGTTAAGGGGTTGAACGAAACAGTTTGGATCTCAGTCCGGGACTATTTTCCCGGCCTACAATCGTTGACAATCGACCAATCAGTAACTATGGAAGTTCAGTCATAGAAGACACGGGTACGTCTACCGCCCCCGATAGCTCAGTTGGTAGAGTGCCCGCTCCGGGGAACGGGAGGTCACGGGTTCGATCCCGGTCCGCGACATACCAAAGTCGTTAAAAATGGTAGTAGCTGCTCTCGCTTGGCACTCAGATTTACGGGGTAGAGCTAGGACTGGTCGACCCAGTGTCAGGATAATGTGACTGGGTGTGAAATCATGTAATGTGTCTGGGACATGATACTTCAGTGAGGAAGCACTATAAAAGTGACCATTGAGCTCCCTGTCGCAACCAGACACCGTCGTGATATGACTGAAAAAAATGTTGAAAGCAACATTAAACCCGAATTCACACACACACACACACACGCACGCACGCGCGCGCGGGTACGTCATGACGGACGGTTGGTGGTGGAGACAGCTGGATACGCTAGGAAAGCGCGGACCCGTTGACGGGAAGCAGCTGCCTTGATTGTCATATTGTTTTCAGTTTATTAGATTCTGTAGTAGGAGGAGAAAATCTGTAAAGAAAATTCCAGTCGAGTGCTCCGACCCTTGGGTTACAAAGCGAACGACATAACAAATAGGTAAAAAGGTCCAGACCTGTTAGACTGGTCAGTTATGCACTCTAAGTATATACATATTTTAATGGCCGAACTACTACAATCCCCCTTCCACCAAATAGACGTTTGTTTCAAATGTTTAGGAATTATTCATATTTTAAAATCATAACACATGACTCCGCAGCGGCCCCGCCCATCGGAGCTTGATGAATTAGATGGGCTGCATGATGCCTCCACGCACAGCTGAAACCGACCCGCACACGAGTAATGGAAAACTGCTTAGAGGATCTAACCCTGCCCAGGCGAAGCGGTGCGAGTCGTCCCGTCCATGCTTATAAACCCTTTTGGTTTCATGGGGTGGCAGGGCTTTAGATGTCATTTCATCTCAATGTCGGGTAAAAGTCACACACATTTTGAAGCAACGTCTGACATTGCAGAACCGGTATTTTCGGATTAAACAAAACAGTTAGAAACTCTTCCAGAACCATTTTCCAGCCAACAATCGACGATAATCGACCAACGCGCATTTGAATATGTTTGTTCAATTGGGTGTTTAACATCTCCGTCAACACTGTATGGGTCATTCTGGATACGTTGCTTCCAATGTTGTGGGACATTTATCCGACATTGAGATCACCCAATGAAACTAGGGTTTATAAGCATGGACGATCAAACTTGCACCGCTTTGCCTGAACAGACTTAGATCATCTAAGCGGTTTATCAGTACTCGTGTGCGGTCGGTTTCAGTTCTGCGTGGAAGCATCATGAAGAATCAGAAGCCCATCTACTTCTTCCAGCCACGTTGAACGGGGGCATATTTAAAATGTACAACATTTATGTTGTCTCGTTTTATTGACAGGTCAATTTCAAATTAGCTTTCAGCAAGTACAGAACCATCTGAATACCTTTGCGGACAGGTCAACACTGAATCGGTAATTATTTGTCTCATTAGTACATGTATTATGCATAACATCATTTCATTATTATTAATGAACCATTAAATAACTTGGTAAAAATTAAGATAAAAGGTCAAAGTTCAACAGAACAAAATAGAGTTGATTACACTTTGAATATCAGCATGGCTTTCTTAGAATTGAGGTTTGCGTGTACTAACGTTTGCGGGTTATCCGTTGAAAGCAAGGAATACACCTCATCACTGGAAAATATGGAGTGTTTATTTTTTTCTGGGCCATACTACATAGTTTCAGCCAATAAGGCCTCATCAGTGACCCGCAAATATTTTCAAAATTCATCAATGGAATAAATGATCCCACATGATCAGAAAATATACACTACACTGTGATGCAGGACAGTGAGACTTTTACGGCCGCCACAAAAAAATCACAGAAACCAGCTGTAGTGACGTCAAGGGCTATCATTTTGAAGCAAGGAATACACCACAGAACTGGAAAAAATAGAGAGTACATTTTTCATGGGCCAGACTAGCTACTTTCGGCCACTAACGCCTCCTAAGTGACTCTCAAATATTTTCAAAGTTCATCCATGGAATCAGTGATCCCAAAGGACAAGAAACTATAAACTACACTATGGTGTAGGGCAGGGAGACTTTTTAGGGCCGCCACACATTCCCAGACACCACATGTAGTGTCGTAAAGGGTTTTCCTTTGGAAGCAAGTAATACACCACAGAGCTGGAAAATATGGAGTGTACCACCAGTACCTGTTTAATTCACACTATAAGTTGATTGATCTTTCATAAAAGAAAGACTTATGAAATCACCAGGTCCCATCACGACTATCATACCGGTTTTACTAAACAGTGAACAGGTAATTTACAGAATACATTAAGCTGCATGGTCAAATATGTGTATAAACAGTCCCATTCAAAAAATAACAACGATGTTATAATTAATCCTTTGCAAATTTGACCTGAAAATAAGGTCAGTGTCAAAAAAAATGATCAGGTTTTGGAATTTTACAGACATGTTGTATAAAATTATCATAGTTACCTTAATGATCCAAAGTATTTTGACAGACATTGAAGATCCAGTTCAGACCGCTCATTCAGGAACAGTCTGATCAGGGTCTATACTGTTTGTCATTCAGTCTGCAATTTTTTGACTCCTTGCTGTTTCGTGAAACTAATTTCGTTAATTATATATACATTTATTATGTGGCGTCGTGGAAATGCAGTGGATAAAGTCGTGTAATAAAAGTCGTATGATCACACGTGTAATAACATTTCGGCGGGATAACGTAACGTCATGACGACGTCCATGTCAACCATGCATTTTTTGTGTGAAAAAAAAAACGGTCTGATTTAAATTGATAAAATCTAATTAAAATCGGTCATATGATAAACATAATCTTACACCCATTGTCATTATATATGAAATTCATTAAACTCGCCGAAGGCTCGTTTCAAAAATATCATATGCAAGGACAACTCATGCAAGATCCTCTATGTATTGAGATTTGCACAGATTTTTCAAGGGGTCCTCATTTTTAGGAATTGAACGGTAGGTAGCAAGGAAATCAACACAGAACTGAAGATGAGGATAATGAAGGGAAAAAACATTTTGAAATGAGTGCAAGAACATACTGTTCAAACATGTTAAAACTAAATCAAAGGAATAAATAATCAATATTGAATAGAAAATAATTCCTTGCATACCAGATATGAAATTCACGAATTTAACCCTGGGATATAGTAAATACATGGTTAGTGTCTTTAATAATAAAATATAATCGGTTATCCTTAGACACTTTTATAGGGGCGAGCTTCAGCGAGCCCCTATGAAATTGTCGCGGGGAACCGATTATATTTTATTATTAAAGTAGAAGTAAAACAAAGATCAGGAATCGCTACATTTAACTAACTCCACCCACCAAAGACACCAAAGGGAAAGAAACACAAACATTTAGCGACCAGACCATAATGGAAACCTAAACAAAGGAAGACCATAAGGACAGCTACTTTCCCACAAAATGGCCATATGACCATCCAAAATAAAAAGAGACAAGTGATACACACAGTATGTAACACAATATGTAGCACCTATAGGACACATCAAATTTTTTTTTCTTCATACACCAAGTACCCCCCTACTAGAGTGATGAAAAAAACACACCTCGAGAAATGCTAAAATAAAAAAACACACCTCGAGAAATCAAAAATAAAAAAAAAAAAAACACCCACAAGAGGGGCCTCGAAAAAAGATAAAAATGCAAAAGATCTAAAACTCAGTAATCTGTAATTCTTGTTCGTAGAAACTACCTTTGATTTCTTCGCCTTTTAAATCATTTATTTTATAAATAACAGGATTTGTATTTAAAATTTCTTCAATTACAAATATTTCTTTTGTCCAACGAGTTGTATAACCCTTTTCAAATTTACCTTTCTTTTTTGTTATTCTTACTCTATCTCCAACTTTGAATTTAGGTTTTTTAATTTTCTCATCATTTTCTGGGTATAAATTTTTATACACTGTTAATTCATTTTCTACTTTACTCGCTTCAACAGGTGTCATTTTAATAGAAGAATGCACTGTATTATTATAACTTTCAACTAATTCATCTAATACATCATAATATTTAGCAGTTTCATTTGCAGTAAAATATTTATACATATGTTGTTTCATAGTGCCTATCCATCGTTCTACTACACTAGATTTTTCTTCATTTTCAGTTGAATATAACTCTATATTATTATCTTTGAACAATTCTTTTACTTATCGATTATAAAATTCAGATCCTTTATCTGACCAAATATACATTGGTTTCCTTTCTTTAAATAATGTTCTAAATGCTTCACTTACTGTTACTCCTGTTTTATTTTTTAAAGGAATTAACCAACCATATTTACTAAAAACATCTATAACAGCTAATAAATATTTATAGTGTTTATTTTGTTTTGAATATTGTTGCATATCTGCCAAATCAACCGCCCATGTTTGGTCTATTGAATCAACATAAACACGTCTGTTAGGAAAAGATTTTATAACTCTATGATGTAATTCATCTGCTAATTTATTTGTTTTTTTGGATACAAATATATTTTTGGTAGATCCACACTCAGAACATTTACCTTTTAACATTTGTCTATTATTGGCTGTTGTTACTTGTTTCACTGAATCATTTTCAGTATGTTTTTTACAACGTTAACAATATATTTTTGGATGTTCCATTTTTAATATAATTAAAATTGTTTCTTTAAAAATGGAAGAAAAAAAGCGAACCGAAAAAAGTATACTTTATACTTTTTCTGGTAGAAATTATAAAGTAATTTTGTTGGAAAAATATAAACATAACACAACTATTAATGTTTTTAAGTATAAGATAAAAATACTAGATCCACAAAAAGAAGTATTCATGAAAGCATTTAATAAGATGATAGATAATTCTATTGAAGACTTTCCAAATGGGAGAATTAAAATAGTTCCTATACATGAAATTATTCGTACGAAACATGATAAATGGCTTATAAAAACATATGATAATATTAAAGAATTCTTTTTTATTAGAATGGAAAGATTATTAAACAGTGCTGAAGAACTGAATTTAGAAGATGTTATTTTTGAAGTTTCTATTATACCTAATAAAAAAGGTAAAGGTAAAGATTTAAAAATATTAGATTAAATAAATAAAAGAAGTTTAATTCAAATTATAAACAATGATACAATTTGTTTAGCAAGAGCAATTGTAACTGCTTTAGCCTCCAATAATCTATTAAAAAATACAGAAGAAAATGAAATAATTTATATTAAGAAGGGTAGACAATTACAAAAAAGATTAGCATTAAATTTACACAAAAAATCAAAAGTAGAAATAAAAGAAGAAGGTAACGATTTAGATGATTTAAAGATTTTTGAAAATTATCTTAATGTTAGAATAATTGTTTTCACATCAAATAATATTGAAAATATTTTATATAGTGGTAATGAAAAATTGGATAATCAATTATATTTATATTATCATGATTATCATTTTGATGTTGTTACAAATATAACAGGATTTTTAGCTAAACGTAGATTTTGTAAAAAATGTTTTATAGGATATAGTAATCAGCACACATGTAAAGATGGTAAATTGCAATCAAATTTAAAACAATGGACATGTGAAAAATGTAATAAAACTTTTTCTATACAATATCAAAAACCTGAAAATCATATATGTGATAAAATCACTTGTTCTATATGTTATGAACAATACATGAAAGGTACTGAACATTTATGTTATATGAAACCTTTAATACCAAAGGAAGTAAAACATAATAAATATATTTATTTTGATTTTGAAGCTAATCAAGAAACAGGTTTTCATATTATGAACTTTTGTATAGCTTATGATTTAGAATATATTTACTGTTTTAGAAAAAACTACATAAAAAGATTAAAATGTGATTTTAATATTAATGATATCGACTTATCAAAATTGGATATTGATGATTGTTTTGATGATATAAAAATAGAACACGAATCTGATTCTGTAATAGATAACTTTTGTAAATATTTTATAAGAGATAAGTTTAAAAACTATACATTTATTTCTCATTATGGTAAAGGTTATTATATGCAACCAATCCTAGGATGGATAGTAAAAAATAAAATAGAGCATAGTTATATTTCTTCAGGATTAAAAATAACAACAATTAATGTTAAAGGAATAAATTTAAGATTTATAGATTCTATTAATTTTATTCTATGTGGATTAGCCGCCTTTCCAAAAACATTTGGTTTTGAAGGTAACAAAGGCTACTTTCCTCATTATTTTAATAAAACAAAAAATCAAAACTATAAAGGAGTTTATCCTGATAAAGAATATTATGGATATAATACTATGACAATTAAAAATAAAGAATTATTTGATAAATGGTATAATAATGTTAAAGATAAAGAATTTAGCTTTCAAAGAGAAATATTTTATTATTGTTTATTAGATGTTTTAATTTTAACTAAAGGTTGTAATATATATAAAGATCTTTTTTTTAAAAATAACAGATAATTGTATTGACCCTTTTCAATCTATAACTATTGCTCAGTGTTGTACTAGAATATTTAAAACATTAATGTTAGAAAAAAACACATTGGGTATTCATAACAGTTCTACTTTTCGAGATATTCATTCTAATAAAGCTATTCAATGGTTAGAATATTTAGCTAAGAAAGACCAAATAGTTATTCAACATGCTAAAAGAGGTAAAGAAAAAATATTATTTATTAATGGTAGACATTATAAACTAGATGGATATTATTATGACAGAGAAACAAAAAACATAAATATTAATGAATTCTTTGGTTGTTATTGGCATGGTTGCCCCAAATGTAACCATCCAGATGAAATTTGTAACATAAGATCGAGGAAAACAATGAAAGAATTATACGATAATACAATGAATAGGTTAGATATTATAAAAAATTATTATAAAGAAGAAAAAGTTAATATCCATACAATTTGGGAATGTGAATTTGATAAAAATAAATATCCTGAAGTTGAACTACATTTAAAACCTATTGATAAAAGAGATGCATTTTATGGCGGAAGAACGGAAACTATACAATTATATAATAATCTTCCTAGTTTAAAAGCAAAATATGTAGATTTTTGTTCACTGTATCCATGGGTAAATAAGTTTTGTGAATATCCGATAGGACACCCAGTTACTTATACTAACACAGGTATAGATGATTATATGAACGGAAATTATTTTGGAATAATGAAATGTAAAATATTACCACCAAGAAAGTTATATCATCCTGTATTACCTTATAAACAGCAAACATGTAATAATTCTCATAAATTAATATTGGGATTATGTAGATCTTGTATGTCTAGATTAGAAATTAAATGTGATCATATAACAGAAAAGTTTGATTCATCACATGATAAAGTACACGCAATAAAACGCTGCAAAGAATGTAAGCATATTAGAAATGAAAAATGTAAACATTCAGATGAAGAAAGAGCTATTATTGGAACTTGGTCAACTATTGAAATAAATAAAGCAATAGAAAAAGAATATAAACTATTAAAGATATATGAATTAGAACACTTTGAAAATACATCTACAAAGGTATTTAAAAAATATGTTAATACATTTATGAAGTACAAGCAAGAAGCCTCAGGTTGCAAATGTAATCCTAAATATTGTAAACCAGGGTGTAAAAATGATAATAATTGTGAAGCAAAAATACAATATTTAACAGATAATACTGCTTATGATTTGGATATTGATAAAGTTAAATATAATGCAGGATTAAGGTTTATAGCTAAAATATGTTTAAATTCTTTATGGGGCCACTTTGGAATGAAAGATATTTTTACAAAAAAAGGAATATATTTATAATTCAGATCAATTAATAAATATAGTGTTTAATGATAAATATGAAGATGTTAATTTAATGGTATTAGATAATGATACAGTATTAACTGAATATAAAAATAAAGAAGAATATACTAAACCTAATCCAAGTGTAAATGTTTATATAGCTTTATTTACAACAGCTCATGCTAGATTAAAATAATATGAATTATTAGACATTTTACAGGAAAAAGTACTATATTTAGACACCGATTCATGCATTTATCAAGATGATGGGTCAGAAGCATGTAAAAAGATAGAATCTATGTTTGGTAATAAACTAGGTGATTTAACAGACGAAATAAAATCAAAACATAATGCTAATCATATAACACAATTTGTATCATCAGGGCCAAAAGATTATTCTATGAAATTAGATACAAGTAAAAAAGTTAGTTGTTGTAAAGGTTTTAGATTAAATGCTGAAGTAGAAGAAAAGATTACATTAGATAAAAAAGTAAAACTAATTACTGATGTAAATGAAACACATGAAGCAATTACATATAATCAAATTACCACAAATAAGAAAGACAGAAATTTAAAAACTGTAGAAGTAGTTAAAATGTATGATTATGAATTTGATAAAAGAATGACTTATTATGAAAATGAAAATTTAATAAAATGTTTTCCTTACGGTTATCAAATTTTAAATATATAAAAATGAAGGGAAAAACGCATCTTTATGGAAATAAAAAACCTATTAGCCCTTATGCTGCTGAAGACCCTGATGCCAAAGTTGTATAAGGAAGAATACTATTATCTTATATCCAAAAGAAAATGTTAAAAGATACTGGTAAATGTTTTTTAACGGATGAACAACAATTAATAATGGATAAGTTTGAAGGTAGAAAAATATCAAAGTTTCCTGCAGGATGGGATGCTTTTATTAGACCAGATAAAGTTTGGGAATATGTGTATGATGAACCTGCTCCTCAATAAAGAACATATTTATATTTTATTTAATTTAATTTCCATGCAACAAATCCAGTTAATGCCATACCACCAACAACAAATGCAATCTCTCTATTTTTCTGGTCTTCTGATGGGGTATAATAATCACTCAACTTTGGTTCAGAAGGTAAAGTTGATAATTATTTCCCAGTAACATAATAATATTGTTTCATTGCTTGGTCAACATCTTTGTATGTTTGTTCTGCATGATGTTCTTTTTGTAATTGTTTATTAAGAAAATCTAATCTTTGTGTTCTTTCTCTACTCCATTTTACTTGTGCTGCTTCTAATTTTTCCATTGCCTTATCATGTCTTTCTCTCTCTTTATATGCGTCTCTGCCAATATGTGAAAACAAATAATTACTACCCGAAAAAGCAAAGGCATTTACTACTGCTCCACCAAGCATCATCACCACTGCACTCGCCATTTTTTACTTCATAATATCAGCTGGAATAATTCCTTGCTTAACTAACATATCTCTTGTTGCCATTGCAAGTAATATATCAATAGATAACATACCAATATCCGCCATATTGAAATCTACTTTTGGTGGTTGTCTTCTCAATAGTTTTCTTCCTAATTCTGCATATCAAACCGTTAATAGTGTTACTACTCCGGCATGATATAACATGTTTACTATTTGTTTTCCATCAATTTGTGTTGCCATTTTTATAAGAATGTTTTTGATTACTTAAACTCAAATGGATCTATTTCTTTCTTTTCCTTTGGTGGTGGAATAGGTGCAGGTGTAACTTGTTTCTTATTGTAAATATATCATCCCAATCCAACAACTACAATTGATATACATAATGGTATGTAATTTTTGTATATATTTACACGTTGAACTTCTTTAACTTCATCCCTAACTTCATCATCATCTTTTGTTATAGATTTTAATTGTATGTTCTCTTTTTTCATTGCTTCCGTTTCTTTTCTTTTTAATTCAGCTTTCATTTTTTTTGCTTCCGCACCTTTATTACCAGCAGCTACTCATTTTGGGTTTTTCGTTTTTTCATTTATTTCACTCATCTTTTTTTAAGTCAATATTTTCACTTTTTTTATCAGTGAAATCAATATGTCTCGCTGTTGTTAACATTGCAGTAAAAGGAGCAAGATACATTCCATATCTATAATATAATTCACAACATGTGCTAGTCAAAACGTGATTGATAAAAGGGTCTTCCTCTAAGTCTTGTATTAATTTAGGTGGATTAACAACATTAAAATATTTTGACACACCCATAACATATAAGTTAATAAAAGAATTACCCAATGTCTTAGCCATACTCGCTCCTAGTCTTGCTTCATATCTGCAATATAGTTTGTTTATTTCTTCTGATGTCATTGTATCAATGTCTGACATTTGTAAGTCTTTACCAATATATTGTTTACTTCCTCCACCGGCAACAATGGCTGATAATCTTTCACGTTTTTTGTCTTCATGGTCATCTCTTTATTCTGGTAACTCAACATCTTGTAACAATTCTTCGGCGTTCATTTTATATAATTTATTTTTAATTTTAAAATATTTAAATATTATATATCCAACTATTGATAAGACTGCAGTGTTTGTTGTAATTGTTAGTATTTCCAATAGCATTGCTTTTTTATTGCTTATTTTTAAGCATTACTTAAGCATTACTAAAGCATTACTAAAGCATTACTTAAGCATTACTTATCAACCACCCAATAATCAGTAGGTTGGTCGGTTTTCAAAATTAATTTACGATGTTTCTTTTTCTTTAATTCTTCCTTTATTCTTTGAGGTTCTTCCAATGTAGGAATAACATCATTCTCTCTCAAACAATTTTCAAAACTATCTCTATCTTTTGTGTAGAACATACATAACCATTTGTTTGTTCTCTTAAATCTTTCAAAACTGAATTGTATCTCTGCGATATAACCCATATCGATTGTTCTGCGTGTCTGCCTGAAAAGCGAGTTCAGACAACATGTCTTTTTTCTTTGTTAATTCTTTTGTTGCACTGCAATCATCAATGATGTATAATGTAGGGGAATTGGCATATTTTTTAAAATACAAACGTAACAGTTCTTGAAGTTTCTCTGTTCCATCTGACGTTATAGGATTTACGATTATAATATTTTTTGATTTTGGTTTTCTAACATCACCAATCCAACTTCTGTTTTTGTATGCCTTGTTCCATTGAATGGTTGGGCAAAGTATTACTATATATTGAAATACACCAGCATACTCTGATTCCAATAAATCTAAAACAAATTCAGTCTTACCGCAGCCAGTTTGACCACAAATAATTGCACAGTGTGGATATTTAGGTAGTTCCATTTCTATTGTTTAATAATGAGCTTCTTTAAATCTTCCATCTTCAAAATTGATTTGTGCATCCTGTATTACAAACAGATAAACATTTATTGGTTCATTTCCTCCTGCTTCTTTCGTTATTTGTATTGTTATACCTTCTGAGGCATTTTCTATTCTTCTCCCAGAACCGTGAAGATTATTATCGTCCGTTGAACGTAAATCTAACCATAAAGCGTAATTAGTCGTTAGATATTTTTCTAGCGTTGTATCAGTAAAATATAAATCTTTAATGGTCGTATTTGTTTCTCTATTTCTTATTGCATTTAGGGGAACGAATTTATTTATTTCGTCCCACTGTTGGTACGATTTCATTCCTTGACTGTACAGCTGATTCGAAAGCCCTTCTATAGTCATTTCCACTTTTGTAATTTCAGGATTATAATATTCTTCTGTGCTGGTCCTTTCAGGATCTTCGAACAACATAAGAATCCCTTTCATACTTCTTGCCGGCACATTTAAATTAATATTCCAAAGAGTATCAGATTTATTCTTCGTTATTTTTCTGTGTCTAAGTATTCTATCGTATAAAATAACCATTTTGTCACTGACTTGCTGACTTATTTCTCTTGCTAATTCAGTATTAGAAACCATATCAAATTCCAAACAAGTATTTTTGATTGTATAAGTTGAAGTTGCATCTGCTAAATTAATAACTTTCATGTAATCATTGAATGTAAGTTCATATTCTAATCTATCCCCGAGGCCTGCTTGATAAAACGGCGTATGGGTTTCCAATAATTCAAAATCAAGTGGGATGCAAAACCTGTTTCCATATGCTTTTGCTATTGCCTGATCTTCTTTATCCGCTGTTGCATTTTTTGCCCCCACTCTAAGTTTCAACATGTTTGGTTTGCCAATGCCTTGGTATGCCATACTTACGCGTTCTAAAGGAGACTTCCATAAATCAATATAACAATGATAGATGTCACTATCATCAATGGACATAACTTCATTTCCACTTATTCTAATTGTTGTTTTCTTAATTATTGCTCTTCCTATGTTTGGGAATATAGTTGCATTTGCATCTTTAGAGTTTAGTTCAATTTCAAATGCTAATCTGACCGTTCCGGGAAAAATAACATCATTACTTCTTAGATTAGGAAATCTCACTAATAACTGTTGATTTTGGTCAATAGTAGATGGATTATTGGTTATCACTACACTTTGGCGGATTCCTCGGAAACCGCGTGGTTCTCTTATTTTTCTGTAAGGGTTTAATTTATTTGCATAGGTCGACATTTTTTTAAGGAAAAATTTAATAATTAAAAATGGCGGAATATGAAAATCCTACATTTGAAGATGATGACCATGATGAACAGCATGCAGATAAAGATGATAATAATGAATTTAATAGAACTACGCAAAACCGAATTGATGCTATTAATACTGCCAGCAGTAATGTTGATACAAGAACAAAGATAAAAGTAGAACAGAAACAATATGCAGTTAAAGAATATTACAAGTTTATAAAGGAAAAGACAGGATTAGACTCAAAATATATTGATTATACAAACTTTGAACTTGGTGATGATTATAAAACACTATATTTAGTGGTTCAGGATCAAAAATTTCAAATTACTGCCAAAAGAGGTGTTGGTTTTATAAGCCTTGAGAATTTAAAGGGTAAAATTGGCAGAGGCGGAACGAAAGCAGTTAGAGACTTATTGAATTTACCAGATTACAAAACTCTACAACCATTATTACCACCACAGAATATTGCAAAATTACAAACTGTAGAAAATAACTTGCCCAATGTTGATACAATAGAAATGGATAATTTGCCTAATGCAGCCGAAACAACAATAGAAGAATTAGAAACATCATTAATTGATGAAGATGGGGCACAAATGTCATTTATGCCAAAAAGAGAATATGATGGTTTTAAAGAAGCAATGACAACTGTTAAAGAAGAGCTCACGAATAACTTGGCAAAACTGAGTAACACTAACGAAGATATAGCTAAAGAGGAGAGAAAATTAGAACGAGCCAAATCAGACAACGATAAATATCAAATAAAAAGAATAGAGGGGAGATTAAGAGATTTAGAGATTGACAAAAGTTCAAGATTAGAAGTAATTACTATTAATAGAGATAAATTACGTAGTCAGGTATATAGAATAAAAGAAACAATAACTAAAGTATTAAAAGAAGACACAACTTTAGGTGAGAGAATTAAAACATTATTTAGAGAACAAGGAATTACAATTGTTAGTATTCTAACTGCTTTTGGGATGATTATTGGTGTTATTGTTGAGGCTGTTATTCCTACTACTGGTGGTGGGTCTACAGCACCTAAACCTCCGTCAAAAGATGGTATAGAAAATTGGATAAAAAAACAATTAAGTAATCTTGGTCAACTATTAGCCAATCTTGCAGGAAAAGCAGCAGCAGCGCTACCGGGTATTATTGGTTCCATTGTGTCTTGGCTGTTGTCTACTACTGGAAAAGTGGTTAACTGGTTTGGTGAACATCTCTGGGCGTTGCTTGTCCTTATTGTAGGATTATTGTATGCAGCTGCAAGAGAGTATATTAATAAATCCTGAGTGCAATAATACCTATTACTATACTTCCTACTATTAATGCTGTTTTGTTGTCTTCGTGTTGTGTTGCTTGTTTCTTTTCAACAGGTTCTGGTAGAGATTTCTTTGTTTGTTTCTTTTCAACAGGTTCTAGTAGAGAGGACTTTGTTGGTGTGCCTTGTATAGTTGCAGGTTGTGTAGTAGGTGCAACAGGTTTAACATTTACATCATTATTGAAACCAAGCGAGCACTCCGATGTTGCAATTACAATTTTATTATTATATCCAGCGATAGTGCCAATTTGTAATATCATATCACCGGGAGACATATAGAGACCAAGTCCATATGTGTAATCAACTTTACTTCTTGCGTATTTCAATACATTTTGATATTTTGATATTTGAGTAGGCAAATCGATTGGACTGTTAATTGCATCTTGAACATTTGCTAAGAATTGTTTTTGAGCATCAAATCCTGTGCCTATTTTTAGTATTTCTACACGTGTTTGGGATTGTGCTCCTAATAGTGCCCATACAAGTGTTCTAATGCTTTCGTTAATTCGTTCAACACCTGGTTTTGTGAAGCCTTCTGATTTGTCTAATATAAACATTGTCCATGCCTCACTTATATTTACTGTATGTTCTATTTTATCATTTACACTAAAGAATGGCCCATCACTTTGATGATCTTGTCTGTATTTTCCATCTGGTTTAAAATATTGTGTGTAACTCCCGAGACCACTACATTTAGAACTACTTTCCAGTTTTTGCCTCCAATCCGTGCTAGGTGAAACATCGAATTCATTGCATAACTTTTGGTATGTTGCTTTGTCGCATGGGTTTTTGTAATAACAGAATGATGCATCTGTCGGTAAAGGTGTTTTAGGTTCTTTCAAAATACGAGCAATACAATAATAAACATGAAATGTATATACTGTTTTAGTTAATCCTGAAGTGTTTTGTAAATGGTCTTGATAACTTACTCCACATCCTGCAGTGGCACACCAAACGGCAAAATTTAATTGACATTGCCACCAGTCAAATGATGAATGAAGCCATGTATTCCACGGTTCATTGGTGTGTAATGTTGGATTTTGATATTTTTGAAATAAGTTGAGAAACGTTACTGGAAAATGATCATCTTTGTTAACATAAATTGTTTGTTTTACAAGTTCACTATTCTTTTTGGTATATTTAGTATTGTGGTTATATGATGCATTGGGATTGTACTTGAATTCTTTTGGTATCATTTTTTATGTGTAAAAAATGTATCATACAATTTCCGATATTAATAAAACAATATATTTACAACAATATATAGATAATAAATGCGGAAATAGGAGAATTGGATTGAAGAGTTTTACTTATACCATAGGTTGGTATAATTTAATTGATGAATCTATTCAAAAAGGAACAGACAAAGCAATACGTTTAGCTTCAGGATTTTACAGTTTCCAACAAATAGCAGATATATTTCAAAGTAATAATATTGTATTATCTGTAAATGAAACAAATGGCATAGTGTTTTTGACATCGACCGTTGATTTAAAAATAAGCAAAGGATTAAAAGAGATGTTAGGCCTTGGAAATAAAAGACGATTTAACGCAAATCAAACATATGAGGGAGAAATACCGTTAAATTGTGCACCTTATAAACAACTATATGTTCATCTTGAGCAGATAAATAGTGCTTGCAATTTCTTTGATGGTGCTCCCAGTAATATTCTTGGGGTTGTTTCTGTTGAGAATAAATCGTTTGGTGATATTGTTCATACACGTTTTAGTAATCCGGAATATAAACAATTGACACGTGGTGATATTTCAGAATGAAGTATAAGCGTTTGTGATTCTCTTGGAGAAAAAATAAACAACAATGGATTGCCAATTAATTGTGTGTTAGAAATTATATAATTATTGTATAAAAATGAGTATATTTGGTGTAAAGAATAATTTGACTTTACGTGTTGATGATATACATAGCAGAATATCAAATTTTGATAATATATTACAAAACGTTCATACAAATGAATACATTAGAATATATGCTGAATCAAAAGGCAATTTAATTAGAGATAAGGTGTTGTCATTTGGAAATGGGGGCAGAATGATATTTGCTGGTTACGTTATGATGAGGGACGGTTATATTACAGGTATGGGCTTGTCGTGTGAAAAATTAAGCGGTGTAGTGCGGGTTGATGTGTTGGTGAATGGAAATATTTTGGGGTGTGGGATTACTTTACATGCAGCATCAAGAAAACATGATAATTTTGATAAACCATTTTAGTTGAAGCTGGAAGTGTTATTACTTTTACGAGTGTACTGACTAATTTTACTGCGGTTAATACTGTTGCCTCATAATTAATTGAATTCAAAAATTATATATAAAAATGAGTATATTTGGTGTAAAAAAAATATACAACAACAGCGAATTTGCGTATTGATGAATTACATAAAAAATTAGGAAATTTAAATAATAGATTACAAAATGTTTATACAAGTGAATTCATTACAATAACCGCCGAATCAAATGGCCCACTAACTAGGGGTAAAATATTTTCATTTGGAAATGGAGGTAGAGAGCGAACTGCTGGTTATGTTATGATGAAGGATGGTTATATTAAAAGTATTAGCCTGCCGAGTGCAATGTTGCATGGTGAGTTGACAGTTGACGTATTGGTGAATGGGGAACGTTTGGAAGGGTGTGACGGTATCTCTTTAGATAATGAAAATAGTACACATTTTAATTTTGCCACACCTTGTTTAGTTGAAGCTGGAAGTGTTATTACCTTTATGAGTAGGTTGAATAATAAAACTGCGTCTAATACTGTTGTCTCGTTATTAATTGAATTCAAAAAATAAATATAAAAAATGAGTATATTTGGCACTAAAAAGTATGGGAATAATCTGGCTTTACGTGTTGATGATTTGCATAGAAAAATAACAGATAACAGTAATTTATTTACAAAAATAACAGATAAAGTTGATAATTTAAATAGAAAAATAATAAATAATAATATTGATTTAACTTCACGTGTCGGAGATATACATAAAAAAAATAACAGATCATAGTAATAATTTAGATTTACGTGTTGATGATTTAGATAATAGTTTAGTTTCGCGTTTCGGTGATTTACAAGGAAGAATAACAAAATTAAATAATAGTTTACAAAACATTCGTACAAGTGAATACATTACAATAACTGCCGAATCAAAAGGCCCACTAACTGTGGGTAAAATATTTTCATTTGGGGATGGAGGTGGAGAGCGAACTGCTGGTTATGTTATGATGAAGGATGGTTATATTAAAAGTATTAGCCTTTCGAGTGTATCGTCGCTTGATGGGGTGATAGTTGGCGTGTTGGTGAATGGGGAACATTTGGAAGGGTGCAGCGGATTCATTTTAAATAGTGGAACAATAGGAACACATTATAATTTTGCCACCCCTTGTTTAGTTAAAGCTGGAAGCGTTATTACCTTTATGAGTGGGCATAATAATAAAACTGCGACTAATACTGTTGTCTCGTTATTAATTGAATTCAAAAAATAACTATAAAAATGAAGCAACCCACAGCGCCGAATTTATATCCAGATTTACCTAATGAAGACGGACAAAATTATAGATTACAGAAGATATCAGAAATAGAAAAACAATTAATAAAAGAAAGGGATGTAAGAAAGGCATTATACAAAAAGTATAAACGTGGAATTAATATTACTGGTTGTGTTGATACTGCGTTAATTTCTTCAAGTGTTATTATGGCCGGTGTTGGTTTAGCTGTTCCAATTATGTTACCGTTGGAAATTGCTGCTGTTGTGTGTGGGTCTCTGGGTGTTTGTGTTAAGTTAGTGAGACGTAAATTACATGCAAAAACAAAAAAACATTATGAGATTAAAGCTATTGCTGATAGTAAGTTGAATAGTATAAAAGATTTGATTTCTAAGGCTTTGACAGATGGGCAGATATCAGAACATGAATTTAAATTGATTTTAGATGAATTAGATAAATATAATAAACTGAAAGATTGCATACACTCAAAACAAACAGGATTAAGTGAAACGGAAAGAAAAAAACTTATTGAGGAAGGCAAGGCCCAGGCTTTAGCCGAGGTAAAAAAAAAATAGGAGATGCTTGATTTTATTTAATAAAGTTACAATAATTAATGACCCACCACCGATTTATAGGAGCGTAAACTAACTATGCAGATTTCTTCATTTTATTTCCATTCTAATTCTTTGCCTGTTAAAAGCTATGCATTCACTGTCCTTTCAATACTTTGATTAACTTTCTGACCTTTCTGTACTTTGATTACGACTTTCAGACCTTTCTGTACTTTAATTACGACTTACAGACCTTTCAGACCTTTAGTACCCGAAAAATGAAAGAATAAAAAGGCAAATATGTACACCACACATTTTTTTTTTACGTGCAGACCAAGATCAGACTCCTTAAATGTTTGTAATATGTACACATTCCTTACTAAATACGACTTCAACAAAATTCAACAAACAAACACAATAAATATTTTTCATTTTCAATTTTGTCAATACGCTTAAACCGCAAACCATCAACACCTCCTTAGTTGCAGTAAATACATGCTTAACGACACAAAAATAAAATGTAAACACCTCCTTAGTTGCAGTAAATACATGCTTAACGACACAAAAATAAAATGTAAACACCTCCTTAGTTGCGGTAAATATTTGCTTGACAACCACCATTTAGCGTACTTGTGGTTAACCGCAAAGATCAGGGTGTCACGGAAGACACATAAGAGAAATATTTGTAATTGAAGAAGTTTTGAATACAAATCCTGTTACTTATAAAATAAACGATTTAAAAGGCGAAGAAATTAAAGGTAGTTTTTATGAACAAGAATTACAGATTACTCAGTTTTAAGAATTTTTCGAGGGGTCCCCTATAGTGAGTGTTTTTTTTTTTTATTTTTGATTTCTCGAGGTGTGTTTTTTTTTATTTTAGCATTTCTCGAGGTGTGTTTTTTTTCATCACTCTAGTAGGGGGGTACTTGGTGTATGAAGAAAAAAAAATTTGATGTGTCCTATAGGTACTACATATTGTGTTATGTAAGAAATAACTACATAAATAAATCGCCACAGAAGAGACACAAATCATGTATTTAGTTTATACCGCAACTCAAACAATAAAGGGGTTTCGCAATAATTAAGCAAATTTATTATACGCAAATAAGACAGTAGACAGCGTTGCATGTTAAATGACATTCAGTGCCATGGCGCTCATACGTTGTATAAAAGGACGTCAAATAGTGCTAATTGTTTACGTCGCCGAGCCACAGAGACGTTTGAAACAACATGGACGCTCGAATAAAAGTTTCTCAGTGCTTTACATTCTGTATGAAAATCTGCAAATAAATAGTTTATTTCAGATTATTTTCGAGGTTAAGACGCAACCGCAGCAGCACTGCGCACTTATTCAAACGGACCATTCAAACCAGGAAAGCCCGAGATAGTAAAAAAATTAAGCTTAAATTTATGAAAATCTGATTAAATACATATTGCAGAGCTTATATATTGCTGTTTTGTTGTTTTCCCGTGTATGAAAGGTTGCATGTTATTGTTTACGTTTGCGAATTAGGGACCGGAAAAGTAGGTATGGTCTATAAACAGTCACTAGAAATATTATGGGTCAGTAGAATGTATTGTAGGTCACTACCGATTATAGCGTACAGTTATTCGACTCCATTTATTAGGTTAATAGAATGCCTTGTTGCGGTATAAATAAAATATTATCATACTCAGGCTGTCCTACCACGGGATAGGATGAAAAATAGTATTTTTACGTGCTTCATGTGCGATTGTTGAATGGGACGTCAAGTACTCACTCGCTCATGAAACTATGGCGAACATCAGCAATCAAATTAACTGCATTATAAACAATTCAAAATGGAAGTGACTGCATTGAAAAATAATAAGAATGAGAGATATGCAAATAGGGAATATTACAGGGGTGTGAACCTCTAAATGCCAAACAGTGACATTTAACTTTCTTGTAATTTACTCTTTGACATAGGACATAGAGACTTTTTGCCCCATCACACTTGCCCTTGAAACAAGCTGAAGATTTTCTTTTTCACATTTCATCCTTTAGGTAAATGAAATACAGGAATTTAAAAAAGAAAATATAACAACCTATGAATTCTGGAGTATTGGTGGCAACCACTAAGAGAAGCTGTTGCAAGAGCCATAGAAGAGGGCAAAAAATTAGAAAGTATAATTGGGTATGTTGATCGGAAAACTGTAGTAGCGTATCGATTTTGTCAAGTTTCTCAAATGCACGACGTCTAAACAGTATGTTTAAACTTATTGAACCTTATCATGCTGGAAAATAAATTCTGCCGCAACCTGACTGTCGAACTATCAAATTACTTTATTCTATTCATTGGAAAACTGCTTGACAAGAAATGCAGCACCGGTATTGGTTACAACAAATTGCAATGTGTACGAATAACCAACTTGAATGAATGTCATGAACAAATGGACGGCTGTAAGGCTATATCCATACTGTCGGAGATACAGCCATTATATTTTGATGGCTCACGGTCACAGTCTCTCATAAATATGTTGAATTAATAATTTATGGATTACAAAAGTCCCTTTATTAAATGTGGTTGGTTTCAGATGATGTCTATTTATCCCCTGATGAAAAGTTAGAATATGAATCTCATGTCATGTTGCTAATGGTCAGGTGTCTATTTCTGACCATGCAAAACGCATTTGAATGTTATCCAGCAACAGGCATATAAGTTTTAGTGTATGAGTCTGTTTATCTTTAGAAGAGTTTAAATCTGAACTCATTGCTTAATCGGTTTACTTATAAGCATAGCACTATCAAACATGTGTCGTAGCACGCAAACTCATTAGCTTTTTATTACATTTGTGTTTGATATCATAATGACATGATGGCATCATGTAAATACCAGTCACCTTATATGTTATTTTTGTCCAGATCTATTTCTGTGCAAGTTTATGTAGGACTGAGCACAAAGGAGGCATTAACAGTGGGGAATTTGCACAATCTAAAGTGCAAAACACTATATTTCACATTCCAGGTAAGACTGTGTTTGGTAACCATATTTATGCTTCAAGCAAATAGTTCTGGCATTTATTGACTTCAAACAAAACATTGCGGTATTGCATTTTGTGGGAAAATAACTGTCCTTATGGTCTTCCTTTGTTTAGTTTTCCATTATGGTCTGGTCGCTTCATGTTTGTGTTTATTTCCCTTTGGTGTCTTTGATGGGTAGCCAGTAACATGCAGGAAAGTATCACTGCCCTTCATCGAATCATCATAGAGAAGTTTATATGTTATCGTCCTTTGGTATCAATGATCGCATTATGGAAGTTTGTTACTTACTGTGTGTATCACTTGTGTCTTTTAATTTTGGATGGCTATATGGCCATTTTGTGGGAAAGTAACTGTCCTTATGGCCTTCCTTAGTTTAGGTTTCCATTATGGTCTGGTCGCTTGTTGTTTGTGTTTCTTTCCCTTTGGTGTCTTTTATGGGTGGAGTAAGTTAATTGTATCAATTCCTGATCTTTGTTTTACTTTTACTTTGAGTATATTTGAGGGTCAATAACGAGGTTCAAGAGGCCAAACTACACAGTCTGGTCCAGAAAAACAAGTGTGTACAATCCAAGATCTTGTCTGTGATGTATTATCTGACCTTGCTTAAAAAAGGGAACCATTTCATTGAACAAATTGTTTCCATTGTTGCATGGCAATGGGCTTATACTGTCAAATTTTGCGTCGTTTCGGTGGTTTTATGTGGATATATTGTTTGCGTACATACTGTCCGTATCATTATACTTGTAAGGGGACAGGGAATACATGCAAAATTTAGTTACTGATTGTGATGGAAGTTTGCCTTTTTCAATTACAGGATAAAATATATCAAGCGAGAAAAACAACAGATGGCAGTGTCAGCAGCATAGCAAAAATGCTATCTGAGATAGAGATGAAGGTAACATAGTGTTATTACTATAACTATTGTCGGTTCAGTTATAGCATACTGAAATCTGGCATGCTGAAATGTATGACTTTATAATGTTGTGACTTTCTGACAGCAGCACGGTGGATATCTACACACATTTTTAAGTGAAAATATATGTGCATAAATAATTGTTGTTAAAACTATGGCCATTTCATTTCAAACAAAATTTATGAAATGGGAATCTGCTGAGTAATTGAATTAGAATGAGCTAAATGTTCTGTTTAACACATACCAATTCTACAATAGAGTCTATTGCTGATGACGATGTAGAGGTGTCATGTGCAGCAACATGACATTGCATGACCATAACATGTATCTCACCACTGTGGTTCAAACCTGGCACGGGTCACGTGAGATGCAAAGTTCCTCAACAAAAGGTCGGGTGGATTTTCAACGGGTACTCCGTTTGCGACCACATCATAATATCTATCAGCTACATGTAAGTGAAATAATCTTGGGAGGGGCGTATGTCAAAAAAAAATACATGCCAGTAACCATGCATGTGGTATGACATGTAATCATATAAAAACAGCGACATTACGCGATCGTCCAGGTTATTGCATAACGCAAGCTACATCACCCAAGCAGCAAATCATCATAGCACATTTTTAAACACCATTTCGTTTCGACAAAGAAATTATAACACCACCTGTGACTCAGCAAGTTTGTCATATGATTATGTCAATTTAATGGGAAGACTATGTGACAAAACCTTTAAAATAAATAACCGACACTAACACTTATTCTTTTAATAGGTAACTATGACTTTATTCATGACAATATTTTGAAATGGTCACTTGCTTATCCCGGGCATGATATTGGAAAATGAAATAGTTTTAAATTGTATGTTTTGATTTCCACAGAATATTCCAGTGTTTTGTTTGATTTGAGGTTTAACGTCCCCGTCAACACTGTAAAGGTCATTTTGGAGACGTTGCTTCCAATTTTGTGGGACTTTTACCCGACATTGAGATGAAATTACATCTCAAGCCCTGTCGCCCAATGAAACCAATTGGGTTTATTAGCATGGACGGTCCGCCTCGCACCGCGGTTCCTGGACAGGCTTAGGTCCTCTAAGCGGTTTACCAGTACTAGTGTGCGGGCCGGATTCAGCTCTGCGTGGAAGCATCGTGCAGCCCATATATTTCTTCAAGCCCCTATGGGCGGGGGCGGAAATATTCCAGTGACTAGTGTTTCAACATTATCTATGGTTGTCAAAATGGAGGACACACTCTTTCACACTGTGGAGCAAATGTTTCAAAATTATGCATTACTACATGGTTGCGGAAAAAGTTTTCCCATTCAGGTATACCATTTGTATTTACCTTCACTATTATATTTAAGTTTTATTTAGGAAAAATAGAAACCCAGTTTCTTATATGCTTATCAATGAAATAGAAATTTATCAGTGAAATTGATATCGATATTGTCACTGTGCCAAACCAGTGAAAGTACAATTTTTTCCACTGTTTGTGAATTCGATGTTTCATCAAAAATAAAATATATGCTACGTTTTTGAAAAGACAATTAGCTAAACGTTATAAACCAAAACTACGTCACGCACGTTTCACGTCATTCCGACATTGATGACGATACGTTTTGGACCTACGCAACGTTAATAATGCACGCGACAGCAATCGAGCTTATCAAACAATTGAATGAAAATTTTAAAAGAACAAATTCGAGAAATAGAGAATACCACGTTGGTGTCTTTTGATATCAAGCTTATCAGTCAACGCTTCTAGAACGCTTGTAAAATCGCGAGGCTTGCCGAGTGATTATACTTGCGTTCTCGAAGCCGAGCCTGATAAACTTTATTTCAAATGACACGAATCTGGTATTCCATTTATCAGTTTATCCCCTTTTATACACTTAAATTTGCAAATTACTTAAGAAATAGATCAGCTCTAGCAGTGATTTATTTAGTGATATATCACTGCTTGGCGGTCAGTTGTAATGTAGATCAAATCACGAGCGTGTAGCGCAAGTGGTTTGTCTACTTACAACTGACCGACAACCTGACTGTGATATATCACTCCAAAAATCACGACACTAGAGCTGATCTATTTCGATTCTAACACAATAAAAGTCGACGAGAATGCTATTTTTTGCATTATACAATATAAAGCTGTAAATAAATGGCACTGGGTAGAAAATAAGCCACAATGTATACATTCTGCATAGAACCTACACTATTTTTCTGCAATATAAAGCAGCCAGATTCAATACATTTTGAGAATTTAAAAAACTTGGCTCAAAAATGGTGTAAGTGGACTTACACTGTTTTTGCACCAACTTTTTTTTTTCTAAAAAAAGTTAGCACAAAAGGGTGATACAGACAATTGTTTTGCAAAAGGCTGAAATAATTCATTATTCTTACAGATCCCAGTTGTAGTACTTATTTAACAATTGTGTATTAAGTCCTAACGCACCCATTTATGCCAAAAAAAAACTATTTTGGCAAAAGTTTCAGTTACACCATTATTGCATTAAACAGACGATATATTAATGCATAAAAACCATGGATTATCCATCTATTCCAGAGGGGAAATATACTTATTGTGTATAAGTGCCATTAAACCTGTTTAATACCTCTTGTCATTACAGATATTCAAATGCCTACAAGGCCTGTCATCTGAGGCACAACTACACTTCCTAAGGAAAGCTGCCTCAGATGTCAACAGAATTAAAGCTATAGCAAAAGAAATATACAAATTTAAAAAGAGATGGGTCCTGGAGAGAGCATTTATTGAAATGACGGCGTGCGACACAAAGGAGGAGGCAGAAAAAAAGTATCCTCAGTACATGGATAAAATTGATGATTTTTTAGGTTTGTATTACCAAAATGATAAAGTGCAAATCTTAAATTCACAGTGCATTTAAATAAGAACCCTGGTAAGCAATCATGTATATACTTCAGCGAATACATTGACACACGCAACGCCTGTGACGTCTTAATAAACTATGGTAATCTTCAATATGAGTAGACAATGGCGACGTTATAGGGAATACTGTGCAATTTTTGCCTTCTTTAAATTTAACCATTGGTCATACGCTGGATGGGATTAATGTAAATGTAAGTAACAACGGTAATTTATTTAACGTTCATAGATGTATGAACAACATCGGGTCACGAGCAAAGTCAGTTAAATAGCGGATCTTACATGAGTGTTCAGGACCCACACCCATCGGGGCTTGGAAAAATAGATTGGGCTGCATGATGTTTCCATGCCAGATGAAACCGACCGCTCATGAGTATTGGTTAACCACTTGGAGGGGCTAGGAATGTCCAGACAAATTGGTGTGAGTGGAACCAAGTGCCATTTAAACTCTTTTGTTTTTTTTTTGGGCGGCAGGGATTGAGATGTCATTTCAACTCAGTATCGGGTAAAAGCCACATAAAATTGGAAGCAACTCTTTCGGTTTGTTTGGGCGGCAGGGCTTGAGATGTCATTTCATCTAGGTATCAGATAAAAGTCCCACAGAATTGGAAGTGACTTTTACAAAATGACCCAAACAGTTTTGACGGGGACATTAAACCTCAAGTCAAACCAGCAACTATGAGTGTTCATGTAGTATTGCATTTATTAAACGATTTGAGGAATAAGGACGAAATACGAGGCTTAGGCGACCATTGTTTTCTTATCACTCAACAAGTTTAATACTAAAAATAATAAATGAACACGAGTGCAAGATTATTTGTTTTTGTTTCTTCATATAACATTTTCAATGCATTTTAATCACGATGTTTTAACATAACTGTCAATATTTCGCCATTAGTAAACGCGACGCCACAAAGGATGCGTTACCTGTAACGCTATTGCGCACACCAAACAAATTTGCATATTTAATCCAATAGTAAATTACTCAATGTAGTAAATGGCGTTATTAAATGTTCAGACGCGACTCAGTATGATATTAAAATGAATTTCATTCATAAATTAGAACATTGGCAATTGTTACTGGATGTCTGATTGGAAAGCATCAAACAGAGGACTAACGGTCCAGTTACTAAATTTGACATTGGCTTAAAATATGTTAGGGTCATACGTGGGTCATAATTTGAACCTATAATGATGGGCTTGAGTCCCCAATGCTACATAAACAGTTTCGATTTCCTTGTTTCTAAAAGCTTTCGTATGAAATTTGGCTATAAATGGCCCAATAGTTCCTGTAAAAACACGTTTTAATTTTCATATCCGAATAACTTTGGGCCAAGGTCACGAAGTAACCTTGACCTTGAATACTCCTATTGTTTCATCCACTCGTTTAACTTAATGTATCTACCAATTCTCAGATCACATGCTGCACTAGTTTCCATATAATATTCAGTGAATTTGACCTTGGTGTAAAAAACGTCAAAGGTCATCCAAGTGACATCATTATGATGGACCTGAGTCCATAATGATACATACCACGTTTCATGACAATCGGCCAAATGTTCCGGAGAAGACGATTTTTAAGGGTTTTTATTTGGGCATGGTGTCCATCTTGTTCATGTGGCCTGGACCTTGCAAACAAACTTTCTTTCCCCCATATCATGGATGCTCCACATGAAAAATTGACTTCATTCGTCCCAGTGGTTTCGACAGAGAAGATATTTGAAAATTTGACAGACAACTGACGACAGACAGACAATGCAGACCATTATATAAGCTCAACTGTGAGCCTTCGGATCAGGGGAGTTAAATGAAGACAATTATTGGATATACACATGTACTAGCATAAAGCAGCTATCGACATGTGACCTCCAAACTTGGTTGGTTGGTATGTGATTTTACATCAATGACGACACTTGCTGTTCTACACATCTATCTATCTATCTATCTATCTATCTATCTATCTATCTATCTATCTATCTATCTATCTATCTATCTATCTTCACCGTACGAGGTCGTGGATATTCAGCGGGTAGCGTCGTTTTATAAAAATCCTATGACCACACATGTAATAACACTTGGTTGGGATTAAGTAACATCACGATGACGTTCATGTTAACCATGCATTTTCTGTGGAAAAGTTCAGTTCATAGGTGATTCAAAATTGGTCATATGATAAACATAATCTTACAATCTTAGTCACAAAGTTTTGCGGCATAAAAGCCTCCGTGGTGAAGTGGTTACGCTATACGCCTCGTAAACCAGGGGTCGCAGGATCGATCCCGGGCTTCTCCAGACTTTCGGATGAGTCTTTAAACCGAGGTCATGTCTCCGTTTGACCTTAGCTTTTGGTGGGACGTAAAACTCATAATACTCCCTCATAAAAGCCTGCATTGTAATCATGGTTATGTTCTGTGAAAATGTATGCGACGACTAGGAAGGCTATGGAGTTATAGCTCATTTGCGGGTCTTTCTGGAAATATTTTGTTTAATAAACACATGCTGGATTGAACTTTGTGTACTGCAATGAAATACTTAACTAAATAAGCTTTTAAATATTCCATTTCATTTTTTCTCTATTTCCAGATATGAAAATGGACAACAACGCAATTCTAAGACCATTCATACAGTTCTGCAAAGCAGCTGTAGAGGGAGGGGATGCTGACAATGCAGATATATCCATAGAGCTTACGGTCAGAGTGGGTGGTAAAGTAGTCAGCAATGACATTTTACTAAACACTCTGAAGCGTAAGCTTTTACACGAATTGAAGACAAATAAAAAATTCAAATCAATGTTGGAAGACGGGGAAGAGGAAGAACAATTAGTTCCCTCGTCTGAATCATGCTAAAGGCAACACTAGCAGTCTCAAGTCAATGAGGCGGTTCTGACGAGCACTGACGAGCACCAACAACCTATGTTTTGAGTATAAATAAGAAAATAAAATCTCACAATATCTCATCAGAACATGATGTGCTTGTGTAATACGAATATGTTCCCGGGAGAAGGTCAATTTATATTTCAAATAGCTAGATCAAAGGTCATATTTTTGGTATGAGTGGCAAGCCCTTGTCACAACAAACATACAAGCCGAATATGTTGGTTTTCTTTTGCTCCAGCATTTCAGTGGTTTCTTGCTGTCGAGTCCTCACCGTTGTCTCATCTCTGTGGTTCTTTGATTTTTGTGTTCACGGAGATGTTGCACTGATGAGTTAGGAGGCCTTCATGCGGACTGAACAAATTATTTGTCTAAATCGCGACGGAAGTAAGGGCGAGGATTGTGGCCACGTAAAATCGATTTAAGCCCCCCCCCCCCCAGTGGAAATCTTCCACTGACCGTTCCAAGGCGGCTCTTCTGTGGCGATCTATTTATGTTGTTGTTTGTAACTTACTGTGTGTATCACTTGTGTCTTTTGGTTTTGGATGGCCATATGGCCATTTTGTGGGAAAGTAACTGTCCTTATGGCCTTCCTTTGTTTGGGTTTCCATTATGGTCTGGTCGCTTAATGTTTGTATTTCTTTCCCTTTGGTGTCTTTTATGGGTGGAGTAAGTTAATTGTATCAATTCCTGATCTTTGTTTTACTTCTACTTTCTATATAAAACGAAGAAGTTATTACCAAGGTCATTTGTTCTTTAAATTAGTAGTGAGGCCCCCACCCATAGGGTCTTGAAGAAATATATGGGCTGCATGATGCTTCCACGCAGAGCTGAATCCGGTCCGCATACTAGTACTGGTAACCCGCTTAGAGGATCTAAGCCTGTCCAGGAACCGCAGTGCGAGGCGGACCATCCATGCTAATAAACCCTATTTGTTTCATTGCGCGACAGGGCTTGAGATGTCATTTCATATCAATGTCGGGTAAAAGTCGCACAAAATTGGAAGCAACGTCTCCAAAATGACCTTCGCAGTGTTGACGGGGACGTTAAACCTCAAATCAGACAAAGCAAAACAAATATTTAAAGTAGTTCACAGTTCAATGTCTAAGTCACAGATCAAAATGTTTGGTATCAGTGAGCAGTCCTTCTCACATGGAACCTACATGCGAAATATGAAGGCTCTAGCTGAAATTGTTCAAAGGTTAGGACCAAGGTCAATTTTAATTTATTAAGAGTAGGCAACGTGGCAAGATCAAGCTCACAGATGAAAAGGGGTTCTGGGTTGATGTAAACTTTGTTTGCGACTGGTCGTCGAAAAATACTTTAAAGAAAAGCAGAAAAGTTACTTTTTATATTATCTTTGCCCCTCATCAATGGGCGAAAAAATGCTTATACGGCGACCTATATAGATGATTGATAATTCCATTAGGACTGTTGATTCATGTTTGTGTTTCTTTCCCTTTGGTGTCTCTGATTGGAGCTGTGGGTTGATTGTATCGAGTCTTGATCATTGCCTCCACTTCTATTTATAAGCTGAAATACATTGACACGCCGGGTTTTTTTTCTACAAAGAGCGGAGCAGCGTTGACGTCACCAACGCCCATAGAGATCCATGGTTTATCACTCAACCCCTATATTAATTGCATTGTAGCACACTGACCTGATAAACATATGCTATCTCAGGACAAGTGAGCTTTACCAGGTCAACGTGACATTGCACTTCTTAGAACTGGACTGCTGGAAAAAATGGCAAAAATGTAAATGTGTAATGGGATAAACTCATAAATAGAATAACAACTTCGTGTCATTTGATATCAAGTTTATCAGGCTCGGCTTCGAAAACGCATGTAGAATAGCTCGACAAACCTCGCGATTCTACAAGCGTTCCAGAAGCCTTGCCTGATAAGCTTGATATCAAAGGACACTCACCTGGTATTCTCTATTTAGAATGACGTTAATTGACGTCAATGGAAACCTTTTGACTCAATGCGGTCATGGAAGTATGAACTACATTGTTTAGAAGCCTCCGTGATGTAGTTCATAAGCTACTCGCCTTGTAAAACAGGGATCGCAGGATCGATCCCGGCCTTCTGCAGATGTGTCATTAAACCGAGGTCACGTCTCAGTATGACCTTTAAAAGTTGTTCGTGGGACGTAAAACAGAAGCGCTCACTCACTGTCACTACATTGTTTTCTACCGGTTAACATTATACTTTACACTAAGTATGTACAGAAAAAGTTATGACAAATGTTAAAATTGTCAAACCAGAAAACCGACAATCAGACAAGGCAAACACTATTGCTACCAGGGATATAGAGAATACCAGGTTCGTGTCTTTTGATAACAAGTTTATCAGGCAAGGCTTCGAGAACGCTTGTCGAATCGCGAGGCTTGCCGAGCGATTCTGCATGCGTTCTCAAAGCCTTGCCTGATAAACTTGATATCAAATGACACGAATCTGGTATTCTATTTATCAGTTTATCCCCGTCTACACTCTTAAATTAACAATTTACGATCAGTTATTGATTATCCTCAGTGCATCCGAGCATTCTAGCGATCGAAATATTTAGTATCAGCTGACCATATTTTCCAATGATATTTTTTTTTCAGGTAATTTTTCCATTTTTCCATTTTTGTCATTTTTCCAGTAGTCCGGTTCATTCGTAAAAGTGCAATGTCACGTTGACGTGATAAAGCTCTCTTGTCCTGAGATAGCATTTCTTTATCAGGTCAGTGCGTTACAATGCAATATATATTGGGGGTAACTGATAAATATACATAACTTTTGTTCTGACGAAAACTGTTTAGTGCGTATGAAGGATTTAAAACTTATTAATGCAACATGTCTGATAAGATAATATCAAACCAATAGGAGTACTGGTGGGTCCATTGTCTACGTGTGTAGGCTCGGCAAAATGATGCTGAACGGATACTTAGAATGTTAACATATATCCTTTACTCCTCACGTTCCAGTAAAGTGAGCAAACATTGTATACTCTGATCTGATGCTACGGTCTGTGTACTTAGATCCTTTATTTCCGATAAATCTGGGTATATACTATTTGCTAGAAAACCCTATTACGCAACATAGAGACCAACCTTTGATAAAATTAAAACTGCTTTTTTCTATAAATAAGTTTACTGGTATTACTAGAAATCAGTAATAGTTACTAGGACTTAAGCCCTGAAGAGCTACTTGCCCTTTCTTATTTTGTTGTCGATTGTAATCAAATGTCAACAGAGATGATAAAATGCTGAAGAATAATTGAAATGCTGAAGCAGAAGAAATAGCAACAGTTACACTGTTGGCACCTTCCCATAGACAGCGCACCAGGCATCCAAAAGCATTTGGTCAACTAACTGAGCCCCGCCGATGCAGTTAGTCGCACGTCTTATAAGCTGTAACCACTTTTTGTTTATTTGTAATGTTCTAACTCGGAAAAAATAAATTGCTTGGGGTACCCTGAACATTTGGTAAAAAAACAAAAATATGCTTATCTAATGAAAAATCAAGTTGTTCACAAACCATCGCGGCGGTTATAGCGAGTACCAACAATCTCATTATTGGTAAACCTTTGAACCTCGTCGAGGCGGCCAACAGCTATATATTGATATCAGACACAGCGATTTAAAATGCTATGCACAATTGCTCTAAAAAGACAAATGACTACAGCCGGAACGTTTTGTTTTTGCTCCCCAAAGAAGATCGTGTGTGCCCATTAGTGCCAGTCTGATGAATACATACAACATATGTTTGTAAAAATAAGAGAGAACAGAAAATGAATGTTCTGGTGAACTAGGCTTTTGTGTATAACGTAGAGTTATTCAGCGTGTTCGTTGCCGTGTTATCATTGTACATTTGTGCGTAGCATTTATCGCAAGCTAATTTGCGATGTTTCCTTATACATGTAGGCGTATCTGTTCTTAACATAGATATATTAGACTGCATGCATCATAGAAATGATATATGGTGCCTTTCGTCTTTCTGATCCAAACACAGCTAGTAAGTGCTCCTTAGAAAACTTCTGTTACTGATATAATGATATAAGGATTGTCTACTTTCTTTGTTTTTGTAAACAAAAAAGCAATGGAAGTAATGTTCTCCTTGATTAACCCGACTGAAAAATGGGGTATTCCATGGTGTTCATTGCATGAACTTGCTCATTAATAGCGTTCTGCTAATATCAATTGCCTTTGTTTTAGGGGAAAAATGTACATGTCGACCTACCGCAGATTAGTTGAGGTTTTATCAGTTGCCTCACATATATAGCGCATTGTAACACATTGACCTGATAAAGATATGCTATCTCAGATTATGTGAGCTTATCACATCAACGTGACATTGCACTTTTGAATGAACCGGATAATCGGAAAAATAGCAAAATGTTTTTATTACTAGAAAAATCGAATAAAAAATACATTGAAAATTATCAAAAGAAAAGTAACGGTCAGATGATAGTATATATAATCGTCGATTATTTCCGCACCGGAATGATAGTATATATAATCGTCAATTATTTCCGCCGGAATGTTGAGACGCACTGAGGACAATCGGTAAGTGATCAATTTGCCAATTTATAGGATTTACAAGGGGATAAACTGATAAATAGAATACCAGATTCGTGACTTTTGATATCAAGTTTATCAGGCTCGGCTTCGACAACGCATGTAGAGTCGCTCGGCAAGCCTCGCGATTCTACAAGCGTTCCCGAATCTTTGCCTGATAAACTTCATATCAAAAGACACGAACCTGGTATTCTCTATTGACAGGGTGTTAATTGCATGAACATGTTATATCAGTATTAAAAGCGTCCTTTCTAGGAACTTGTGCCCATCAATTAAACATATGGAAATACAATGATTCGTTGAATTAACATTCACTATCTTCTTAAATATTTAGGGATGTATTGTCATATTCAGGAGAACTAGTACCTGTGCCTGATGTTTACATTGCCAACTGACTCGTGTGCATTTATATGTGGGTGGAGTACCCATGTTTTCCAGCATGTTATCAGTTGCATGCATTGCCCATTTTTGGGGATATTCTCTTCATCCACAGCTCATGTCGCTGTGTCAGATTAATGCACAGATCTTTCATTCAAATGTTTATTACCTTCAAAGTTCGTAATTCATGGTATTATGTCCGTAAATATGCATTTCCTGTGTGAATTATTGTACTTTCACTTTGCAATAGCGGTCGCCATTGTTCACGTGATGCGTGAGATTTCATGAGATCACGTGGTTCTGTTGTTATGATACTGGTCATGTGATCATGCTCATTTGCATACGCATTGTAAACAAATAATGTCAGATTTTGGCAGATTATTGCAGAAGATTTTTTACATATCCGATTAACTAAATGTTCAGAGTTAATCGGTGCATCTCTTGTTGAGAAATGAATGTGTTAATGTATGTTGTTTAAATATCAAATATTAATTGACCATTTTTCATTCAGATAATTTATGTTTGACTCATTTTTTATATCGGCTGATTCTGACGATTCTTGCGGATCTCTGGCGGAATTCTGCTTCCAATCCAGTTTGGAATCAGAATTACGCTGGAAATTGCAGATTTGGGGGCGGATTCCTGAGGCCTGGGAGAAAAGGGGCGGATTATGGAAGGAGGATTCGGCAGTTAGAACTTGAAGGGGTGAGACGCTTTTTGAGGGAGCGGAGGAAGAACTGAAGATTTTTAGCTATAGAAAAGGAAGAAGGGTCAAGGGAAAACTTACTTGGGATAAAAGAGTAAGGGGAATTTTCCAGATAATAGGAACCCGCACAGAATGGTCGGCCGAATCAGCTAATATTGAGAAAAATAAAGTCATTGCTTAGGGTAGTCTCAAACTGATGAATACATGCTACAGAATAGGGAAAATAATAAATCAAAGACTGATGTTAAAGCTTCTTAATTTTTATTTTATGTCCAACTATACCACGCTACCCGCCTTGGTTGTGACATAAATTTGGTGGCAGCGGTTAACCGGCATACAGTTTTTGCTAGCGGAAAAATAGAATTAAGCCGAAACCTGCAGTTGTTTTATATTTGCGTCTAATGGTGATGGAGATGATCTTATTTGCACGTACAAAACCTTTTCACAAGTTGATATTTAAGCAAGTCTGGTTGCCAAAAACTCAACAGTTCTGCTAAATTACTAGTCTAGCTGCTGTAAGGCTATAGGACAATAAAGTGAAGTTTGTCAGTATTTGCTCTATGACAAAGCTTATTTAGGGAACAGAAAATCTACAGCTATTATTTCTAGGTATCACTCTGTTGTTTGTATGATATATGGTGGAATAATTTTATTTTCCGCCACATTTCACATTGTTTTGATAGAAGAGTTACAGATCATGTCTGTCACAAGTAACAGAATGAGCACCAGATCCCAGTCACAGAGAATACAGACATCTGAAGAAAATACCTGTTTAACTAATGGTTTTGCTTCAGGTCTTTCTATTTCACAAGCTGTTTCAGATACACTGACAGTGTCTAGACCCCCTATACTGACAGGTTCTCAGAGCATGTATAATACACATCTAATTTCATCTAGTTCAAGAGAGCCAGAGTTTCACAGTACTTTTCCTAGACCTTCATTTTCATGGAGTATGGGAGACACAAACACGCGAGAGAATGAGACGGTGAGAGGTTATGGTAGAACAAATGTCACAACTTGTATGAAAGAGGTGCAGGACAAAATGGAGCGTTTAGAGGGAACATTCTTTTCTGTAACAAATCAACTTAAAAGTGCAATTGAAGGTTTACGGCCCTCCAATAATATTTCACAGAGTCATAGCACAAGAGATAGTACAAGAGAAAGAGATGAGAGGGGTGCAGATGGACTGTTTGAAAATAGTTCTGGTTCACGAAGAATTGGTAGTAGGCAATATGAGAGCAGCAGTAGTAGTGAGGATGAAATGAGTGATAGATCCTCAGTAGTGTCATCACATAATAGAGCATCCCGTAGTACATGCAGTCATCCTAAATTACCACCTTTTTCTGGGAAGGAGACATGGAAAGTGTGGTTTAATCGTTTTGAGGAGGTTGCAAGTAGACAGAGATGGAGTGATGATGAAAGATTAGATCAAATGCTCCCAAAATTACAGGGTGTAGCAGGCGAATTTGTTTTTAGCCAGTTACCTCGTCCTATCAGATCAGATTACAAAAGCCTCTGTAAGGAACTGAAAAATAGGTTCAGAGTTGTTGAGACTAGCAAAACATTTGGCGTACAGTTCAGTCATAGAAATCAGAAAAATGGAGAAACCGTTGAGGAATATGCTGCAGAATTGAAGAAATTATATGACAAAGCGCATGCGCGACGTGACAAAGAAACGCGACGTGAGGATCTTTTGCGACGTTTCCTTGATGGTCTCATAGATGAAAAAGCGCGTTTTCATGTCGAGTTCGTCAAAGAGCCGAACAATATTGATGAGGCGGTATTTCAAGTTGTCAGCTTTTTAGAAACAAAGCAAACCGCAGGGAAAGTATATGACACCAGTAGATCTATTCGTAATGCGACTAATATTCAGAAAAGTGATTCAGACAGTGATTCCGATGAGATGCGTATTGCTAGATCTCTACCAGGTAAAAACAAAAATCGAATAATTAAGCGTGACGAGTCATCTAAAACAGCTGCGGAACAGAACAAAACAGAGGAAATATTTGATTTGTCTAAACTGAGGGAAATAGTTCGCGAGGAACTTAAAAGCATTCAGCCACCTCAAACCCCTAGTCCTCACCAATATCCACATTTTCAGCCCTCTTTCAGACAGCAAGGTAATAGGCCGAATTTCTCCTTTAACGGCCAGAATCAAAATAGGTCCTATAATGACAGGAGAAATAAAACCTGTTTCTATTGTCATCAGCCATCACATTTTAAGAAAGATTGCCCAAAGCTAGCTGTAAACATGGCAAGAACAGACAGTCAAGCCCCAACTGCTCCCGTGACTAATCAGTCAGTCAGTACTAATCCCCGACAAGCTTTAAACTAACCGGGACTGATTCTTTATTGGGCCAAGGGTCAGTCCATGAAAACAATGGCCTACAAGGTAACAAATCTTTAAATGGTAATTCATTGCAAAGTATCTCAATACGCAGTAGCTTACCCGCTTCAGATGGTATTTACTTGAAAGGGTCTGTAGAGGGTATACCCGTTACTTTTGTGGTAGATACCGGGGCTGAGAAGACTATTATATCTAAAAAGGTATTCAGCAAGATAGACAGTCAGCCTAAGTTAGTTCAGAAAGGTGGTCTACTTCATGCTGGAGGTGATCCTTTGAAAGATTATGGTAAGTGTACTTTAAGTATACAGCTGGAAGATGCCATATTTGAGAAAGAGGTAATTGTAGCAGATATCCAAGATGATGCTCTTTTGGGTATAGACATTATGAGAAACAAGGATGGTAAGATTGCTGATATTCTCATGAGCAAGAATAAAATTGTGATTGATGGGGTTGAGATAAGCTGCTATCAGCCTAAATGTAGGTCTACTAGAAGAGTACGCCTGGCAGATGATTATGACATTTCAGGACATACCGAGCAAATTCTAGAGGCATTTGTAGACAGGTTTGAAGAAGATGACTTGATACAAAATTATGAGGTAATTATACAGCCTACACTCAGTTTCACTGAGAAATACCCATTGATGTTGGCGAACTGTCTTGTTGATATTAACAGCACACCTACTGTGAAGGTAAGAGTTATGAATCCATTCTCGAAATCTGTACAGTTGAGACAAGATACCATTATTGGATCAGCAGAGGAAACTTCCTCTGACAGTATATTACAAACAATACTGACTAGTGAAGATCCTAATGAAAATGAGAATTACAGTGCAGTCAGGAGAATAAACTTCCATAATGATGCTCAGAGCCATCGTGATATGACTTTTTCCAGAGAGGTAAGAGAAAAGTCAGATTCGGTATACACCAGTGACTTGCAAGTTCCATCCCACCTGGATGAGCTATTTGAGAAGTCCACCAAAGGTAAAATCAGACAGGAGAAATATGCCATAGCAAAGTTACTGACCAATTATCAGGATGTATTCTCCAATAATGAGGAAGATATAGGTTTAACCCAACTAACAGAACACTGTATTGATACACAGGGGGCAAAACCCATAAAACAGCCATTCCGGCGTACACCGTTAGCTTTCGTTAATGAAGAAAAAGCGGTTATTGATAAACTAAAAAACCAAGGCGTGATTCGCGATTCAAATTCCCCATGGGCATCACCAATTCTGTTGGTTCGAAAGAAAGACAATAGTGTAAGACCAGTGGTTGATTACAGAGCATTAAACAAGCTATGTCAGGTTGACGCGTTTCCAATTCCTAAGGTCGATGACTGTCTTGATAGCCTGTCCGGAGCAAAGCTCTTCAGTATTGTCGATATGACGTCCGGCTATTTCCAGGTGCCGGTAAAAGAATCTGATATACCGAAAACAGCATTCATTACAAAACAAGGTCTCTTTGAATTTACTTCAATGCCACAAGGTCTCACAAATAGCAGTGCTACGTTTCAAAGAGTCATGCAGTTGGCCTTAAGTGGTCTTCAGTGGTCTGTCTGCATCATTTACATTGATGATTGCGTAGTATTCTCTTCAAACTTCAAAGAGCACATTGAGAGGCTTGAACTTGTTCTTGAAAGATTCAGACAAGCAAATCTCAAACTCAAACCTAAAAAATGTAGCCTTTTTCAGTCAGAAGTTAATTTTCTTGGTTACATGGTGTCAGAAAAGGGAGTGCTCTCAGATCCAACTAATGTAGCAAAGATTCTGCAATGGAAAGAACCACAAAATGTTACAGAACTGAAACAATTTCTTGGCTGCTGTAGCTATTATAGAAAATTTATTCGTGGATTCTCTAGCATAGCTAAACCCCTTTTTGACATTACCAAGAAGAACAGCTCTCTGATATGGAACACTAGTTGTCAACAAGCTTTCAACTCTTTGAAAAGTTCCCTAAGCGGCCCAGATATAATGTCATTACCGCGCGATCAAGGTACATTTTACGTTGATGTGGACGCTTGCGATTCTGCTATAGGTGCTGTCCTTAGCCAAATTCAAGATGGTAAAGAAAAAGTTTTAGCGTATGGCAGCAGAACGCTCAACAAATCTGAACGTAATTACTGTGTAACTGACAAGGAACTACTTGCTATTCGGTATTTTCTAGAATATTTCCGTCATTACCTCCTAGGCAGAACTTTTGTAGTCAGATCTGATCATGAGGCACTGAAATTTTTATTCAGCTTGAAATGTCCAAAGGGAAGAGTTGCTAGATGGTTAGAAATATTGTCAGAGTACTCGTTTTCTGTTGAATTTAGAAAAGGCACTTCCCACGGAAACGCAGATAGTTTATCAAGATGTCCAAATCCCAGAGAGTGTGATTGTAGTGAGGTAGACATGGTAGAAAATTTGAAATGTGGTCCATGTGCGAAGTGTAGAAAGAGAGCAGTGGATATGCATAGTGATTGGTCTTTGAACAGAGAGAGAGAAACTGATGCAAGCAGTAATAGCGAGAAAAAAAGAACTGTGAACATTTCCAATGTGAACAGAATGGTGAATATAAGCTCTATGGTTAGACAGCAGAATGTACATTTAGACTGTTTTCTATTCATTCTCCTTGGTATATACACATTTATTGGATTGTACAAACAAGCTGAGCTGAAAATCAAACAGTGGCTGAGAGACTCATTCAATTCATGTAGGCAGACATCACAGTTGTTGTTTTCAAAAACAAGAGGTTTCTTCTTTAGACATAATTATGACAGATTATGGAAAATGATACCTTTTTGTAGCTTGATTCAATTTCTTTGCACACCATGGTCAAAGCTAGGCAGAGGGTTCTACAAATCTGTTAAGGTTGTTACTAGGTCAAATCTGGATATATCAGATTATGCACCATGGATTGAATGCATCACTCCAAATAAATTGAAAGAAATGCAGCTTGAAGATGAGGATATTAAACCTCTGTTCCAATGGCTTGAAACTTGTGTAAAACCAAGTTATCAAAATGTGGGTATCTTGAGTCCTTCAGCTAGGCACTATTTATGCTGTTGGGATGAACTTATATTGAAAAATGGAATTATCTTTCGGAAATTTGACAAGCGGGATGGTTCAAACAGCTTTTTGCAGTTGTTAACGCCTCATAAGTTACAGCAAGAAGTACTTCTCCACATGCACAATGGTATATTGTCAGGAGGTCATCTAGGAAAGAAAAAGACCAGAGAAAAAACTTTACAGAGGTATTATTGGTTCGGTGTCCGGGATTCTGTTGACAAATGGGTTACTCTATGTGAAACTTGTGGTGCCAATAAACCCCCTACAGCTAGTCCTAAAGCTCCTTTGGGCACTATGACAACAGGTGGCCCACTTGATAGATTAGCAACAGATATTTTAGGTCCTTTCCCTGAAACTAAGCGTAGCAATCGTTACGTATTGGTTTGCACTGATCTATTCACTAAATGGGTTGAAATTTTTGCAATTCCTAATCAAGATGCAGAAACCACTGCTAGGGTGATTCTTAATGAGGTTATAGGCAGATTTGGATGTCCTTTGAGTATCCATAGTGACCAGGGAAGTAACTATGAGAGCCGCTTGTTCTCTGAATTATGCGAGCTAATGGAAATTCGTAAAACAAGAACAACAGTCAGGAACCCTAAGTGTAATGGTCAGCCAGAACGTTTCAATAAGACCCTTGTCCCTATGATTCGATCATATCTGAAAAATCAGGAAGATTGGGATTTGAATCTAGGTTGTTTGGCATCTGCTTACAGGGCTTCACCTAATGAAACCACTGGTGTATCCCCAAATTTGTTAATGCTTGGGAAAGAGGTAAGAATGCCTGCTGAGATTGTATTTGGTAGTGCTACGGTTGTAGGGAAAGATTGTGTATCAAGCTATGCAATGTATGTAGAAAAGTTGAAAGAGAGACTACAGAATGCTCATAACATAGCACGAAAGAGATTGAACGTTTGTGCTAAAAGACAGAAAGATTACTATGACAGCCATTTACAGATCAACAAGTATAAAGAGGGTGATATTGTTTGGTATTTACAGGTGAAAAGGAGGGAAGCTGTTTGCCCAAAGCTGATCCCACCATATACGGGTCCTTTTCTAATTAAAAAGAAACTCTCTGAACAGAATTATCTTGTACAGTTTTCAGAAGAAGGCAGAGAGAAAGTTGTCCACCATGATAAGCTGAAGCCTTTTAAAGGATTAACAGTGCCTAAATGGATACAGAATCAGAGAGAGGCACATTCATACTAATAGCCATATTCTTTTACAGATCCGGGTACAGCTGTACTAGGCTATATTGTCCGTTTAATGTATTTATCAGGTGATTTGTCGGTGGAAGTACATGTTTTTTTTTTTCCTTCTTCTGATTCAGGATGTCAACTCCATTCATCATCCCAAAGAAGTCCTCCGAGAGGGGAAGAATCTTCCGGTGTCTGAAATGTCCATCCCATGACAGATATGAGAATGAAAAGGCCAAATTTGAGAAACATTTCTACAGGAAACACGTGGGCATTAACCAGGTACCCTACTATTGTGACATATGCAAGTATGTAACTACTACACAGTCTGACCTTGAGAAACATATAATAGGCAACACATTTCCTACACACAGATCTTTAGTGGACATCAAGAGACTGAATGGGGAAATAATTGAAGAGAATAATTATCTTCTCATGAACTTGCAGTATTATCACATAATCCCTGATGTTGATTATGTAAGGCTTGGGAAACAGGAAAGTGATCAGATTTTTATGAGTCGTTCACGTTGTCCACAGTTAAGAGATTCTATTCAGAAGGAAAACACTCTAAATTCAGCATCTCCTGCTGTTGTGGTCTTGCAACCTAGTGATTCCAATAATAATAACACCTATTTAGGTTCAGAGCTTGTGAATACAACAAACAATAATGTACTCAGAAATGTAATGCTAAATAAGAAAATTCCAGAGATTCAAAGGAGTGAGATGACTGAAACAGTTGATGTATTGAAAGGAATTCTTGATGAAGAAAGTTTACAGAGGCAGGTTGATGAATTCACAAAAGCAGAGCAGACAGGGACTGTACAAATAGTGACAGCAGTTGAAAGTGGTATCCCAATTGTAAATCCTAAGGAGCCAGTATTTGCAGAGAAATATATCTGTAATAATATAGTCACTAGTAAAAATGATTTGGTGTCCAGTGGTTGTGCTGTCAATGTGGTGAAAAATGTTCCAGTGCCAGTAGTTGTTGATAGGGTAGATCAGGTAGCAGATTCAGATAAAGAGGCAGGGAAGGATATAAAGAATTCTGAGGTCAGTGCCACCTTGAAAGTGATAGGTTCTGACATGAAACTTGTTGGTTCATACTTAGAAGCACTTAATAAAGAATTAGTGAATTCTCATAAGTCTATGATAAATGCTACCCAGGAATTAACCAGTGCTATCAATAGGCAGACAAGGGCATTCGAGAGTTTGGCAGAGGCAATTAAAGGATCAACTTCGAGTGATGGGTACAGAGACAACAGACAAAGGTTCAACAACAGACGACAACAGTATCCTTATCAGCAGACTAAAACTCATGCACGTAGTCCAAGGCGCTCCAGATCTGGTAGTCCTGAGAGACGATTCAAGTACATGAAGTTCTAAATACATCATTTATATTTTAAGGGTTATTTTAAGGGTCCACTGCATTCTACGCACTAATTAAGATGTTTCACTGATTGTTTTCCCTAGTCATTCCCAGAATTTATCAAATTTATAAGCATTTTTTTTTCATGTTAAATATTCAGATTGACTGTTCTGATACTATTACTAAGATTGAAAAGTTATTCTTAGGCCAAATGTATTTCCATGATGTTAACTTGTATTTGCCATTATTGTATTTAAATGCTTTGAATTCATATTGACTCAAATACTGAAATTCTCTGATTTCAAATAGTATGTCAATGTATTGAATGGAACTGTTTAAATTGTCACGTATTTGAGATTATTTGGCCAATAGTGTCTAATATTTATGTACTGGAATTGATGTCTGTTAATTACTTGTAATGTTTTTTAAATCTGCTTTCAGCAACAGATACTATGATGTTAATATGTATGTCAACATAGAATCATTCGCACTTGTAATTGGTTCTTAGATGAAAACTTGTTTGTGAGGACACAAACACGAGGCAGAGGGTAATGTCATATTCAGGAGAACTAGTACCTGTGCCTGATGTTTACATTGCCAACTGACTCGTGTGCATTTATATGTTGGTGGAGTACCCATGTTTTCCAGCATGTTATCAGTTGCATGCATTGCCCATTTTTGGGGATATTCTCTTCATCCACAGCTCATGTCGCTGTGTCAGATTAATGCACAGATCTTTCATTCAAATGTTTATTACCTTCAAAGTTCGTAATTCATGGTATTATGTCCGTAAATATGCATTTCCTGTGTGAATTATTGTACTTTCACTTTGCAATAGCGGTCGCCATTGTTCACGTGATGCGTGAGATTTCATGAGATCACGTGGTTCTGTTGTTATGATACTGGTCATGTGATCATGCTCATTTGCATACGCATTGTAAACAAATAATGTCAGATTTTGGCAGATTATTGCAGAAGATTTTTTACATATCTGATTAACTAAATGTTCAGAGTTAATCGGTGCATCTCTTGTTGAGAAATGAATGTGTTAATGTATGTTGTTTAAATATCAAATATTAATTGACCATTTTTCATTCAGATAATTTATGTTTGACTCATTTTTTATATCGGCTGATTCTGACGATTCTTGCGGATCTCTGGCGGAATTCTGCTTCCAATCCAGTTTGGAATCAGAATTACGCTGGAAATTGCAGATTTGGGGGCGGATTCCTGAGGCCTGGGAGAAAAGGGGCGGATTATGGAAGGAGGATTCGGCAGTTAGAACTTGAAGGGGTGAGACGCTTTTTGAGGGAGCGGAGGAAGAACTGAAGATTTTTAGCTATAGAAAAGGAAGAAGGGTCAAGGGAAAACTTACTTGGGATAAAAGAGTAAGGGGAATTTTTCAGATAATAGGAACCCGCACAGAATGGTCGGCCGAATCAGCTAATATTGAGAAAAATAAAGTCATTGCTTAGGGTAGTCTCAAACTGATGAATACATGCTACAGAATAGGGAAAATAATAAATCAAAGACTGATGTTAAAGCTTCTTAATTTTTATTTTATGTCCAACTATACCACGCTACCCGCCTTGGTTGTGACAGTATTCCTTATTTTCTCTTGAAAAGGTGTGTTTGTGTACTCATAGAAATCGCCTAAATGAGGCAATTCTAATGAGTACACACAGCATTTATTTATTTCATTTCTTTGTTTGATTTGTCGTCAACACTGTATGGTCATTTGTTTGGTGAATTTGAAGTTTAACTTACCCAACAACACTGTATACGCATACATATTTAGAGCTCGCCAGTTTAACTAACAGGCTTATTAATGTATACACGTGGTTAACCAGTTCAGTGCACATTGAATCAGCGTAGGAGAAAGAATAACCGTAGAATTGCAATATCTTTAAGTGATGATGTGTCCGACGAGAATCAGAGTGACCTTCCGAGGCCAGCACACTGTATATAAATCAAAATTACAAGTAATTTCAAGTCCTGATTTTTTTTTTCCAAGGAGGACGCTAGCTAAGCCGGATGAACGGCAGAATTCCTAAGACCGGGCGGCTCATTACACGGTTTATGTGGTCTTCCACATAAAATAGTTTAATATAATTTTTTGTTGATATTTTAAGGGGAATGGATACACAATCTCAAAAATGCGCATATATAATTTTGATCTCCTTAAACCCAAGAGGGCATATAGTTTTTGCACTGTCCGTTTGAGGGTTTGTGCGTTTGTAAGTCCGCACTTTTTTGTGATGGGCACTACTTCCACATTTCTTCAACGATTGAGCTGAAACTATGCACATGCATTCCTTGTTTGATGAAGAAATGCCTAACACACTTTTCAAGTTGTTCATATCGTTTTCGAAGGAGTGACGGCCCTTACCTAAAACTGGCTCCCACGGGGACATTGCTCACTTATAGTGACACCTCTTTTTATATAGTAAAACCAGAGTTTTCAGGAGTATATATTTATTTTTTCCTATTTGTGCTCATTACATACACGGTGGGTACTCCATGGAACCGGTTCTAAAGAGCACCCATAATCTATGTTTACAGCCAAAATAAGGAAAATTCTAAATTTTGTAGTTTGTGTCACCCCAACCTCTCAAGCAAAAAAAAAAAAATTCTTGTTGTACAAGAACTTACCGGAATGCAGCATTTATACAAGAAACTATGTAAATCTATAAATCCAAACACTAATTAATGAAGGATATTTTGATGTAATGACGCTTGTGAGTAATTTCAGAATCGAGTATAACCTCTAGTTAAAAGTGCAGCATCGTATAACTGATTAAAACTATCGTAGAATTTATTTACCTCTGTGTCCAGAATACGAAATACAGAAATGGGTAATTAGCCTAGAAATGCAAGCATAGAGTGGCGTCCTTGATTCCAGAATTTTATGGATAGTCACTTCAGCCTGGTATGGTTTCTTTTAAAAACACGTAAGTTACGTTTATATTTGCCATTTTTCTGGTGCCGTGCGATCTAGTTTTACGCTTTCAACAGTCCAGAAGCAAGAAAATATCAAAATCGGGCATTTTACATGCATTACCTTCATGATAAATGTTGTCATTAAAGCCCAACGGAAAAGGTGACTGTAATAATATAATCGATTTTAATTTTGTTTCATATCGTTTATAGTTCGAACAAATTGACCTGAGACTTGTGAACTCTATTAACATAATTTCACACCCGACTAAGTGCATGCATTTATCTTCGCCGTTTTCCAAAGATGGCGATATTGTTATACAATACACTGATGTCGGTAAATTGGTCGCTATACTCGAGTTTCCGAAAAAAGAACGAGAATGTTACGAAAGCCGACGTATAAGGCGAAAACATTGACTAATTTATTCCTTGCATAAAGTCAGTCCCATTTTGTAGGACAGTATCTGTCATTTTGGCTTTCCTTTCCCTTTGGGGTCCCTGATCGGGGCTCTGGGTTAATTGTATCAATTTCTTAGGAGCAAATTCTTTCAGTAAAGAGTACTTCACTCTTACAGGAAAGAATTTGCTCCTATAAGAGAAGTTCCATGTTACTGTGTGACGTAGATTATAATATTCAAACAAGAAGTCCAGAAAGTTGAATCCATCAGAAAAAAAAAACGTTAAAATTGGACATGTGTATACATTTTCCTTAAATGAAATTATGGGACAGACCCCGTAGTTATTCTATTGTAGGATATTGTTGGTAGTAACGTTGTTGGATTTCTTAATAAAGGATGAAAAACGCTGTTTATTTGGCTATTTCTGCCGCCCCTATTTTCTTAATTAGTACAATACACCGTGATTTCTTATATGCTTGTCAATGAAATATGGAAGTCTTAAGTGGCATCGAAATCGAAAATGTCACTGTTTCAAACAGTAGTAATACGATTTTTAGAATATTGAAAAATAACATCAACAGTCTCTGTCAGCCAGTGTATGAATTTAGGTTTTGCGTCCCCGTCAACGCTATTTAGGAGACGTTGATTCCAATTTTGTGGGACTTTTACCGATAAAGGCTGCACTGAGCAGACGAAATTTCGTTTGAATGAAACTTTTGCAGATTCAGATTTTGGGTGCTTTGTAAAACTACATCAAAGTGGCAGTTGTGACGAGTACCCACAATATTTTTTCTTGCAAAAACGGGGTAAGTGAAACTGCCAATAAGCCAAACTTAACTTTTCTTTATATACGTCTAAATATTTCCTATAAAAGGGTTATCCTTTTAAAGCAAGGAACTGGAAAATATGAAGTGCACACGTCCACCGGAACAGACTAGATAGTTTCGGCCAATTAGGGCTCATCAGTGACCATCATATATATATATGTAAAGAAAAGTTGGGTTTATTAACGAGTGTCTCAAAGGGTTGTGTTTGTTTCTGGGTCGCGTGCAGGTGTTGCGGTGCACAGGCTAATATGAGACGCAGCGCCGGTAGATTGGTGCCCTGTGAAGGCTTTGATGCGCCTGCGCATTCGTGCAATCTTTTTATGGGTCTGCTGGAATCTGAAATTCGGAAGGCTCTCGATATTGAGAGATTATATTCAAAAAGCCGTATAACTGCATAAAAAGCAGTGCCGCACAATATTAACAGCAATGCATTAACCAGCGACAAAGCCATGTATTAACAAGGACATTAATGCGCTGTTAATACGCGGTGACCTTGCTTGAATTATGCTCTTACCGGGTCCACCGAACTGGACGCCATTTTCATTATTTGCCGATATCGTATGCGAGGCGGGGGCATGCAATATCGCACCAGGTACGAGTTCCTGATCACGGTTTACTGAATTAAATTGACGGGAAAAGGTGTAATATCATATGGTGATGTTGACTAACACGCCTTATATTAATTATGACGTTGTTGATACGCAGTGGATAACGTCGTAATAATAATATTATGACCACATGACTGTGTAATAACACTTTGGCAGGCTTCATGAAGACATCCATGTCAACCAAACATATTTTGGGGGGAAACTGTCAAATTTAAAGCCAATTAAATCCAATTTAAGGTGGTCATATGATATACAGATTATTGCACTCATGATCTTTTCATATGAAATTTATGAAACTCGGTGAATGCTCGTTTTATAAAATGTATATGAAATGACCACTTGTGTACGATCATATATATATATTCCAAGGTCATGTTAAAAAAAAATACTTTTATAATAGTATATGGTGACAATGACTAACATACCCTATTCCAGGAATAGGTTATGTTCAACAATATGTAGTCTTGGAATAGCATCCGGTGGAATTGGCTAACATTTCCTATTCCAGAATAGGTTATGTTCACCAATATCTAGTCTTGGCATAACATGCGGTGGAATTGGCTAACATTTCCTATTCCAGGAATAGGTTATGTTCACCAATATCTAGTCTTGGAATGGCATGCGGTGGAATTGGCTAACATTTCCTATTCCAGGAATAGGTTATGTTAACCAATCTCTATTCCTGGAATAGCATATGGTGGAGTTGAAGAACAGTTCATATTCCTCGAATAGGTTATGTCATACATACCTTATTATTGGAATAGCAAATGTTGGCAAGGACTATCATACCCTATTTCTTGAATAGGAAATGTTCACTATACTCTACTACCTGAATGACAGGCGGAACATAGACAAACATATAGGTTATGTTAGACATACCTTATCATCAGAATAGCATATGTGACAGTATTGATGAACAGTTTATACTATGGTGACTTCGAGCAGCCACTACTGGTAAGTAAAGATCAGAACAGCCAACAACCCCACAGAGTTATTTCATATTAGATAAATGCCTCAACACTTATTAATATGACAAGCACCACACAATTTTTGACAGCCTCTTACCATATATATACTAAGTTTTAATTAGAAGAAAATACTCTGTTTTCCGAGTAAAATAATATTTTCTGAGATATAATAATAGGCTGTTTTAAGCATCTTACAGAAGTTCCGCTGGATCAGTTTCTCGAAGGGATAAATCAGGTGGGTCAAGTCAGACCCATGAAAATTCTTCCTTTCCCCTGGTGGGGTTATGGTTTGATGATTCTTGGTAGTGTAACTTCAGTTATCATAAGCATTCTGATCTATCATAAGTAGGGCAATGCTGTTGCTGGTTCCTTGCCTGTCGCCTGCATAAGAGTGGTAATCGAGGGGCACGAGCCAGCGTTCCGTTCTCCGACGACCCTGATCATACCAGAAAACCAGCCTCGCGCTATATACAGACGGGAGAACATAATGGGAGGTGAAGCTTGTTGCAGCAAACGAGAGCTTTGCTTGAAAATGATACACTGACAAGCCAGCCAGACCATCAAGGGTCAGCAGGTGGAATGATTCGACTTCTTCCTTTACAACCAACCAACCAGTCAAAAACTGCTAGAGAACAGTAACTATGAACATTTTATGTTAAATAAATTTATGGTCGGTGGACAATGTGAGATTATCACAAAATGAACTTCAGCAAAAATGTACTTGAATCCACGTGACTAGTTAATTAAAGCAGTGATAATGAAGACTTTACCGTTTGTTTAATTCTCCATTCTTGTCTTCACTCATGTCTGCTCAGACATAACTAGATAGAAAGAACCGATCTGATAATTGTCACACATGTTCAACACGGATGAAGAGAAATAAAACACAACGCGTAATCTAAAGAAACCTATACAATCACATGGTACAACACGACTGGTACTATACCATAATGGTACGACCTACTGGTACATCACATGGTACAACGTAAACGGTACTACACAAATGGTACGACATAGTAGTACGACAAATGGTACAATATAAATGGTACTACACGTGAAGGGTACACCCGCTATGGTACGACTCAATGGTACAACAGTCATGGTACTACTCTGGTACGACTAACCATGGTACAACTTAATGGTACTACGTGGAACGAGACACAAGCTGTGAATGTTACAGAACAAATTAGAAGACTTACTCTAATGACTAGAGACTGCTATTTAATAGATTGTGTATATAATAAAGACTTGAGAGCCTCAGACAAACTGAGTATCCTATAAAGACACTGTTTTTATATGTATGAATTAATGACTGAACCTTACTTCGTACTGACCACTAAAAGTTGAGGTCAATTGGTTATAAAGAAAAAAGAATATGCTATCAACTGGTAGCAAAGGTTTTTAAAAATACGTTAGGGGGTGGGGGGATGTAACACAGTAGGGGTTCTTGTATGTATTGTTTCTTATATTAGAAATTTACCTATATCATAAAGATGGGCCAGACGAGACTACAAATCCTAAAACATTTTAACAGTAGATGTAAAACTGAGCAGAATTAGCAACTAGGAAGAATCACTTAGGACCCGGAACATAATTTGACAAATACTTATACTAATGACTAGCCCAGGGCGATGGCTGTAAAGTGGACCTGGTCAAAGTCAGCTTTAATTGCCGTCTTATGACTTCTTAAGTGATCATGCATGTATGTGTCATTTCCGATGGTCAGTTATGAAACAGTGATATTTCCGGGTAAAAGATCTGTATATAAGCTGGGTTTGTTTTCTAGTCGGCAGTCAGTATTTCACTCCGTTAGATTTGAAATAAAGCAAGTTGAACCGTTTTAGCTATTTTGGTAAATGGTTTCTCTACAATTGGCCCATGGATATAGGTCTGAGTTGTGATTTAAAGATGTTACTATTTTTAGCATTTCTGGATATCTTGTTCACCAGAGCGGAACGAATTTAGCTATTCGGGAAGATCACCTTAGCAAAATCCATTTGAAGTTTGATTGAAATTGGCTGAAAGGTTTAGAAGGAATTGGCATTTAAAGCAAATCGTTGACATTTTTTTCTATTTTAGCTTTGGCAGCCATTTTGCTCATCGGTGCGGAACCATTTAAGGTCTTATTGGTAGTGGGTCACCTAAGCAACATCCTATTAAGTTTGAATAAAAATTTGCCAAAGGGTGTAGGAGGCGTTCTTGTTTAAAGATTTCCTTTTATTTTGGAATTGGTAAAAGCGTTTAGGCGGAGTAGTCATTTAAAGCAGATTATTAACGTGTTTTTATTTTTAGCCCTGGTGGCCATTTTATTTATCGGAGAAAACCCGTTTTAACTATTTTGGTCGAGTGGCAACGTAGGAATATTCCTATGAAGTCAGAATGAAATTGGCTGAATGGTATAGGAGGAGTGGTCGTTTAATTTTTTTTTTCTATTTTTAGCTTTGGTGGCCATTTTGTTCATCGTAGCGGAACCATTTTCTGTATTTTAGAAGAGGGTCACCTAAGGATTATTTAAGCTTCATTAGTGTGTCTCAATCCTAAAGTTTTGGAACCGAAACGGATGCCGGAGAAGACCCGGCAAACAGAGCACATCCACCTGAAAATACCCTCGGGGACGAACGAATCACCCACCAGCAGAGATACCGACCGAATGGTTGCAATAAAGGCGTAACTATACCAAATTCAGTAACACAGAGGCCTTTCTGATATTTAATTTTCATCAGTGTGTCTAAACATCAGAGTTTTGAAACCGAAATGGATGACGGACAAGACCCGACAAACACAGCACACCCCCCTCCGAGCTCACACCGACCGACGTAGCTCATGAGACAAGTCAGCTGGAGGCATCAGGCAAGAAACGCCTACACGCGGATTTATAGGCGTCCCCCGTCAGTAGGAAGTGCCGGTCATCAGGAAGGAGATGTTCAAAGTAGCGAGACTTGCATAATTTAAAATATTACAAAAAGTGGCAACAAAATCCGCTCAGATACATGTCCCACCTGACAAGTCAGTCTAAGTTTTAGAAAATAAAAGAAAGTTATGTTGCAAAATTTGAAGATGTAATACAGTTATTTAAATCTGTACTTGAGTACTGACGTCAACACCGCAGTATCAAGCTCAGCACTAAGGAACTGATACTGAGCTGATGATACCCTCGGGGACGAACGAATCATCCACCAGTAGAGATACCGACCCAGTGGTTGCAATTAAGGCGTAACTATACCAAATTTAGTGACACCGATGCCTTTCTGATATTTAATCTTCATCAGTGTGTCTCAACTCATTTTTGAACCGAAACCTTTTGCGGACAAGACCCGGCAAACACAGCACATTCCCCCGCCGAGCACACACCGACCGAACACCGAACATTCCTATGATTTAGAACGAATTCGGCCCAAGGGTATAGGAGGAGTCATCGTTTACAGATTTGTTTTTTTTTTTTCACTTGTTAGCTCAGACGGCCATCTTGTTCATCGGAGCGGTACCATTTTAGGTATTATGGCAGAGGGTCACCTAAGCAATATTCCTATGAAGTTTGAATGGAATTGCCCAAAGGGTGTAGGGGTTGTCGTTCGAAGATTTTTTTTCTTTTTTCAGCTCTGGTGGCCATCTTGTTCATCAGAGCTGAAATACTTTAGTCACTTGGATACAGGGTCAGATTAGCAATATTCCGATGAAAAACAGAAGTGGGGGAAATGATCAGGAATCCATACAATTAACCCACAGCTCCAACCAGAGACACCAAAGAGAAAGAAACACAAAGAAGAAACATGGTAATATCAATAGCGGAAAGCCAAAAGGACAGTTACTTTCCCACAAAATGACCAATTGGCTATCCAAAATAAAATAATATAAGCGACACAAGCACCCAAAGACAAAGACAACCCCTAAAAGAAATAAACCGCAACATAAGAACCGCCTTAGAACGGTCAGCGGAAACGAATTTCATTGGGGGTGGGGGAGGAGGGGCTTAAATCGGTTGTACGTGGCCACAATCCTCGCCCTTACTTCCGTCGCGATTAAGACAAATGATTTGTTTAGCCCGCATGAAGGTATCCTAACTCACCAGTGCATTATCTCCATGAACACAAAAATCAAACAACCACAAAGATGAAACAACGGTGAGGACTCGACAGCAAGAAACCACTGAAATGCTGGAGAAAAAGTAAACCAACAGTAAGACTCCGATGGACCCGACCAGTGTCGCGGAAATACCGCGATTTTATTGTTTTATATCATCGTTGATGATTTATTCCTATTTTTTAAATCTTAATTGTTATTGTAATTTGTATTGAAATCTGACATTTAATTACGTGACGTCATCAACGTTAGACGACGTTGGCGTCAGTTACGATGGAGGCAGGGACAAAAAAGTACATCATGGCAGAGAAATAATCATACACAAAGAAGATAAATATTTAACTACGATTCTAATTAACTACAACTTAGAACTTGTACTTTTTGTACTTGAATTTTCAGACAACAAATTTTACATACAAATATGGATAATAGAGAACTTATACGATGTGGCTTTGGAAGTATTAAAATTTATTTCGCCACATTGATTGGTGCCGGAACCCGGAAACTGCTTTTAAACGGTGAGCCAAGAACAAGGTATACTGTGGCTTGTAAGTACAACTAACATTGAAACAACAGCATGTCAATTTCATTCCTAAAGCAAGTAAGGATTCGATACAGAAAGCTTCTGGTGAACAGTCTGATTGAAGACAGACATATTCTTGCAGAATATGTTGAAAACAATAAGTTGAATGTTCTGAAATGTAAAGTAAATGTATACATCCAAATGTTGAGAGAATTTAGCGCTTAACTAGATGTGTCAAATAAATGTCTCTCTGAAGAATTTCTAAGAACAGAAGGTATGAGTGATATTGAAGAGTCTATGATGATACTTTACTTATGTTAGGAGTTACTGGTGGTAAGCTGAAGTGGACAGAATTTTGGAACTTGTTTCAAGCAACAGTTTATCAGAATCCATCACTCCATACAATCGAAACATTATAATATTTGATTAGCAAACTGAAAGGCGAAGCCAAACAATCGGAATCCGGTCTCATATTGTCGAATGAAAATTATATTGTTGCAGTAAACTTGTTAAAAGAACGCTATGGAGATGGCCAGATCGTTTAAAATGAACATTATGGAATATTGCTCAGTTTGAAACCAGCAACAGATTTTACAAAAGCCTTCGCATCTTATATGATCAGCTTGAAAATCACATACAAATTTTAGAAGCACTCGGACAGAATGTTCATCAAGCCATTTTTATTTCAATAATCACATCTAAACTACCAGGCGATGCTTTACTTCAGCTTGCAATTCAAAAGGGAACAAATGTTAAATGGACGGTAATCGGACTCAGGGACTGTTTCAATAGTTACCTTTTAGCAGAGCAGCATTTTCACAAAGGCAAAACCATACAAAATAATGACACGGAAGTGTCATTAAGTGGACATTTAATTGCAGGATCAAAATCAAAGTGCATTCAAAGTTTGAAGAAAAACTACAATGGCTTATGCAGATATTGCACTGAGACTCACTGGAATGATGAATGTACTAACTTTCTGACACATGATGCATAAAAAAGGAAGAATAAAAGGCAGCTGCTATGTTTGCCTTAAACAAGGTCATGTAGTAGGTGACTATATACTAAACAAGATATGTTACCAGTGTGGACAACAAAATAACCATCATAGGAGTCTTTGCCCACAAGAGTTTGGATCTGGAGTCAACGATAGCACCTTTTATAATGGGAGAAATTGCTGTTTCAGATGAAGCAACAAATATATATAAAGTGTTCACAGTAAAACAGAACTTAACATGCTTGCCCTGGCATGCAATATAACAGAAAAGACAAATGCAAAAGCTGACAATCCAGGAGATGGAATGGTTATTTCTAAGAAGAGGAAATCTGTTCACCTTGACATCGACCAGGACAGACCAAACGAGAAAACCATTAAGTCAAAGGAAAGAAAGACACTAAAGAAGTCCAAATCTGAGGCCCAACCTTTCATACTTCATAGGAATATTACCTAGGTGGCTCCCTACCAAAAATCGTTTGGCTGTGGTGAACAAGATGGCTGCCAGAGCTTAAATATATAAAACAAGATGTCCATGGGCCACAATGCTCACCAGAGCTCAGGGGGCCATTTCCCACTGGCAGCAATGTATTTTAATTAACCATGGAAGCCCTGCTCCCAAGGCTGCTACAGATAAAATTTCGACCCAATCAGACTAGTGGCTTCAGAGGTCTAATGTCGCTTGAAGACAACAGATGACAATTAACAATTGCCCATCTGTGGCAATAGGCAAAAAAGAACATTATTAAAGGATCATTTCTATGAAAGTTTGACAAAATATCTTGAGAGGCATTAATGTCATTTTTCAATTTTCCCCATTATAAGTCAATGGAAACTCTTAACTTGCCATAGTAAACAAACCAAAGAGCCAAATTTCATAAAGCTCAGGTGGGCACTGCCCAATGGAGCCCTGATGGGTGTCACTGAACAGAGACAAATATGGTTTAGCGGTGGGGATATGTATGGTTACTGAGACGTAAGGCCTTGTAAGAAATGGAGGGATTCGGGCATGGCAGATCCCAGAAAAGTCAAAGATTGTTGTCACTGAATATGTCTTATCATATAGATCAAGACTATATATGGTTAAATGGTGGGGATCTGAACGGTTTCTGAGATATGAGGCCCTTTTATGAAGTGGAAGGGAGAGAAATGGCCCATGCTGTCCCCACAAGACTGGGTTGACTGAATGTGTCAAATAACAATGAAAAAGAACATATGTGATTACAGGATGGGGATTTGAATGGTTTCTGAGATATATGGTCTATTATTAAGTGGAGTCTTATCATCAGGAACAAGAATATATATGGCTTAGGGGTGGGGGTCTGAACGGTTTCTGAGAGATATGGATTTTAATGAAGTAAAGGGGTGGGGCATGGCCCGTGGCACCCCGGGGGGACCCCCATGCTGGTGTCACTGTTTGCTTCTAATCACAAGGAACAAGAATATATATGGTTTAGGGGTGGGCTCTGAACAGTTTCTCAGGAATATGGTCTTTTGTGAAGTCGAGGGGTCGAGTGTGGCCCGGGCACACCCTAGGTGACCCCTAGGTTGGTGTCACTGAAAGTGTCTAATCATAAGGAAAAATAATATATATGGTTTTGGGGTGGTGATTTGTAAGGTTTCTGGAATATTTAGCCTTTTATGAAGTGGAGGGGGTTGGGCCTAGCCCCCGCACATTCCGGGGGACCGCCAAGTTGGTGTCACTGAATGCGACTTATCATAAGGAACGAGAATATATATCGTTTAGGGGTGGGGATCTGTAAGGTTACTGGGATATTGGGCCTTTTATGAAGTGGAGGGGGTGAGGCATGGCCCCGGCACATCCCAGGGGACCCCAAGGTTGTTGTCACTGAATCCATCTTATCATAAGCAACAAAAGTATATATGGTTTAGGGGTGGGAATCTCAATGGTTTCTGAGATAAATGGCATTTTATGAAGTGGAGGGGGTGGGGCAAGTCCCCGGCACATCCCGGGGGACCCCCAGGTTGGTGTCACTTAATGCATCTTAGCATAAGGAACAAGAATATATATAGTTTAGGGGTGGGGATCTGAATGGTTTCTGTGATAAATGGCATTTTATGAAATAGAGGGGGCAGGGCATGTCCCCGGCACATCCCGGGGGACCCCCAGGTTGGTGTCACTTAATGAATCTTATCATAAGGAACAAGAATATATATGGTTTAGGGGTTGGGATCTGTAAGGTTTCTGAGAGATAAGGCATTTACGAAGTGGAGGGGGCAGGGCATGGCCCCAGCACAATCTAGGGGACCCCCAGGTTGGCATAAAAGCATATGGCTGAGAGAAGTTTACTTAAGGAACATGTCTATGTAAGTTTTGTTAAAATATCTGCAATGACTTGACAGTAAATGCCATTTTTCAGTTTTCCCCATTATAAGTCAAGGGAAACTAAGTGGCCATGGCAACAAAACTAAAAGGCAAAATTTCATAAAAAAACACAAAACCTGTAAAGACAAATATGGTGAATATTTTCATAAAGTCTCAGCTTCCTAGAGCATATGGTTTCTGAGGAGATGATTTTTTTAAGTATTTTTTTTTTCTATTTTTTGCGTTTTGGTTTCCATGGCAACCAATAAAAATGAGCAGAAGGCGTAAAATCATACGTCAGATAGTAGATTGCCTATGGAACATTTCTATGCAAGTTTTGTCAAAATATCTGAAGAGGCTTGGCAGTAAATGCCATTTTTTTTCTTTTTTCCCCATTATAAGTCTATGGAAACTACAAGTTGCCATAGCAACCAAATTAATGAGTCGATTTTCATAAAAAACACAAACTTTCAATCCCCCAGCCCAAGGATGCTACAGATAAAATTTGGGCCCAATCGGCACAGTGGCTTCAGAGGAGATGTCCTTTGAAAATGTTGACGTCATAGGACAGACGACGACGACGACGCCGACGACGACAACGACGACGGACAACTGCCTATCCTATAAGCTCCCCCGGAGCCTTCGGCTCTGGTGAGCTAAACACTAAATTTGCTTCAAATACGTAAACAAAATGAAAAATCGGCCAAAAAATCTTTAAACGACAACTCCGCCTGTACGCTCGGGCCAGTTTCGTTTAAACTTCATAGGAATGTTACTTCGATGAACCCATACAAAAAATAGCTAAAACGGTTCCACTCAAATGAGCAAAATTGCTGCCAGAGCTAAATTTAGAAAAACAAAGATTTGCTTCAAAGCCAGCTTCTCCGCTACCCTTGGGCCAATTTGATTCACACTTCACAGGAATGTTGCCTATGTGGTTTTCAACCAAAAAATCTAAAATCATTCTGCTCTGATGATCACTACAGCCGCCAGAGCTAAAACTAGATCAAATCTTCATAAGTCAACTTCTCCTATACCCTTCTGCAAAATTTCATTCAAACGTCATAGGAATGTTGCTTATGTCAATCAGCTTCCAAAATAGCTGATTGGTTCTGAGCTAAATGGCTGCCAGAACTAAATATTGAACAATAACAGCAATTTGCTTTAAATGCGATCTCCTCCTAAACACTTTTTCTGATTCAATCATCACAGGAATGTTGCAAGGTGGCCCCCAACCAAATTTAGCTGAAACGGTTCTGCTGCAATGAACGTGATACCTGTCAGAGCTAAAAATAGAAACAAAATATTTAAACAAAACGTCTTCCTTTAACCCTTGGCCAATTTAAATCAAATTTCAGAAGAAAGTTGCTTTGATTTCCATCTGCCAAAACAGCTAAATGTGTTCGGTCTGAGCCCAAAGGACGCCAGATCTAAAAAATAGACACACCTTTAAGCGCATACTCATGCTATACCTATTGTCTAATTCCATCAAACTTCATGTGAATTGTGCTTGGTGATCCTCTGCTAAGATGCTACTGTAATATGAAAAAAATGGCTAGCAGTGCTAAAAATAGAAATTCTAAAGCCAGTTGTATTCCAAACTCTGCAAGAATGTTGCCTAGGTAATCATCTATCTAAGTGCAACTGTTATCCTTCATGGAATGGCTGCCACCCACATGGCTTTACAGAAGCTATGTGACAACTTGATATCGGTTGAGCGATTCGGGACCATCTTGGCCCTCTTGTTTTCTTTTGTTTTGGCAGCTATCATGTTCAATGGAGCAACCGGAATTTGAGCGACTTTGTCAGAATGTCACCTATGGAACTTTCCTTCCAAAAGTTTTGTCTTTGAGTTGGAATTATTTCAGAAGTCAGTCGACATGAATGTCACTTTCTGCCTACATTATGAACATTGAGGGTCAGGTCCTAGAGAGCACCAGACAGATATGAACACGCTCGGTTTAATTTTAATATGAAATATCTTGTTTTGACAAGGGGCTGTGGGGTAGAGTTTGCATCAGAAGCTTGACATGAGTCGGTGATTTGCTTTCACAATACAGAGCTGACCTGTTTGTATGCCGCTATCTGGGCACCTTATTAACATTGAGAGTCAGGTCCTAGTGCACCAGACGGGAACGAACACCGGCTTGGGTAACTTTAACTTGAAATACCTTGTGGTGACAAGGGGATGTGGAGCAGAGTTGGTATTAGATGCTAGACTTGTGTTTCGGTGGTTCCCTTTGACAATACAGAGCTGACGTGTTTGTATGTCACTATCTGGATAATATTTGGACATTGAGGGTCAGATCCTAGTGCACCAGAGGGTGATGGTTCGGCCTAATTGGCCGAAACTAGCTAGTCAGGCCCAGAAAACATATACACTCCATATTTTCCAGTTCATGGTGTGTTCTTTGCTTCCAAAGGATAACCCTTTCTAGAACATATTTGACGTCACTAAAGCCGGTGTCTGGGAATGTGTGGCGACCTTAAAAAGTCTTCCTGCCCTACATGATAGTGTAGTTTATATTTTCAGATCCTAGTGCACCAGACGGTGATGGTTCGGCCTAATTTGCCGAAACTAGCTAGTCTGGCCCAGAAAACATATACACTCCATATTTTCCGGTTCTGTGGTGTGTTCTTTGCTCCCAAAGGATAACCCTTTCTAGAACATATTAGACTTTACTACAGCTGGTGTCTGGGAATGTGTGGCGGCCGTAAAAATTCTCCCTACCCTACATGATAGTGTAGTGTATATTTTTTTATCCTTTGGGATCAAAGATACCATTGTGGAATTTTGAAAATATTTGAGGGTCCTTGATGAGGCCTAATTGGCCGAAACTAGCTAGTCTGGCCAAGAAAACATTTGAACTCCATATTTTCCAGTTCTGTGGTGTATTCTTTGCTTCCAAAGGATAACCCTTTCTAGAACATATTTGTTTGAATAACAAAGCGTCATGGGGACAAAGCGTGGTTCCCGGTACTGATTTCCACGCCTCTTTAATCCAATACTAAGCCAATCGGACGACATCTTCATACCCTTTGCAGATTTCTCATGTAAAAAGTTTACCATTATATTAATACAATGTCCAACCCGACCACGTGACTGTCAAAATGTTTATTCTGAGCAAACTTGATGATGATCAGACCAAAACAGTGACCTAACGAGTGTTCACGTTTGTTTATGTAATGACCTGCTGACCTAAATTTTGATCCGACATGTTCCATATTCAAGCTTGACAGAGATATTGTCAACATGATTATTCTGAGGAAGTTTTATGATGATTGAACCAAAATTTTGGCCTCTAACGTGCTTGCAACATTTTTCTATGATTTGACCTACTGACCTACTTTCTGACCTGACATGATCCATCTTCAAATGTGACCCTGATATTTACAAGATGATCATTCTGATTTAAATCGAACCAATACATTGACCTCTAGGTTTTTCACAAGGGTTTTCTGTGATTTGACCTACTGACCTTGTTTTTAATCCGACATGAAAGATGTTCGAAATAGACTGAGATATGTCATGACGACTGGACCAAAACTATGACCTCTAAAATGTTCACAAGGTTTTTTCGATGATTTGACCTACTGCCCTTTTTTCTGACCTAACATGACCCATATTCAGTTTGACTGGGATATTGTCGTGATGATGATTCTATGCCAGATTGATGACTATCGGACCAAAACTGTGGCGTCTAATGTGTTCAATGATTTGACCTACTAACCTACTTGTTGATCCCAGATGACCCATATTCAAACTTGACCGAGATACGGTCAAAATTGTCATTCTGAGCAAGTTAAATGACGATCGGCCAAACTATTGTCTTTAGAATCTTCACAAGGTTTTTCTGTGATTTGGCCTACTTTCAGCCCCAACATGACCAATATCTCAACTTAACCGATATATTGCCATGAATACCATTCTGAGCAAGTTTGACGACGATTGGCCTTAAGAGTGTTCATAAGGTTTTCCAATGATTTAACCTACCGTCCTACATTCTAACCAGAATTGACCCTCATTCGAACTTGAACAGGATATTGTCATGATACTATTTCTGAGCAAGTTTGGCGATGATTGAACTAAAACTGTCGCCTCTAGTGTGTTCACAAGGTTTTTCTATGATTTGACCCACTTTTTGACCCGACACGACTCATAATCGAACTTTATCGATATATTGTCAAGATAATCATTCTAGGAAAGTTTGATGATGATCACGTAAAACGGTGGAGGCATCTAGAGTGTTCGCAAGGTTTCTGTATGATTTGAACTACCGACTTACTTTTGAATCTGACATGACCCATATTCAAACATAACCAATATATTGTCATATTGATCATTCTGGCCAAGGTCTGACGGGCGGAGCACGACGGTATCAAATACTCACATTGACCTTCAGTCATGTGTCACTGAGCTAAAAATGACCCATTTTTAAACTGTTTTGAGATTTAAAGCAAATCATTATAATCTGTATGTTTTAATTGTGTTAAGACGCTACGCTGTTCACAAAGTCAAAAATGTCCATTTTTGATAATCAAGGGCAGGTAATTCTGCAATTGTTTCTCGAATCTGACCCATTTTAAAACTCGTCCGAGATTGTAGTCATGCAATTATTATCTGGAAGTTTCGTTCAGATTCGACAAACATTGAAGCAGCTACGATGTTCAAAAGGTCAAAACTGACCATTTGTGAGAATCAAGGGAATGTACCGCTGCTATTGTCATGCCAACCTGACCAGTTTCCGAATTTGTCCTAGAGTTTGTGCATGCTATTCTTATATGCAAGTTTCATAAAGATCCGGCAAAAATGAAGTAAATCGCGAAAACACGACTTAATAATATTGACCCCCTTGAACCCCACTTTTTATAGTAAAACTGGGGTTTCCGGGGGTATACCTTATTTTTCTTATTTCTGCTCTAAAATATAGATTGTGGGTACTCGTTAGAACCGCCACGATAAGGCGGTTCTAACGAGTGCCAACAATCTATATTTTGAGCAGAAATAAGAAAAATATCACACTTTTTCATCATAAACTTTTCATTTTTTCGGCGATAAAGGTGGCAATGTATTTGTATAGGCGTGTTTGCGAAATGAACTGCGCAAAAAATGAAGTAGCTGCGCTGTTGACAAGTTAAAAAAAAAACCTTTTCTTATAGAATCAAGGGAAGGTTACTCTGCTATTGTTGGTCCGATCTTACCCATGTTCGAAATTTTCTGAGATTTTATGCATCTCATTATAATCGGCGACTTTCATGAAGATTCGGCGAAAAATCAATAAGCTACGCTGTTCACACGCATGTTCCCCATATTAAGTTCTGAATAGCTAGATCCTTTGGAAGCAAAGACAAGCCTATGGGACCTATAGGTTGCAATAGGAACCAAAGTTCTGGAGCAATTTTCCAAAAGTGCATGTGAAAGCAGTCTCCAATCAACAACATGCTTCAAATAAAAGTTGGCTGACATCTGCTTGCAAGATGAAGAGATACTCCAGTTTTAAAGTGTGGACGACGTACGACGACGGACGACGGAGGCTACCATCCAATAAGCACCCCTGGAGCCTTCGGCTTAAGTGAACTAAAGACAGAAAGAAAATAAAACAAAATACACACTTATGTTATCAATACGTTTATTATTCCTTATTCAGCGCTGCGTCTGTATCACTCATCTAACCTGCAATTGAAGGAATTATCTCTTTAGAATATCACACCTACATGTATGTAGAAATAAGTTCCTTGCACATCAGATAAGGAAATCCTGGATTTTACTATGTCCACTTAGGATCTCCTACCCGGCGATGGGATAAAAATCGAAAATCCTCAGGTACAAATGTATGTGATAGCGAATTGTTATATATGACGTCGTGCAAGATTGGCGTCACTGCATACAATCTGGCATCATAAAATGTCACGATAGTGCCATCATAATTTGACTGCGATTACGTAAATACGCCTATACAAATATATACTACATTCTATCAGCGAAAAATACCGACAATTTTCAGATGAAAAATTGTGATATTTTTTATATTTCTGCTCAAAATATAGACTGTGGGTACACTCGCGATTCTCACGGGTACCCACAATCTATATTTTTGAGAGCAGAAATAAAGAATATAAGGTTTACCCATGTAAAAAAGGGGTGAAGGCAATGCTCAGGAATCGATGCAATTATCCCACAACTCCCATTAGAGACACAAAGGGATAGAAACACAAACATGAATCAACTAGACCCTAATGGAAACATCACTAGTCCATTTTTGCTTTATAAAAGTTGCGTCAAAGGTAGGTCAAACTTATACAGGCGTGTTTTCGTGATGGACATATTAAATCTCGACGGCGGGATTCGACTTATTTATCTTTGGCCTCATGGATAAATGTTCACATTTTATTTTGTTTTGTTTGATTTGAAGTTTAACGTCCCCGTCAATACTGTAAAGGTCATTTTGGAGACGTTGCTTCCAGTTTTGTGGGACTTTTACCTGACTTTGAGATGAAATGACATCTCAAGCCCTGCCAACCAATGAAACCTATAGGGTTTATAAGCACGGACGGGCCGTCTCGTACCGCATTGCTTCGGCATGCTTAGATCCTTTAAGCGGTTTACAAGTACTCGTTTGGGGGTCGGTTTCAGTTCTCCGTGGAAGCATCATGCAGCCCTTGTATTTCTTCAAGCCCCGATGGGCGGGGGCTAGTTTAAATGTTCACATCTTTGACTAGGTAATTCACATATCGTTTTACATGTAATTTTGATCATTTAATAAGACAGATATGCTAAAAATATGCGGACAAAAATGACAGCTTTTTTTAATCTGCCAGGACAGTTAATATTTTGTCCACGAACAAGCTTGTTAAACTGACAATGCTTTGATCAAAAGGAACTTGGTCTGTTCCTTAGAAATATGCATTTTTCAGAATAAAATCCAGTAAAATCCCTATATTAAGACCACTTTTTGAACAGATGATCCTTGACTAGTGGACACTGGAAGTTGAAAATGTAAAGACAGAAAGCTGAAACCTTGTAAATATGCTTTTAAAAGCAGAATTAGTCCTAGTTTTAACTGGTCTTAATAGAGCAATGTTACTGTGTTAACCAAAAAACGGGGTTCTAGCAAGTACGTATGTTAGTGAACTTTTGTGACATGATGCGTTTTCTGTGTGTTACAGGAACAAACGCTGGCGTAATGTTAGAACATGTGATTTATATCTAGTAGGCAAGCAGCATTTCGGTAACTTCGGATCAACGTTAGTGACGGTCCATCAAATGTTAATGCGATATTGCTTAACCATTTAAATACCAGGCGTAGACCCCTTTTTCACTATAACAGGGCTTATGGAAAAGCGAACAAGAAGTCCAGAAATTTTTCTCCCTTTGAAAAATGGTTGAGAAATCTACCAGGTGTTCCCATTCCCCTTAATATGTAATTTGGTTGGCTGAGCTGTTCTTGTTTTGTTATGAACGAGACTTCAAGTTGTCGCTTTCCATTGATAACCAATCTGACACTACTTTCTTTGATGGTTTGATCAGTCAGATTTATCCCCTAGATGTTCAGTTAAACAAGGCAAATTCCTCTGATACCGAGGCCCCCTTTGTGGATTTACATTTATCTATTGCAGATGGATTTGTTTCTTGCAAAATTTATGATAAACGTGATGATTTTGATTTCGAGATTGTAAATTTTCCTTTTTTGGACGGTGATGTTCCTCGTGCGACATCGTACGGGGTTTATATTTCGCAGTTAATTCGATTCGCAAGAGTGTCTAGTCATGTATCCGACTTCAACACTCGTAATAAATTATTAACCGCTAAACTTCTTATTCAGGGGTATCGGTAGTATAAACTCCGTAAAGCCTTAACTAAGTTTTATAGACGGCATTCTGATTTGGTTCCAAAATTCAATGTTGGACTTAAAACACTTCTGAAACAAGGCGTATCGGAACCCGAATTCTATGGTGACTTAGTATATAAATTTAGAAAAATGCATGCCTGTATTGATTTAAGTATCCAATTTCGTAAAATCGTTCGTCGATATATAAAGATTGGGTACAACATAAATGTTATGAAACAGACTGTATGAATGGTGGTCAACCCAATCACGGTTTGCAACTTTGCTTTCCTCTTTGATTGCACACCCGTGGGTCGGGCCTAAGATTATATGACGGTTCAAGCGTAAAAGCATAAATGGAATTTTATTTTATTTTAGTATTCTTTATGTTGGTTGGCGCCTGATGCCCCGTCTTCGGTCGGGCCCCTCGGAGTCTAACTGTTGGTTTTCTTTTGCTCCAGCAATTCTGTTGTTGTATGCTGTCGAGTCCTCAACCTTGTTTCATCTCTGTAGGTTTTTTATTTGTATGATCTCGGAGATGATACACTGATGGGTTAGGAAGCATTCATGCGGACTAAATAAAATTAATGTATACCGCGACAAAGGTAAGGACGAGGATTATGGCCAAGTAAAATTGATTTAAGCCCCCCAGTGGAATTCTTTCCACTGACCGTTCCTAGGCGGTTCTTCTGTGGCGGTTTGTTTATGTTGTTGTTTGTTACTTACGGTGTGTATCACTTGTGTCTTTTTATTTTGGATGGTCATTTGGCCATTTTGTGGGAAAGTAACTGTTCTTATGGCCTTCCTTTGTTTAGGTTTCCATTATGGTCTGGTCGCTTCATGTTTGTGTTTCATTCCATTTGGTGTCTTACATGGGTTGAGTAAGTTAATTGTATCTATTCCTGATCTTTGTTTTACTTCTACTTTAAAAATACATAAGATCATGTTAACAGGTCCGTGGAATGGATGCCCTTGAGATTCCACTTCATGCGTATGTTAAAATGAGGGTTTACAGTGGTATACATTATTTTACTGGTATTTGCTAAAAAACGATGTTTGTACATGATAGGTCCGCCTCAGTAAGATGGTTGTAACGAATGCCCGCAATCTATGTCCTGTCAGGCATAAATATGATGTGACCACACGTATAATAACGCATGGTAAGGTGTGTGTAACGTCAAGAAGACGTCCATGATAACCCTATGTTTTGTCACGTACACATATGATATGGCCACACGTATAATAACACACGGTTACGTGTGTGTAACGTCAAGAAGACGTCCATGATAGTCCTATGTTCTGTCACGTATAAATATGATATGACCACACGTATAATAACACATGGTTACGTGTCAGTAACGTCAGGAAGACGTCCATAATAGCCCTATGTTTTGTCACGTATAAATATGATATGACCACACGTATAATTACCCATGGTTACATGTGCGTAACGTCAAGAAGACTTCGGCGATAGCCCCATGTCATGTCACGTATAAATATGATATGACCACACGTATACCAATGGTAACGTGTGCGTAACGTCAAGAAGACGTCCCTATGTCATGCGATAGCCCTATGTCATGTCACGTATCAATATGATATGACAACACGTATTATAACACATGGTTACGTGTGCATAGCGTCAAGAAGATGTCCGCGATAGCCCTATGTTCTGTCACGTATAAATATGATATGACCACACGTATAATAACACACGGTTACTTGTGCGTAACGTCACGTCCATGATAGCCCTGTTTTCTACTGAAATTCTTTTTGAACTTCTTCCGTCGGTAATATAATCCAATTTAGAATTCTTATTTATCATATGACGTCGCGTCTGAGAGTGTTATAACGTCATGTAATATTTTCGATAATCCACTAGTGGATCGAATATGCACATTAGCTAGATACGTCCAGTAACGTTACATGTAAGACGTGCTTAATGACGTCGCGATAATTAATGGGGGAATATTAATTTTTTTGTAAAAAAGTATGAATAGTATGCGTTTTAAATGTAATATGATAAATATAATATTGCATTCGTGCTCATGTATTATTGAATTCATAAATCTCGTAGAGGAAAAGGGATTAAATCCTCGGCAAAGCCTCGCATTTAATCCCTTTTCCTCAACTCGTTTCATAAATTCAATAAAACATGAACGCTCATGTAAGAGCTTCTATGTGATACTGAGGCCCCGTTTTTAAGCCCCCCCCCCCCTCCCCCCGGCAGTGGAATTCGTTTCCACTGACCGTTCCAAGGTGGTTCTTCTGTCGCGGTTTATTTTTGTTATGTTTGACTTGGGGTGTTTGTGTCGCTTATTATTATTTTATTTTGGATAGCCTATTGGCCATTTTGTTGGAAAGTAACTGTCCTTTTGGCTTTCCTGACCATTGCCTCCACTTCTATTTTACACTGCTGGCTATTTAATATAAAACAATATGGAACGAGCATACGGCCGCAGAGGCGCGTTTCATTAATTTCATAAGAAATGACCACGAGTGTAAGATTCTTGATATTATCAGCGGTACCTGCAATCAAACTTTGTCGTAAAAGAAACTAGCAAAGGAAACTAAGAGTTAGGATGAAAGCACTAGTTTATATTCAATACATATCTGGCGAGCAATATGCGTATAACATTTACACAACAAATGAAACAAGCATTTAAATCGTAGCTTGCAAATAAGACTACACTGCATTTTTCATGCCTGCAGTTACTTGCGTTTTTTTTTTAATACAGTATGTATGCTAGTTAGCCTGTCTGCGGGAATGTGTGTAATTTGTATAACCATTATTTCATTGAATTTCATTGGTTATTTCATTCATCAAATGCATGATTTTTCATCATGCATTGCGGTGTCATTGTGTTTCATACATAAGTAATGTAATAATTGTTTGTCTCTGTTGTTGACCTGGGTGTTTGTATGATTTACGTGCACCTTGGGGAAGATTGACTATGCCATTACGACAACACACCTGCCGTGCTTTCTTCAAAATGTTTTTTTTTTTGTCTCTAGAACATTTGAAATATTTTTCTTATTTATACTCTAAACAGACGTTGCGGGTGCTCGTAAGAGTCGCTCGTTGGTTCTAACGCGTACCAACAACCTATGTGTTGGAGTAGAAATAAGAAAAATCATGTATACCTTGTCAACTCAGTTTTCGCTAGATAACATGAGGTCATCACACGAACAAGGCTGTGAAATGAACATCCCCTGAACCTCACTTTGCATAGAGAAAACTCGGGTTTACGGGGGTATACATTATTTCTCTTATCTCTACTTCAAGACATATTATTGGTGTCCGTTAGAACCGCCTTATAATAATAATAATAATAATAAAACATAAAAGATCGGATATTTTTATAAGACCAAGAATACGTAAATCGGCTCTCCCAAAGAAGGTTTTTTTTAATTGTGCATGCGAGTACACCTCAAAATTCTGCGTCGAAATAGCCAATAAAAACAATGTGTTACAGAGTTCCTATAGGCGCCATGACTGCGCAAAAATCATAATCGTTTGTATAGAAAGAAATGGGACTTCGATGGAAATGGTCGAGTTTTCAAGCTCTGGTCGGGCCCACCGGCGTGTAACTTGGTTTTCTTTTGCTCCAGCATTTCAATGGTTTATTGCTGTCGAGTCCTCATTGTTGTTTCATCTCTGTGGTTGTGTGATTTTTGTATTCACAGAGATGTTGCACTGATGAGTTAGGAGGCATTCGTGCAGACGGAACAAATTATTTTTTAAATTATCTTAATTGCGACAGAAGTAAGGACGAAGATTGTGGCCACGTCAAATCGATTTAAGCCCCCAATGGAATTTGTTTCCGCTAACATTTCCAAGGCGGATTTTCTGTCGCGGTTTATTTTTGAAATGGTTTGTCTTTGGATGTTTGAGTCGCTTTATATTATTGTATTTTGGATAGCCTATTGGCTATTTTGGGGAGAAGGTAGCTGTCATTTTGGCTTTCCGCTATTGATGTTTCTATTAGGGTCTGTTGTTTCATGTTTGTGTTTCTTTTCTCGTTGATGTCTCGATTCCTGATCATTGCCTCAACTTCTATTTAGTCTAAGCTGTTATCCCCAACCTACTTAAATGTTATTTCCGGGTGGATCCCATTAAAGCTGTAGGACTTGTGGTGATGACAGGATCTGAAATGGGCATTTTCAGCAAAGAACGGGGCATAATAGAAGTGATGGCATTGATAAGGAGTCGATTGTTTTAACCAACATATTATTTCTGTGGGCTTGGACTTTGGAATTTCATAATAAGAATAGTTTTAATACATATATACTCGGTCGCAAAAGTTCTGCACGGGTAAAAACTTTCCATTTTTTTGAAAGTTGATTTTTAAAATCAAGTTTCTATGTAATTACATTTCTACTTCCGGTACTGGACCGCGTTAAACCACTTCCGCTGTTCGTTCGCTGCATAAAATAGTCCAAATGAACTCTTGAAAATTAATTTTGCAGGCATGGAACGTCTTTCAAAATATTTCAGTTTTCGGGACTTTATACGGATTGAATATGAATTGGCACAGAAAGATGAATTCTGAAAAGAAAACAGCACTCTGGGACTATCTTCCTACGCGCTTTCCAATGATATTTATGTTTTACTCTTTCATCCCCGAGTTTCTAAACAGGACTCTTCTCGCTTTAAATATATTCTTATAGAAACTGATTTCTGATTAGTTCACTGATATGATGACAAACAGTGTACATGTAGATTCTGGCGAGACGTTCTAGCTACGTGCCGTCTTAACAGGATCTACACGGTTTGCATAGATACAGTGTATTTCTACCTCGGCGTCTGCACAGGTCTACAGGGTTAAAAGGGTTAGCTTATCGGTGACCAACTAAATAACCCTTTACTGACCTACAATTTGTCTGCTTTCGAGGGCTCTAAATGTAAGCTGTGTTCCGTACTTTAGCAAATACTGAAGACACCGATCACACGCAACATTCTGTGGCCTCCAATCTATCTTAACTGTTTCAGAATGTCCCAGTATTGAAACAATTAATTGGCATTTATGGGTTAATGTTTTAGGAACACGTACAGGTTGGAATAATCGTATTTTAATTCGCCTTGGGTAAACGCGGTGTCTGATCAGGGTTATAATGTCTCAATCAAATGGTTAAAAAATGATATTTTTTTTTGTCAAGTTGTTCTCCTTTTTATGTCCCGACGCCCGAAGGAACATAGTTCCAAGCGGCTGCACAACGTATGTGCATCGTCGTATCAATGCGACGTTGATGCGACGTTGCTAAAACATCACGTGCCCGCTAAGAGAACTTCTCTGTAGGATTATTAGCAGATATGTACTGAGCTTATTTAGAAATTTATGGTTTGACCATGAACAAATTGGCAGACGCGTTTATCTTTCTTTCTTCCGTTTTTTCTTCGTGGTGTTAGTTGAGTGAGGCAATGGTGATGTGTATCTTGTGTCACTGGGGAGTCCAGCTGATACTGACTTACAGTTGGGCAACACCTGCTGTCCTTGCAGCAGGTAACGGTAGAGTGGGGGAGTGTTGTTATTTTTTCTGTTTCTACACTTCCATTCATTTTTTCTTTCTCCTCTGTCCCTCACTTTCATCTCCTCTACAACGAACCCCGCCCATCGGGGCTTGAAGAAATGTATGGGCTGCATGATGCTTCCGCGCAGAGCTGAAACCGACCCGCACACGAGTACTGGTAAACTTCTTAGAGGATCTGAGCCTGCCCAGGCAAAGCGGTGCGAGTCGGCTCGTCCAAGCTTAAAAACCCTATTGGTTTCATTGGGCGGCAGGGCTTGAGAGGTCATTTCATCTCAATGTCGGGTTAAAGTCCCACAAAATTGGAAGCAACGTCTCAAAAATGACCTTTACAGTGTCGACGGATCAAACAAACAAACAAAAAAAAAAAATCAAACAAACAAACAAACAAATCATCTCCACTGCTGTCCCTTTTATATCTTTTGCCCCTTTCTCTTGGAGAAGACAAAAATGACCACTAGGGTTGACCTGTCGTTAAACTCAAAACAATCGATGGATCATTTTTTGGTCGAATTTTTTAACCCTCTGGCACCTTGTCAAATCAGAATCACTCAATATTTTTCAGTTCTATGATGTATTCCTTGCTTCCAAATGATAACCCTTTTATAGAACATATTTAACTTCACTACAGCTGGTGTGTGGGACTGTGTGGCGGTGGTAAAACGTCTCCCTGCCCTACATCATAGTGTAGATTATATTTTATTGTCCTTTGGGATCATTGATTCCATTGTGGAATTTTGAAAATATCTGAGGGTCACTGTTGAGGCCTAATTGGCCGAAACTAGCTACTCTGGCCCAGAAAACATGAACACACCATATTTTTCAGTTCTGTGATGTATTCCTTGCTTCCAAAGGATAACCCTTTTTATAGAACATTGTTACTGGTGTGTTAAATGAAATTCATACACAAGGACCTGTGATATGGGAAGCTAGTCTCTAGATTTTTCCACAAAAATATCTAAAATAACTGCTTGATCTACGACTAACATTGTTATATAATAATTATTCCTCCTAAATCAACTTTCTTCAGTAATTTTAGTACTTTGATATAAAATAGGGATTTGTTGAGAATTTTAATTATGCATCCAAAGTTGTACACCAAATATGTTACCCTTGTTTACTTTTACCCATACTCCATTCAGCCGTGACGTTCATGGCGTTCGATTGCACGCTTTTTTACTTTACTGTAAGCATGTGAACTGGTTTACAAATCTTTTCACGGACCCGACAACGAAACGTCCATAATAGACAGGGACTTGGGCGCGCTATACTGCAAGAATGGAACAACTTGCCATTGAGATTCATCAGGGGACTGATGCCAAGAAGGTGCAGAGCCCTAGAAGACGCGCGTGGTAGACACACTCGCTACTAGTGACTTTTCTGTGCTAATGACGAAGAGAAAATTCGCAGGTAGGACTTTTGTAACAGCCCTCGGTTTAAGGAGCTGAAAGGTTTGGTCTTAAATTTTAGATGAACTTATAGTGGAATGATGACATTTAGTCATAAGTGAATTTGATACAGCGAAATACATGAATTCTTCATATTTTATTGTAATATTTCTTACCCGTGCAGAACTTTTGCTATCAAGTATATATACTATTTTTTCAAGCTGTTTTAGCACTGAATGGAAAGGCTGTAAGAAAATATTTTTAGCCATTTCTTCTTAGTATACAGCTTTTAATTAAGTTACATTTTTCAGGAGGGCCTAGTAGTTAAGAGCGTTGACTCTTGATCATTAGGTATCTCACCGCTGTGGTTTGAGCCTCGCTCGGGTCATATGTGAGACGCCAAGTTCTGCAACGGAAGGTCATGTAGTTTTTCTCCGGGTACTCGGGTGTTCGCCCACCTCAGATTAACGATCGGCTCGATATGAGTGAAATAATCTTGAAAAGGACCGTAAAACAGGGGTATCATCAATCCAATCTAAACGATGTCCAATCGATATTGAAAGCCAAAAAGCAAAAATGGTAGGCAATACAATATAGTGTCAGTCGTAAAACCACTGTTCAATTCCAGCCATTTCTATTTGCATCGAATAATGCAAAATTATCACGGTACATTACAGTTATGTCTGCTCACTATACGGATGATATAAAAGTAACGTCAATGAACGTTTTTGTTTGAAAGCAACGTCCACTGTTGTCAATAGGTAACGATGATTCGGTATGATAATAACTATGACGGTATAACCTGTTCTTCCTACTGTTGCCGGATGCTAAGTAGACAGTGACGTAAAAGAGTATACCTCCACAGGTAGGTTTGACAGGTTGCACCGTTATCAGTATCATACCCATAATTGGCTGGCACGCCAGACTATACTGTTATGTAAATAATAAACGAAGTGGCGTTACCTTTAGACAACAGTGGACAATGCTTAATAACAAAAACATTCGCTGTCGTCACTTTAAACTTACCTTCGGACAACAGTACCTATGATGGTTATAATAAAAATAAAGGTATAGCCTGTCTTGCCTGTCTATCGTAGTATACTATTTGACGTCACTTTCTATTTATCCTCGGACTACAGTACCTGGTAGACGTGACTTTATAGGTGAGTTTACAACTATGTTTGCGATACACTTCGGCTATGTACACTGCTCAAATTTCTGTGACAATTTAACGACGCACGCACGCCTGGCGTAGGCTTATATCTGCTTTATAACGTTATCTGCACTCGGCCGCAGTTGAGCAATTAGGGGATAACTGTATTCAAAGATGTCTTTTGGGGAGCTACATAGGCGGTTTAACGGTCGGAAATTCCGTTTTACGGCGACTCGTCAGCGGAGCTGTAAAACGTAATTTTCGACTTTGAAACCGATGATTTACCTCCCTAAATGACAATTTTCAATACAGTTTTGTTTTTGATTGTATTGGAGTTTAACGGCCCAGTCAACACTATTTTAGGTCGTTTCTGAGCCAGTGAGTTTACCTATCCTCACTTTTCCTGGGTTTATACGTACACATTCTTTCGCTTGAAGCTGACAACTGCCCCTCTTGAATCAGCGGAAGATAGAGAATGACCGTAGAAAATATTTCATGATCAATCTCCACGAAAGAATGTTGTCGACCCCTGCAGGTATTGAACCCGCGTTCTCCTGATCACCAGTCAGACGCACATCCGACTGAGCTACCGATGCACTTATTAGTGCGTTTTATTAAAAATGTATTTTTTAGACCAAGTGGCAAGCGCTGTTAGTTGCTTCAAATCAAATGCCAGCCAATGAAAAGCGATATTTCGCGATAACGCCGGATTTCCAACAGTTTATCGAATAATATACTGTCGCAATTATTGACGTTATCCAATAAGACGTCGCGTTACACACTCATGTGCTTCAGAATCAGCTTTTGTCCCATTCAAGTTATACTGCATAAGTATCTACCTTATTTTACGTCAATAGCAGCGGCATTTACCAAAACGGCACTTTCCATATGATTTACCATCGTTCTTGCATTTTTTATCGCAAGCCCGTCTGTTGGGGATGACGGCGACTGGCATCAGAAATCGGACTGGACACAATGCTGAAAACATGTAAAATAAAATATATGGAAGATTAACCGAAAACAAATGAACAAATTATCGAATAAAAAACTGACACTTTACACATTTTTTTTCTTAAAAAGATACTGTATGGTACTCGATAGAACCGCTTCGCTGAAATACCCAAAAAATGATATGCCTACCCCTGTAAACCCCAATTTGAATATATGAAAGTGTAGTTTAAGGGAATCTAAATTTTACTGGCGTGTTTTTGTGATGAACAAGATAAATTAATAAATGTTCTTACATCAAGATCACAAAGTCAAAACTGACAAGACTTAACAGGAAATATGTTTTAAGTCGGATTGTTTTAAATGTTAAAACAATAAAATTTTAATTTGTAGTTTGTGCCACCCCAACCTCGCAAGCAAAAAAAAAATTTCTTGTTGTACAAGAACTTACCGGAATGAAGCATTTGATAGAAAACCAAAGAATACCCAAGAAGTACTGTTTTAAAAAATAGAAGTAGAGGCAATGATCAGGAATCGAAACAATGAACCCAAAACTCCCATCAGAGACACCAAATGGAAAGAAACACAAACATAAAGCAACAGACCCCAACGGAAACACCAATAGCGGAAAACCAAGAGGACAGTTACTTTCCCCCCAAATGGCCAAAAAGCTATCCAAAATAAAATAATATAAGCGACACAAACACCTAAATACAAACCATAACAAAAATTAACCGCGACAGAAGAGCCGCCATGGAACGGTCAGCGGTAACGAATTCCACTGGGTGGGGGGGGGGCTTAAATCGGTTTTACTTGGCCACAATCCTTTCCAAAATGGTCAATTAAGCCTACGCAATAACATGAAGCTTTCTTCGTTCCAGTTTTGTTTGTTTCAATTGTCCATGCCAACACAATTTAGGTCATTTGGAGACGTTACTTCCAATTTTATGGGACTGAGATGAAATGATATCTCAATCCCCACCGCCGAAACGATCAAATATGGCTAATATGCAGGAACAACCTTACTCGCACCACTTTGCATTATGGGTTTAGTTAAAGTCTCCAGCCTCCAACCGCCAGGGATTGAATAGACTGGGCTGCATGATGCTGCCACACAGAGCTGAAACCGACCGCACATGAGTACAGGTAAACCGCTCAGATGTATAAATAAAAGTGAAGGCAATGGTCAGGAATCGATACAATTAACCCACAGCTCCGACCAAAGACACCAAAGGCAAAGAAGCCCAGAAATGAAACAACTAGATCCCAATGTAAAGATCAAAAGCGAAAAGCTAAACGGACAGTCACTTTCCCACTAAATGGTCAATTGGCTATCAAAAAAGTATATAAAAAATAGGCGACATAATTAAACCAAAGACAAACCGCGACAAAATTGGAACGGTCACTTGAACGAATTCCACTGGGGTGGGGTTTGGGGATGGGGGCTTTAATCGGTTTTTCGTGGCCACAATCCTCACACTTATTTCCGTCGCGATTTAAACAAATAATTTGTTCTGTCCGCATAAAAGCCTCCTAACTTATTAGTGCAACATCTGCGTGAACACAAAAATCAAACAACCACAGATACGGAACAACGGCGCGGACTCGACAGCAAGAAATCACACAAATGCTGGAGCAAAAGAAGACCAATAGTTAGACTCCGATGGGCCCGACCAGAGACAGATCATCAGGCACCGATCGACATTGCAGAAAATTTGATCCTTTCTAATTCTCAGTAAGCCTTTACGTTTGGACCGTCATAGAATCTGAGGCCTGACCTACCGGCGTGCAATTAAAGAGGAAAGCAAAGTTGGCAACCGTGATTGGGTTAACCACCACGCATGCAAGGTGTCGTATAACATTTATGTTGTACTCTATCGGAGAATGATTTTATGAAACTGGGTGTTGAAGTCATTGCGTTTATATATTTTTCTGAATTTATATACTAAGTCACCATAAAATTCGGGTGCCGATAGACCTTGCTGCAGAAGAGATTTAAGTCCAACATTAATTTTTTAAATGAAATCGGAATGACGTTTATACAAGTTTGAACATGTTCTGCGTAGTTTATGATACCGATAACCCTGATTGAGAAGTTTAGAAGTTAACAATTTATTATATGTTGAAGTCAGTTACATGATTAGGCATTCTAGCAAATCGCATTAATTGCGAAATATAAATGCAACATTACCATCTTACAATCTCAAAATCAAAATCATGGTGTTTATCATAAATTCTGCGTGCCACAAACCTATCTATAATAGATAGATGTAAATCCAAAAACGGGTCCTCGGTATCAGAAGAATTTGCTTTATTTAACAGTACTTCTGTGTGTGTGTGTGTGGGGGGGGGGGGTAAATTTGACTGATCAAATCATTGAAATATGTGTTGTCAATATTTAATAACTCATCCAAATACCCAGAAGTCAGGCTACAGAATTCAATGGTTTAGGATCGATTTTTCAACGGAAAGGGACATCGGAATACACACAACTTGTCTAAATAACTTAGTATCAAATCTTATGTGAATATTGTCAAGTAGAACGGTGGGAGCTTCACACACATTATGACATGACGATAAAGTATAAATTGTTTATGCTCCGGAGAAGTGAAAAAAGCATTTCTCACATTACAAGCATGACAGGGGGGGGGGAGTCTTCTCTACAAAATCCATTCAGTTTAATCATTGAGTTTTGCTTTCATAAGATTGTGAGGAAGTGTAGTGTAAAAGGTGCAACAAAATAAGTAGACATACTCCATATTTTCCAGTTCTGTGGTGTATTCCATGCTTCCAAAGGATAACCCTTTCAAGAACATATTTGAAGCACGAAAACGTCTTAATTCCCATGTATTTAGAACTTCGTTTGATGTTTTATCGACAAAACAGATTTCTCCCTGATCTTTCAAAGACTTTGTCGCAATATTTAATCACATGTTTTTGATGGCAGTAAAACAAGAAGTTAATAATTTGGAAAGTTCAGTGATGGCACAAGAGCTTGAATTTGCAATAAACCGTGCTTTGCATTGTTTGAACCAATATAACGTAGGAAGCTTGTCATGGCCTTCTGTTACACATGTAGTAAATGTGGTGGCTTAAAGACAAACTTGGTCATCAAATAAAGCATTCTCTACAGCCGAAGGCTGCAGTTCAAAGGCCTTGCTACCACCAACTTCTGGCTGAAGTGTTAACAAAGTGGATCCGTCAAACAACCACCACATGCTGGAGCCAAAACAAACTTCTTATGAAATTCTTGAAAACCTAGTTTAAGGTGACGTAAAGACGTCTTAGGTTTAGGGGGTAACAAATTCGTATTATGAAAGTAGTAACAAATTGCAAGTGTACAATAGTTCCAGAAAGCTAAGTTTCCATTCATTAAGAACTTTATGCTCAACATACTCTCGTTTACACCATCGATTACCAAATTCATTCAAGGCAGCAGCGATTTCATCTCTACACTTATTAAAATAAATTTTAGAAGGAAATCGATATTTCGGTCCTTTAGAAATAAAAGTTCGTGTCTTAGAATCAGGAATAGTTTCTAAATTGCCATTCATAATATGACCAGCAGCAGGATAGGAGTACACTGGATGTTTACAATCATAGGTATCAGGATTGTTAGTGGCACTATCAAGATCAGAAACAAGTTTATTAAATTAAAAATGATAGACCTAACAGGTTTATTGTATTTATAGCAAATTATGGGTGTTTCAGTATTTCGAAAATAAGCAGGTATAGATGAAATCACCGAACTGTCCCGATAAGATGATACTAGAAACTAGGTAAATCTATAAATCCAAACACTAATTAATGAAGGATATTTTGATGTAATGACGCTTGTGAGTAATTTCAGAATCGAGTATAACCTCTAGTTAAAAGTGCAGCATCGTATAACTGATTAAAACTATCGTAGAATTTATTTACCTCTGTGTCCAGAATACGAAATACAGAAATGGGTAATTAGCCTAGAAATGCAAGCATAGAGTGGCGTCCTTGATTCCAGAATTTTATGGATAGTCACTTCAGACTGGTATGGTTTCTTTTAAAAACACGTAAGTTACGTTTATATTTGCCATTTTTTCTGGTGCCGTGCTCTGGGTTAATTGTATCAATTCCTGATCATTGCTTCCACAATCCACAAGCCATAACAAGCTACAGTGACCTTGACCTTCAGCCAAGAACCCTGACTGTTGATCTTGCTTGAGAATATTATCATACCTAACATTTGTGTTAAGATACATCTAAATCCATTTACAAATATGGGTGCTAGCTAGAGCCGTGAAAACGTTTTCCTAAAAACAGCCACCGTAGCCGTCCTTCATATATTATCATACCCACCATTTGTGTGCAGCTACATTAAAATCCACCAAGAAATGCAGGCGCTAGAGCGATATGTTATTTTTTTTTTCTATAAAATAGCCACAGTAATCTTGACCTTGAGCCCAGAATACTGAAAAGCAAACTTGCTTGTGATATACGCATACCCAAAATTTGTGTAAAGTTATATCTCTGATAAGAGTGATGACAAAGTCTAACTTGCTGCAAAAATAATCATATCCAACATTTGTCTGAAGTTACATTTAAATCCATCAATATAATGTAAGAGCTACGAAGAAGACAAAGCTTTTCTATATAAAGCCCAAAGAACCTTGACTTTGAGCCCAACACCCCTAAATTCTGGTTTGCTTGAAAATAAAATACCTGGGCCTTGTGGTGTCAGAGAAGAAAGTTTTTAAAGGTTTTCCATATGTATTCTAGACATATATTCTAGACAGGTTTTTAATTATTTGGACCCCATTTTGATTATATCAGTCTTTGAATCGACTGCCTATTCGAAATTCGCTAAATTGCAGTATGTTTCCTCTGGCTTTCTTTGCCGGATCATTACAGGGTCACTGATGAGGCTTTATTAGCCGAAACTACGTAGTATGACCCATCTTCTTTCTTATGAATTTTTTCATTGCTCTTAAAGGAACTCTTTTTTGATTTTTATTTGCCTTCACTGCAGCTGGTGTTGTGCCGTGTGGCGGCCGTAAAACGTCTCCCCGTACATCAACCATAGTGCAGTTTATATTTTACTTTTGGTCCTTTGAGATCAGCGTGAATATTCTGAGAAATCAGAAATAAATTATTGGTTTAGACTCATATTCTAGACAGGTTTTTAATTATTTGGACCCCATTTTGATTACATCAGTCTTTGAATCGACTGCTTATTCGAAATTCGCTATATTGCAGTATGTTTCCTCTGGCTTTCTTTGCCGGATCATTACATGGTCACTGATGAGGCTTTATTAGCCGAAACTACGTAGTATGACCCATCTTCTTTCTTATGAATTTTTTCATTGCTCTTAAAGGAACTCTTTTTTGATTTTTATTTCCATATATAAGTCTACGTAAAACCATGGGCTCTGGGGCGGGGCCAACTTTGGCTCCAGGGCTGTATTCTGAAACAGGGGAAATCGTTTCATTGGCCGTTCAAAGGCGGTTCTTCTGTCGTGGTTTATTTTTGTTATGGTTTATCTTTTGAGTTTGCGTATCGCTTACATTATTTTGTTTTGGCTAGCCAATTAGCCATTTTGTGGGAAAGTGACTGTCCTTTTGGCTTGCCGCTGTTGGTGTTTCGTTAGGGCCTAGTTGTTTTATGTTTGTGCTTCTTTCCCTTTGTTGTCTCTGATGGGAGCTGCGTGTTAATTGTATCAATTCCTGATCATTTCCCTTCACATCTACTTTTCATAAAAGAGGTCCACCAGCTGAAGCTTTATATCAAATATCAAAGACCTGGCTCTATTACTTTCAGACAAGAAGGCTTGTAAAAATATTCTCTATTTAAGTCGAAGTAAAACCAGTGGGACTCGGGATGGAGACATATTTTACCAATGGGCTATAATTGGAACAAAATTGGCAGAGCTCCGCTAGGTGAAGCTTCATACCAAACATCAGAGACTAGGCCTTGTGGTTTCAAACGAAAATATTTTAAAAGGATTTCCTATATCAGTCTATGTAAAATCTGTGGGCCCAAGGGCGGGGCCAGCTTTAGCCCCAGGACAATAATATAAAAAATCATAGTAGATGTCCACTAGATGAAGCTTCATTCCAAATGTCAAACAACCGGGCCTTCTGGTTTCAGACAATAAGATTTTTAAGCGTTTTCCCTATAAGTCTATGTAAAACCGATGGACTTCCGGGCGGGGCCATCTTAGCCCGCGGGCTAAACTTTGAATAGCCTTGGTAATGGTCCACTAGATGAAGCTTAATACCATATATTAGACCTGGACTTTCTGATTTCAGAAGAGAAATCGATTTGACGTGGCCTTAATTCTCGCTTTTACTTCCGTCGCGATTTAGACAAATACTTTGTTGTGTCCGCACGAATTCATCAGTGCAAAATCTCTGTGAACACAAAAATAAAATAAAAAACACAGAGATGAAACAACGGTGAGGACTCGAGAGTAAGAAACCACTGGAATGCTGAAGCAAAAGAAATCCAACAGCTAGACTCCGATGGGCCCGATCAGAAACAGAGCATCAGGTACCAACCAGCATGAGCCTTTACGCTGGAACCGTCGCAGAATCTGAGGCCTGACCAACCAGCGTGTATGTGTGTGTGTGAATTCGGGTTTAACGTCGCTTTCAACAATTTTTCAGTCATATCACGACGGTGTCTGGTTGCGACAGGGAGCTCAATGCTCACGTTTATAGTGCTGCCTCACTGAAGTATCATGTCCCAGACACATTACATGATACCACACCCAGTCACATTATCCTGACACTGGATCGACCAGTCCTAGCTCTACCCCGTAAATCTGAGTGCCAAACGAGGAGCAGCTAGTACCATTTTTAACGACTTTGGTATGTCGCGGCCCGGGGTCGAACCCCAGACCTCCCGTTCCCCGGAGCGGACACTCTACCAACTGAGCTATCGGGGCCGGTGTATCCAACCAGCGTGTAATTAAAGAGGGAAGCAAATTTGTCAACCGTGATTCGGTTAACTACCATGCATGCAGTCTGTCGTATAACATTTTTGTTGTACTCAATCTTTTTATATCAAATAATGATTTTACGCAATTGGTGCTGAAGTCATTGCGGTATATATTTTCTTAATTTATATACTAAGTCACCATAAAAATCTGGTTCCGATAGACATTGTTGCAGAAGAGATTTAAGTCCAATATTGAATTTTGAAATTAAAACACAATGACATCTATAAAATTTTGAAAAGGCTTTGCGTAGTTCATGGTACCGATAGCCCTGATTAAGAAGTTTAGCCGTTAACAATTTAATACGGGTCTTGAAGTCAGTTACACGACTACAAACTTTGGCAGATCGAATTAATTGCGAAATATATAAACGCCATAGAATGGCGCACGACGAGCATCACAACCAAAAAAAAAAAAAGAAAAAATTACAATCTCAAAATCAAAATCATCCCGTTTATCACAAATTTTGCAAGAAACAAACCAATCTACAATAGATAAATGTAAATAAAAAACGGGGGACTCGGCACCAGAAGATTATGCTTTATTTAACTGAAGTGCTTGTGGGTAAATTTGACTGAACAATCAATCGGATTAGGTATTATCAATATTTAATAAATCAGTCAAATATGTAGAAGTGGAGCTAAAAGCTTCAATGGTTTCAGACTCCTGATCTTTGTTTTACTTCTACTTGTTTTCACCAGAAAGGGACATCATGAAGTCTCTCTCATAACAAAACAAAAACAGATTAGCCACAAGTGGTGCGCAATTAGTGCCCATCGGAATACCCACAATTTGTCTAAATAACTTAGTACCTAATCTTATGTAAATATTGTCAAGTAGAAATGTGATAGCTTCACACACTTTCTGACATGAACATAAAGTATAATTGGTATGCCCTTCAGAAGTGAAAAAAAAAACATTTCTTACATTACAGGCAAGATAGAGGGAATGTTCCCTATTGAATGTCCATTCCAATAAATCATTACGTTTTTTTGTTTATAGGAGTATGAGGAAGTGTAGTTAATATGGTGGAAAAAGCATATGTAGACATACTTCTTAATTTCTTGTCCTTTGGGATCATTGATTCCATTGTGGAATTTTGAAACTAGCTAGTCTGGCCCAGAAAACATGTACACTCCATATATTTCAGTGCTGTTGTGTATTCCTTGCTTCAAAAGGATAACCCTTTTATAGAACGTATTTAGCTTCACCACAGCTGGTGTGTGGGAATGTGTGGCGGCGGTAAAATGTCTCTCTGCCCTACATCATAGTGTAGATTATATTTTTTTGTCCATTGGGATCATTGATTCCATTGTGGAATTTGGAAAAATATCTGAGGGTCACTGATGAGGCCTAATTGGCCGAAACTAGCTAGTCTGGCCCACAAAACATGTAGACTCCATAAATTTCAGTTCTGTGGTGTATTCATTGCTTCCAAAGGATAACCCTTTTATAGAACGTTTCAAGCACGAAAACACCTGACTTACATTTTTTTTAAAACTTCATTAGAATTTTTTATAGACCAAAACAGATTTCTACCCGATCTTACGAAGACTTTGTCGCAATATTTTAGCACATGTTTTTTGAAGGCAGTAAACCATGAAGTTAATAATTTGGAGAGTTCAGTGGTAGTACACGAACTCGAATTGGCAATAAACCGTGCTTTGTATGGTCTTTTATGAAGGGTGTTAACATAGTGAAGCCGTCAAACAACGAAAACATTGTTAGCGGCCTTATCAGCTGGATCCAAAACAATCTTCCCATGCCATTCTAGAATACCTTGTTTAAGGTGACGTAAAGACGTCTTAGGAGGTAATAAGTTCGTATTTTGCGAATAAAAAGAAATGCGCATGTTCACTAATTTCAGAATGCTAAGTTTCCATTCTTTAAGAGATATATAAATCATCCCGTTTACACCATCGATTACCAAATTCATTCAAGGCAGCAGCGATTTCATCTCTACATTTATTGAAATCAATTTTGCAAGGAAATCGTTATTTCGGTCCTTTAGAAATTATATTACGTATCCAAGAATCAGGAATGATTTTTAAATTGGCAGTAATAATATGACGAACAGCAGAACAGCAATACACTGACGTTTTACAATCACATGTAGCAGGGGTTTTAGTGCCAATATCAAGATCAGAAACAAGTTTATTGAAATTAAAAATGATAGATCTAACCAGTTTCCTGTATTTATAGCAAATTATGGGTGTTTCAGTATTTTGAAAATAAGCAGGAACGGGTGACATACCCGAACTGTTCCAGAAGATACTAGGTAAATCTAAAAAATTAAAACCCTTATTTATGAAGGATATTTTGATAAAATGACGTTTGTGATTAATATCAGAATCGAAGAGCATGCAGAGTATAACATCTAGTTAAAGGAGCAGCGTCGTATAACTGAATAAACTATCATAGAATTTATTCGCCGCGGTATCCAGAATCCGTAATACAGAAATTGGCAGTGAACTTAGAAACGCAAGCATTGAGTGGCCTCCATGATTCAATAATATTATGGGCAGTCACTTCAGTATGGTATTGCATCTTTTAAAAGCACGTAATTTAAGTTTATAATTATATACATTTCTGGTACCGTGCGACCCGACAGTCCAGAAGCGAGCAAATATCAAAGTCGGGCATTTTAGATACATTACCCTTATGATTAATATTGTCATTAAAGCACAATGGAAAAGGTGTCTGTAATAATTGAATCAATTTTAATTAAGTTTAATGCCGTTTAATACTTATTAACCTTGCTGTAGAATTTACATCACAATAAATGTTTTCTATTGGCTGTATAAACCTCAGTTGTCTCTGTATAAACTGAAGTTTAGTGGCTTGTTCATTTCACGGACTTGGGCACGTAATGTTTAAAAATAATTGCCTGTACAAGTCAGCACCGCGTGGTCAAACGAATCAACGGAGCATTTATTGATACCTCGATAGGACGGAAAGCTTTCTCCAACAGCAACAGTTAGTCATACAGAGATAACAATGCTCATGTCCGCCTTTAGGCTGTGCCTATGCTCATATTTGCCATATATGTTAACTGGGACGTAAAGCAGCCAGCACACAAAACAAGAACCGGCCTGTTCAGGAAAATAAATTCAAAATAAAACAAAAACTTACCTGCCCCAACTTCATCTGCAAAGCAATAAAATGCATTGAACATCTAAAGCATCAAATCCACAACAAGCAGATGACATTTAAATAATTTAGTTAACTATTATCATCGTATTCGTCATCATCATCATGCAAAAAAGAAACCCTTTAATCGGTCTGACTAGCAGTCTACACACATATGCCCTGTCAGGTAACGGTACAATAAGACTTTAGTCAAGTCATTCTTCATCAAAATTTACCGATTTTTTACTTTGAAGTTGCTGTATTACTTTTTTCCTGGGATTCATTCTGTACGGATGTTGTTTACTCGGAACCGTCAGTGTCCATAATATATACAATATTTGTCTGTCCTGTTGGCAATTAGTTCTCATACTTATGGAACCCTAGCGGGACTTTTGAATAATTAAAATAAAACCGAGTCTGCTCATTCCGTTTATTTGGTGCATTCCTTGCTTTCAAAGGATCTGACTTCAGAACTTATTTATTTTCACTGTAGCTGGTGTTGTGCCGTGTGGCGGCCGTAAAACGTCTCCCCGCACATCATCATATTGCAGATTATATTTTCTGGTCCTTTGGGATCATTTTCATTTGGTATCATTTTGAAAAGAGAGTTATGCGTAAGCCGGTGCTAGAGGGCGTGGCCGGTGGTGCATATTTCAGTTCTGGTCATGAACAGACTCAATAAAACCGAGTATGCTATTTTCGTTTATTTGGTGCATTCCTTGGTTCCAAAGGATCTAACTTCAGAACTTATTCATTACTTCTTACGTTTTATTTCCGACTTTTAACTCATAACCATGAAACAATTGGAAGTCTGAAGTAAGACGTCATGAAGTTAGATGTGTAAGACGTCACGAAAGTGATGTCCGAAGTAATACGTTAGAAGTAAGGCGTTTTGAAATTAGAGGTAAGAAGTTATGAAGCTGAATTCGGGAATAAGATGTCATGAAGTTAGAACTTAGAAATCATGAAGTTGAAGTCAAAAGTAAGAAGATAGAAGTAAGACGTTGTGTATTTAGAAGAGAGAAGGCATGAAGTTGAAGTCGAAAGTATGAAGTACGAAGTCATGATTTTAGAAGAAGGGGGTCATGAAGATGAAGTCGGAGAAAAAGAAGATAGAAGTAAGAAGTAGTGAAGTAAGAAGTAAGAAGTATTGCAGATGAAGACGGAAAGTAAAACGTCATGAAGTTAGAAGTAAGATGTCATCAAGTTAGTAGTAAGAATTCATGAAGTTAAAAGTAAACAAGAACAAGAGGGCCATGATGGCCCTGGATCGCTCACCTGATCCTATTGTACAAACGGAATTGTGGGTAATATATGGTGGAGTGGAGGGTTTGAGCAATTTTGGTTGGACCCAAAGACCATTTCTGAGAAATTAATTCAAAATCAGTCTGCCTGTTTAGGAGTAGAAGTCATTTTGAGAAGTAGAAGTCATTTTTGATGAAATTATATCTCAAGCCCTGCCGACCAACGAATCCAATGGGGTTTAAATGTATTGATGGTTCCACTCACACCACTTTGCCTAGACAGGCTAAAACCTTCATAGGGGTTTACCAATACTCCTGTAGAAGCACCTTGCAGCCAAGGTGGGTGGGGACCAAAACTTTCAAAAGACATCTATCTCTAAAAGGAAGCAATTTTATAGGAATGTTCCATGAGTGACCCTCTAACAAAATTGCTAAAATATTTTGCTTAACTGAGCATGATGGCCACCACAGCTAAAAACCTCAAACCTCATTCCTGTAAAATAATTTCATAATTCATCCACTGGTTAAGGAGAAGAAGTTGATTATTTGTTTTTCTATTGTTAGCTCTGGCAGCCATCTTGTTCACCAGAGCGGCCTAGTTTGAGCAATTTTTTAAATGGAGGGTCACCCAAGGAACAGTCCTGTCAAATAATTTCAAAATCCATCCACTGGTTAAGGAGAAGATGTCGTTTAATGTTTTTTTTTCTATTTTTAGCTCTGGCAGCCATCTTGTTCACCAGAGCAGAATGGTTTGAGCACTTTTTGTAGAGGGTCACCCAAGAACATTCCTGTGAAGTTATTTCAAAATCCATCCATGGGTTAAGGAGAAGAAGTCGTTTAAAGTTTTTTTTACTATTTTTAGCTCTGGTGGCCATTTTATTCAACCGAGTGGAACGGTTTGAACAATTATGGTAGCTGGTCACCGAAGAAACATTCCTGTTTAATAATTTCAAAATCCATCCACTTGTTAAGGAGAAGAAGTCGTTTAATATTTTTTTTTCTATTTTTAGCTCTGGCGGCCATTTTGTTGACCTGAGCGGAACGGGTTGAGCAATTTTGGTAGAGGGACACCCAAGGAACATTCTGGTGAAATAATTTCAAAATCCATCCACTGGTTAAGGAGAAAAGTGCGTTAAAATGGTTATTCTATTTTTAGCTCTGGCGGCCATTTTGTTTTCCCGAGCTGAACGGTGTCAGCAATTTAGGTAGAGGGCCACCCAAAGAACATTCCTTTAAAGTAATTTCAAAATCCATCCGCTCGTAAAGGAGAAGAAGTCGTTCAAAGGTTTTTCTATTTTAAGCTCTGGCGGCCATTTTGTTCACCCGAGCGGAACAGTATGAGCAATTTTGGAAGAGGGTCACCAAAGAAACATTCCTGTGAAATAATTTTAAAATTAATCCACTGGTCAAGGAGAAGATGTAGTTTAAAGGTTTTTTCTATTTTTAGCTCTGGCGGCAATTTTGTTCACCCGAGGGGAACAGTATGGTTGGTAGCGGTTCACCAAAGGAACATTCCTGTGAAATAATTACAAAATCCATCCACTGGTTAAGGAGAAGAAGGTGTTTAAAGGTTTTTCTATTATTAGCTCTGGCGGTCATTTTGTTCAACCGAAGGAACATTCCTGTCAAGTAATTTCAAAATCCATCCACTGGTTAAGGAGATGAAGCCCTTTAAAGTTTTTTTTCTTCTATTTTAGCTCTAGCAGCCATCTTGTTCACCAGAACAGAATGGTTTGAGCACTTTTTGTAGAGGGTCACCCAAGAACATTCCTGTGAAGTTATTTCAAAATCCATCCATGGGTTAAGGAGAAGAAGTTGTTTAATTTTTTTTTTCTAGTTTTAGCTCTTGTGGCCATTTTATTCAACCGAGCGGAACAGTTTGAGCAATTTTGGTAGTCGGTCCCCCAAAAAAACTTCCAATGAAATAATTTCAAAATCCATCCACTAGTTAAGGAGAAAAAGTCGTTTAAAGGTTTTTTTCTACTTTTAGCTCTGGCGGCCATTTTGTTCACCCGAGCGGAACGGTTTAAGCAATTTGGTAGAGGGTCAACTAAGGAACATTCCTGTCAAGTAATTTCGAAATCCATCCACTGGTTAAGGAGATGAAGTCCTTTAAAGGTTTTTCTTTTTGTAGCTCTTGCGGCCATTTTGTTCACCCGAGCTGAACGGTTTGAGCAATTTTAGTAGCCTTGCGCCCAAGAAACCTTCCTGTGCAATAATTTCAAAATCCATCCACTGGTTAAGGAGAAGTTGTTCAAAGGTTTTTTTTTCTAGTTTTACCTCTGGCGGCCATTTTTTTCACCCGAGCGGAACGGTTTGAGCAATTTTGGTAGAGGGTCATCCAAGAAACTTTCCTGTGAAACAATTTCAAAAAGCCATCCACTGGTTAACCAGGAGAAGTCGTTTAAAGGGTTTTCTATTTTTAGCACTGGCGGCCATCTTGTTCACCCGAGCGGAACAGTTTGAGCCAATTCGGTAGAGGATTACCCAAGGAGCATTCCTGTGAAATATGATCAAAATCTGTCCAGCAGTTTTGGAGGAGAAGTTGTTTAAAGCAAAAATTGACGTCGGGCGGACGCACGCACGCACGAACGACTGATAAAGACCGATCCCAAAAGCTTACCTTGAGCACTTCGTGCTCAGGTGAGCTAAACACCAAATGGCATTATGGACTGGTTTTTGAAAGTTGATTTTTTAAATCAAGTTTCTTTGTCACTACATTTCTACTTCCGGTACTAGACCGCGTTGCTCCACTTCCGCTGTTCGTTCGCTGCATAAAATAGTCCAAATGAACTCTTGAAAATTAATTTTGCAGGCCAGCCTCGCATGGAACGTCCTTCAAAATATTTCAGTTTTCGAGACTTAACACGGATTGAATATAAATTGGCATAGAAAGACAAATTCTGAAATGAAAACAGTACTCTGGAACTATTTTCCTATGCCTTTTCGGTGATATTTATGTTTTACTCTTTCATCCCCGAGTTTCTAAACTGGACTCTTCTTGCCTTAAATATATATATTCTTATAGAAAAGGATTTCTGATTTGTTCGCTGACAGGATGGCAAACAGTGTACATATAGATTCTGGCGAGACGTTCTAGCTACGCGCCGTCTTATCAGGATCTACAAGGTTTGCATAGATACAGTGCATTTCTACCCCGGCGTCTGCACCGGTCTACAGGGTTAAAAGAGTTAGCTTATCACACAACCTTTACTGACTTACAATTCGCCTGCTTTCGAGAGCTCTAATATTACAAAACACGTGTTGTTTAAATCAAGTGCTATCAATATTTAATCCTAACAGACCAGCCTGCTGTTGGACCAGGTCAGCTGCAGACAAGAATATCAATGGGTTTGCTGGCTTTCGAGGTCAAGTCTAGGTCAGTTACAACTTAGGTGTATATTAGACTTTGCGAGAAAGGCTGTCCCTTTCAACCCTTGAATATGGTACAGATACCTATGCAAACAGTGTAGGTCCTGTGATACAATTTTAGGTGCCATATTAAGCAGAATGGACGAGCCCAACTTCAGTGATGGAAGATTACACTCCATAAACTCAAGGTAGTGAATAAGTCAAAGCACTGACAACACTCATGCCGATTGTCTCTAAATGCAGGCTGGTCATTAACGGGGACTTGGACCGATTCGTCTAAACTCAAGATGTTAGTAACTGATGCAAAAATGTGTAGAACAAGATCAGCCCCGTGCTCTGCGGCGTTTGAACTGAGTCTACAGTGTTTGCCAGATCCAACATTTGATCCAAGTGCAGATTTTACAGATAACACTCACATGTACCCAACACTGACAAACGACGCTGCTATGTTTGCGTTGATTGTTAGGCATTCGACCCGAAGTTACTAATAAGAAAAGCGGATCAGAGCTAACATCTATGTGACTATCACTGACTTCTCAGAATAACACTTTTTTTCGTGCAGAAAATAGCCGCAGTGGGATCAGGGTATTCCATAAGACTGAAGAGGGTTATCCTGGAATCATAGGGTGAGCTTGGCAAACAGTGTAGAGCAAGATCGGACGCTGCAGAACCCGCTTCTTATCAAAATCTTCACTATTTGTTTGGAATTTCAGAGTTAGATTAAACAGTTTAAATCTCATCCCACAAACACTTTCAGTGCTTTGATTCTGAAACTAAACGATTGCATGATTCCAACACGCTTAGGCACCATGCCCTTAAGCTAAAAATGTTCAATCAATCAACCGTGACGTATGGTTACCAGTCCGGTCACGATCCTGTGAACCACCTTCACATCAGTACTGACAGAAACCACATGTTCAGGATCAAACTTTTGGTGTGTGATGTAAGTCGTGCCTAGAAAAGAGGAAACTTAATTTTTTAAGTGAGAGCGTATTGCAACATTTTTCATTAAAGGATCGTAAGCGTGCCCCTGGACTGTTAGATTGAGTGAGTGAGTGTTTGAGTTTTACGCCCCACCAACAGCTAAGGACATACGGAGACGATACCTCGGTTTAAAAGTCTAGAGAAGCCTGGGATCGATCCTGCGACCCCTGGTTCACAAGTAGCATAACCACTACACCACGGAGGCTTCTAATGGACAGTTAGAAGCTGGTCCGTAAAGTGGATGATGTTGATTTTCGGCACCAAATGTGTGTGATCTATCGCCTACTGGAGCGACATCTTACTATATTTACATTTCCAGTGTAAAGTCTAATTTAAACCTATAGAAAACAATTGCGTTCATACTTCCATGAACGCATCGAATCACATGATTTTCAGTGACGTTAAGTGACGCCATTCTAAACCATTGTTCTCTACGGGCGTTGATGACGTCAACGCTGCTCCACTCTCTGTACAAAAACAGCGTGTAAATGTTTTTCAGCTTTAAAAGTTTGCCCTACAAGAATTTTTTCACCCAGTGATGAGGGGCAAATAATAAAAATATAAAAAATAACCTTAATTTTTCTACTTTTCATGAAAGTATGAACGACAGTTGGTCGCTAGCAAAGTTTACATGAACCCCTTCGGGGTTCATTTACTTTGCACGCGACCCACTGCGTTCATACTTCCATGAACTGCAGAAAAATAAATTTCATTTCTTAAATAAACAGAATACGCTAGTGGACGTCGACGTAGCGGAGGACCGACGTCAGTACGTCAAGATCGATTCATCCGACAAACGCATATGCGAAACAGATTTCCGCCAGCAGCTGCTACACTGTACCTGTAGATAAACAAGGGTCCCAACTACCGACTAATAAGCACTGACACTGTTCGTCGCCCTTATGCGATGCACGTTTGAGAGCTAGACGTCCCTGTCGTGACCAAAAATAACACGTTGACATTACACAGTATGGATCACTTACGCTGGTGCATGAAATACCTAAATTGCCATCTTAGCGACTGACGTGATATGCGTTTCCGTGACAAATCGCACTTCAGCGTGAACCTCGCCGGTTGTCGTTTCGGGGTGTTTCGACGTATAGATGCAAGGTATGCCGAGGCGACTCCTGCGTAATAGAGCATGCTATATTGGGTGGAATAAGCGTAATTGTGTGGCGCGCTATTGCATGTAGTTAGCGAACGCAGCTTAGTGTCATTAGGAACATTCAAGATTATGGCTGAAACGTGAACTGAACAGCTAGACGTTACATCAATCAAGTGCGTCGGCCTCACGTGGTTCCATTCATTTGTTTACGCTCAGAATCCGGGGTATTTTGTCCAGCAGGATTACGCGCGGGCTCATAGTGCTGTTCTTACTAAAAATGTCTCCAGGCAAGTGGAATTCATGTACTGGGCTAGCCAGCCTTACTCCTCCGATCTCTTACCCATTGAGTATCTTTTTGGAGAGGTATCCACAACCGACCAGACAAAAACTGTTACTTATGGACAGTAGCATTGTTAAAACTTGAAGTTTAATGTTTGGTTCAGAAAACGTAAATGGCTTGTTTCAAAAATTTGAAACATCAAATGGCATCTCATAATACCACCGGTCTATAGACATCTGCAAACATATCATATAATGGAAATTGCAGAACTACTTTTCTAAATTTTAGGATCTTTTTAGAAAGGTTTTCTGTAAGTTTTCACAGTGTTATGATTTTCTTATAGAATCTGTCATTTCAGTGTCTTTGGCGCTTTGATTATGTCCCGACGCCCAAAGGAACATAGCTCCAAGCGGCTGCACAACGTATGTGCATCGTCGTATCAATGCAACGTTGATGCGACAATGCTAAGACATCTTATGCCCGCTAGCAGAACTTCTCTGTAAGATTATTAGCAGACATGTACTGAGCTAATTTAGAAATTTATAGTTGGTCCATGATGGTTGGCAGGCACGTTTTTCTTTCTTTCTTCTGTATTTTCTTCGCGGGGGTAGTTGAGTGAGGCAATGGCGATGTGTATCTTGTGTCACTGGGGAGTCCAGCTGATATTGACTTACAGTTGGGCAACACATGCTGTCCTTGCAGCAGGTAACGGTAGAGTGAGGGCGTGCTGATATTTCTTCTGTTTCTAACTTCCATTCATTTTCCTCTTTCTCCTCTGTCCCTCACTTTCATCTTCTCTACAACGTCCCTGCCCATCGGGGCTTGAAGATATATATGGGCTGCATGATGCTTCCACGTAAAGCTGAAACCGACCCGCACACGAGTACTGGTAAACTGCTTAGAGGATCTAAGCCTGCCCAGGCAAAGCGGTGCGAGTCGGCCCGTCCATGCGTATGAACCCTATTGGTTTCATTGGGCGGGAGGGCTTGAGATGGCATTTCATCTCAATATCGGGTAAAAGTCCCACAAATTGGAAGCAACGTCTCCAAAATGACATTTACAGTGTCGACGGGAACGTTAAACCTCAAATCAAACAAACAAACAAACAAATCATCTCCTCAACTGTCTCTTCTATCTCTTTTCCCCTTTCTCTTGGAGAAGACAAAATGATCCACTAGGGTTGACCTGTCGTTAAACTCAAAACAATCGATGAATCATTTTTTCTTTGTCGAATTTTTTAACCCACTAGGACCATGTCAAATCAGAACCAGAATCAGAATTGTAACTGGTGACACGTCAAATGGCATTCACACACCAGGACCTGTGATATGGGAAGTTAGTCTCTATATTATTTTTTCAACAAAGTATATAGATAACTGCTTAATCTACGACTAACATTGTTATATAATTATTATTCCTCATAAATCAACTTTCCTCAGTACTTTCAGTACTTTGATTGAAGAAAGGGTTAACCAAAAGGTAAACCGGGGCGCGAACGAACCGCCCACCCGCCCACACGGACATCGCTATTCTAAAGGACGGAAATGTTCCTTGCAAAACCCGTTTAAAAATCATGAAGTTAGAAGTAATAAGACTTCTTGAAGCTGATGTCGGAAACAAGAAGTTAAAAGTAAGATGTTATGAAATTAGAAGTAAGAAGACATAATGTTAGATGTAAGAGGTATTGAAGCTGAAGTCGGAAAAACGACGTTAGACATAAGAAGTCATGAAGTTAAAAATAAGAAGACAAGAAGTTAAGTGTAAGAAGTCATGAAGTTGGAAGTTAGAGGTCTTGAAGTTTGCCGCTGGAGAAGTTAGAAGGCATGAAGTTAGAAGTAAGAAGACATGAAGTAGGTTGTACAAAGTTATATTAACTTCCAAATATTTTCACAACTAACGAAATCTGTGTGACAAAAGAAATGATAATTCCAATAATCCCCAAAGAAATCTTGACCTTTTTTTTAATTCTAAAAGAAATTTAAAGCTCCAACAAACACAAGAGAAATGCTTTAAATGATAAAGAATAGTTAAAAAGAACTTTTGTACCCGGACGAGCAGCCCCTCCCCACCCCCAAGTTTCTTTAACATATCAAGATAAGCAGACTCATTACAATAACACACCCGTGTGACATAGTGATTTCTTTCATATCTTCTCATTTTGGTGTTCTAGAGTGTTTGAAAGGGTGTGATATTTTTCTTATTTATAATCTAAGCATAGTTTATGGCATAAGGCATTCTTTCATAGTTTCTCATTGTGGTGTTCTAGTGTGTGTGAAAGGGTGTGATTTTCTTTTTTCTTATTCATACTCATTTCAAACATAGTTTGTGGAATAGTTTATTCTTTCAAATCTGCTCATTTTGGTGTTCTAGTGTGTGTGAAAGGGTGTGATAGTTTTCTTATTTATACTCCAAACATAGCTTATGGCATAAGTCATTCTTTCATAGCTTCTCATTGTGGTGTTCTAGTGTGTGTGAAAGGGTGTGATATTCTTTTTTGCTTATTTATACTCACTTCAAACATAGTTTGAGGAATAGTGTATTCTTTCATATCTGCTCATTTTGGTGTTCTAGAGTGTGTGAAAGGGTGTGATATTTTTCTTATTTATACTAACTCCAAACATAGTTTGTTGCATAGTGCATCTTTCATACATTCTCAACTGTAAAGGTCCTTTTGGAGACGTTGCTTCCAATTTCGTGGGACCTTTACCCTACATTGAGATGAAATGACATCTCAAGCCCTGCCGCCCAATGAAACCACTAGGGTTTATAAGCATGGACGGGCCGACTCGCACCCCATTGCCTGGGCAGGCTTAGATCCTCAAAGCGGTTTACCATTCGTGTGCGAGTCGGTTTTAGCTCTGCGTGGAAGCATCATGCAGCCCATCTATTTATTTAATCCCCGATGGGCGGGGGATAGATGAATATGTCAATCGCTACTTACCTGTCATTAGCACCAATGCAACAGTCAAAAGAAAAGCTGCGTGAACAAGACTTCGAGCCATGGTGAATTCCTAAAATTATATAAGTGTAGAAGGTACGAGTAAGTTCATCATGTGGATTATGCTGTGATTGGGTCCACATATGCTGTAAAGTTGTTATAGAGTAGGTTACCATCCCACTTTGATGTCTGTCACAATAATTGTTCTTAAAACTTCAAGTTTTGTTTTCTTTTTTTCTTTTCTTTTTTTTTTATATGTTTTTTTTTTTTTTTTTTTTTTTTTTTTTTTGCTTCTTCTCGGAGTCATCGGTGCAAATGTTGTTACTTATGACGAACATTTGTCACCTTTGCTAAGTTATTCTGGGTATTGCTTACACCGATGCCCATTGAAGACATGAAATGTGTTAAAGCTTGCAGACCCATATTTTACGTATGCCGTCTATGGGGCGATATGCTCCGTCTTTTCGTTACAGTGCCGGAATTTTGTTATTTAACATAATGCAGATTGTTGTAGAATGTTTCAGTTCTTGTTTTCTCCTTGAAATATTAGAGCCATTTAGTTAATAGATGAAAACGTATTTATTGTGTTAAGAACAACGTCAAAGTGAATACATGCTAGAGTTTAGAAATACTAGTCCTGTTTCGCCTATGTTTTTGAATCGTTCTGTTATTTCAAACCACATGTATATGCTTTTACAAAAAGCTTGAGTCTACGCTAAGCAAATACTGTAGGAGGTGCGGAGACATGAACAGTACTATTTGACTTCCCTAAATGTTTGTCACTCAAGGGGGCATTATTCTGCAATAAGGGGTGGGATCTGAATCCTGTTTCCTTTGTGCATATGTTCAATACGTTACTGAAGAGTGCTGCCAGTTTCAATGAGCTGCAAGATATACATATATAAGAAGAGTTGCAGCTCAATAATAGTGTTACAAAGTGTTACGTACGGACAATGACAAAAGTAAATGCTCCTCCCCACACAAAAAAGAAGAAGATAAATAAAACAATCACTAAAGATGACGAATGTCTCTGCCATATGCCTCACTAAAGGTGACAACGCCATATGCCTCACTAGATGTGTTATTCGTTGGGGGCTGTATCAGAATCCTTTTCCCTTTACATACATATTCAATACATGTCTGATCTGTGTTGGAAGTTTTCATGTCATGCATCAAATGCTGTAGGAGAATTTTCTGAGATACGAACAATACTATAACAATGCTAAACATATGGCTAATTTGTTTTAACGTCCTTTAAGGGGACTTATTTCTGCAATAAGTTGCTGGATCAGAATCCTGTTTCCTTTATGCACATGTTTAATGCATGCGTGAAGTGTTTTGCAAGTTTCAATGTCTTGCATCAAATACTGTTGGGGGAAGTTGTTTAAGGTGACACAATAGTACTACAGAGTGTGACATACAGACGTGCATACGGACAAGCATCTCTCCACTTCGTGCAATATTGGGTCTACAGTGACTATTGCATTGGATTACATGGCAGTATGATTAAACCTGAACAATTATGCCACATAGATGTTTGAAGACAAGAGTTCCAGGTACCTAAATTTGACCTATTTAGCACGGCTGTGACCTTGAAAATAAGGTCAAGGCTAACAAAACCAAAATCACCTCTTCATACTGTCCGAATGTTATATCCATGAAAAAATGATTAAAATCCAACCGGTAGTTCATGAGGTTCACTGCACATAACCTAAATTTGGCATACATTTGACCTATTTAGCATGGCTGTGACCTTAAAAAATAATGTCAAGGTGACAAAGTCCTAATTAGTTCTTCACCTTGTCCCAATGTTATATCCATGCAAATATTATAACATGACACATACTGCATACTAAATTTGACAAATTTAGCACCTATCGGTCAGGGGAAAACATTTATATCCAAAATTAAATTTTGTTGGATGAAAAATCAGATATTTGTTTTATATTTCTCCACAAAATGGATTGCGGGTACTGGTTAGATCTGCCTAGTCCAGGTGTCAACAATCTATGTTTTTGAGCAGTGAGGCCTAAACAAATAGCCGTTTCCGCTAACCGACTGACCCTGCTTCTGACCCACCCCCACCCCCGAATCTACTATTTTTACCAATAAAAGAACAAAAAAAAAAATAAATAACAATCCTAATATTTTTCATTTCTGACCCTACCCAGTGTCGTCTTTGCATTTCCCATAGTAACTTCGCGTTTTCAGTGCATTTCTGTGTAGCTTTTCGGCATTTAGTATCTTCAAAAATACAGAGCTGACAATTTTGAGCATCTGCAATGAATTATGATATACAGAGCAAGTCTCAACAACAAAAAACATGTACATAAACAAAAACACATACAAAATATAGGCCCGATCCTGCTTTTTTTTATTATTCGGAAGGAAAAAATAAAATAATAAAAATAATTATCCTATCTCTCGACCAATTGTTTTTGTCATGTTAGTAGAAACATCTCCTTGTAATATCAACCACTGTTAAGCCATGTTTTACAATGTATTAAAATGGGGTTGATATCAAAGCCTTAACCATTCTCAAACTATTGATCTTCATTCAATGCTTTTTTTCTGTCAGTCATGATCCATATCTGACATCTAGTCTTAACAATTGAGAAGTCCTAGGCATTAAATAAGTCAATCCTTTTTTAAACAATGCACCACTGGCTGTAGTGGGACCACAAAAGCTGGCCAAGTGTTAGATACTGGTGAAAGCAAGCTTACCTTGTCTTAAGCTGTATGCTGAACTTGTAACAAAAACAATGAGACAACAGATTTGTTTGGCCCCCGCCCATAGGGGCTTGAAGAAATATATGGGCTGCATGATGCTTCCACGCAGAGCTGAATCCAGCCCGCACATTAGTACTGGTAAACCGCTTAGTGGATCTAAGCCTGTCCAGGAACCGCGGTGCGAGGCGGACCGCCCATGCTAATAAAAAGTAGAAGTGAAACAAAGATCAGGAATTGATACAATTAACTTACTCCATCCATAAAAGACACCAAAGGGAAAGAAATACAAACATTAAGCGACCAGACCATAATGGAAACCTAAACAAAGGAAGGCCATATGGACAGTTACTTTCCCACAAAATGGCCATATGGCCATCCAAAACCAAAAGACACAAGTGACACACACAGTAGGTAACAAACAACAACATAAATAAATCGCCACAGAAGAGCCGCCTTGGAACGGTCAGTGGAAGATTTCCACTGGGGGGCTTAAATCGATTTTACGTGGCCACAATCCTCGCCCTTACTTCCGTCGCGATTTAGACAAATAATTTGTTCAGTCCGCATGAAGGCCTCCTAACTCATCAGTGCAACATTTCCGTGAACACAGAAATCAAAGAACCACAGAGGTGAGACAACGGTGAGGACTCGACAGCAAGAAACCACTGAAATGCTGGAGCAAAAGAAAACCAACAGTTAGACTCCGATGAACCCTATTGGTTTCATTGGGCGACAGGGCTTGAGATGTCATTTCATCTCAATGTCGGGTAAAAGTCCCACAAAATTGGAAGCAACGTCTCCAAAATGACCTTTACAGTGTTGACGGGGACGTTAAACCCCAAATCGAACAAACAAAAACAACAGATTTGAAATGATCATTGTGGTTGTATATCGCTCACCTGAGTTAAGAGATTTACATACTTATTGCCAAAAATTCACAAATCTATAGATTGCTTTAAGACTTCGTAAAAACCTTTTGACCGCAGTGGTATTATTTGAACAATCTTTGTAGAGGTCTACTAGACGAAGCTACAAGACAAATTTAAAATGCGACGTTTGTTTGGTTTTAGAACAAAAGGATTTTAAGCCGGTCCCTATATAACGTAAGTTTGCGTAAAAAGTGAGCAACTGGACAGGGTCATTTTTGACCAATGACACTAGTATATATCCACCAGATGAAGCTACGAAATCAAATATCAAATGCCAGAGTTTTTTTTTTTTTTGGTTTCAAACAAAACTTGTTGAAGGTTTCCTTATACAGGCCTATGTTTAACAAAGTGAGCCCTTGATCGGGACCATTTTGGCCCCGCGACAATGATCTGAACAATCTTGGTAAAGGTCCACTACATAAAACCACTTTCCAAATATCAAATACCTTGGTCTTTTGGCTTCAGACCAGAGGGTTTTAAAGGTGTTCCCTAGATAAGCGAACCTGGGTAGGGCAAATTTTGGCCCAAGGATCTACTAGACAAAGCTGTGTACCGTATTTCAAAGGCCTGGGCCTTCTGGTTTCAGACAAATAGATTTGAGATATTTTGTATAAAAGAGTTATCTTTGGAAGCAAGGAATACACCACAGAACTGCAAAAACTATGAAGTGTTAATGTTTTCTGGGCCAGACTAGCTAGTTTGGGCCAATTAGGACTCATCAACGACCCTTAAATATTTTCAAAATTCCACAATAGAATCAATGATCCCAAAAGACAAGAAAATATAAACTACACTATGATGTAGGATAGGGAGACGTTTAACGGCCGCCACACATTCCCAGACACTAGCTGTAGTGACGTTAAATATGTTGTATAAAAGGGTTATCCTATGGAATTAATGCGTAACTATACCAAATTTAGTGACACAGAAGCCAGAAGCCAGACGGGCAGGATGATTATTATAGGGCACCTGCAAAAATGTTGCGGGGACCTAACTAGATCCACCACCCTCACCACTTCCCCGACCGCAAACAACAAATTTGACTGTAAAACCACTTGTTTAAAAGAGATCAACATAAGGTCAACATAATCTAATGAACTCTTTGGTAAGTTAAAACAATATATTGCACCACCCAACTAAACGAATTTCACTGAAGAGTTTGGTAAGAGAAAATTAACAGTTCATTAACGGTCACAGTCATCATAATCTTTGGTAGGTTGTAGTGATATTGTGCGTCCAGTTTAGACAAAACTCAGCAATATTGTTAATTAAATAGACGGCAAAAACAATAAACCATTTTTGACGTAGATTTTGGCTTTTGACAGCCTTTGAAATAGAAGATAAGGTCCATGATCAAATCTTGGTAAGCTTGCAATGACATAATGTACCCCCAAAATGCATCAAATTATTCAGAAGACAGATGGCAGGGAAACAATTTTTGCCAAAGGTTGACAGCATTTAGAAAATAGCAGTAGAGGCAATGATCAGGAATCGATACAATTAACCCACAGCTACCATCAGAGACTCCAAAGGGAAAGAAACACAAACATTAAGCAACAGACCCCAACGGAACCACCAACAGCGGAAAGCCAAAAGGATAGTTACTTACTCACAAAATGGCCAAAAGGCTATCCAAAACAAACCATACCAAAAATAAACAGCGACAGAAGAAACCGCCTTTGAACGGTCAGCGTAAACGAATTCCACTGAGGGTGGGGGGTGGTGCTTAAATCGATTTCACGTGGCCAAAATCCTCGCCCTTAAGTCTGTGACCTTGAAGAAAAGATAAATGTCATCAAATTGTACTCTAATCCTTGGTACTGGTAAGTGTTGCCTGTTTGTTGTGAGGTTCAACGCCCCCGTCAACACTATTTGGTCATTCTGGAGATGTTGCTTCCAACTGAGTGCGACTTTTACCCGACATTTTGATACAATGACATCTCAATTCCTGCAACACAATGGAACCAATAAGGTTTATATGCATGGACGGGCCGACTCGTACCACGTTGCCTGGGCAGGCAGATCGGAGTCTAACTGTTCGTCTTCTTTTGCTATGGTTTCTTGCTGTCGAGTCTTCACTGTTTTTTTATCTCTGTGATTTTTTGAGTTTTGTGTTCACGGACATTTAACCGAACTGATGAGTAAGGAGGCCTCCTTCATGCGGACTGAACACATTATTTGTCTGAATCGCGACAGAAATAAGGGCGAGGATTGTGGCCACGTAAAATCGATTGAAGCCGCACCCCCTCCCACACACCCACCCAGTGGCATTCGTTTAACTGACCGTTCCAAGGCGGTTCTTCTGCCACGGTTTATTTTTTATCCCCCGACCGAATAGGTTCGGGGGATATAGCGATCAGCTTGGCGTCCGTCCATCTGTCCGTCCGTCCGTAGACGCAACCTTGTGATGGCCATAACTCCTATACCCTTTGAGGTTCATTCATGATTCTTGGCACAATTGTTCACAAGGCTGAGACGGCGTGTCATGCGCAAGAACCAGAACTCTAAATGCCATACTTTTTGAGTGATCTCCCCTTTTAATAAAATAGAATGACTACTTTTTGATGGCCATAACACCAATACCCTTTGAGATATATTGATGGTACCTGGCACAGTTATTCACAAGGCTGAAACAGCGTGTCACGCACAAGAACCACAACTCCGGTTGCCATGGTTTTTGAGTTATCTCCCCTTCAAATAAAATAGATTGATGCTACCTGGCACAGTTGTTCGCAAGGCCGACACAGTGTGTCATGCACAAGAACCGCAACTCTGGGTGTCATGGTTTTTGAGTTACCTCCTCTTCCAATAATACAGAATCACTACCTTTGGATGGCCACATCTCCAATACTCTTTGAGATATATTGATGGGATTGATACAGTTGTACATGAGGTTAAGCAGGTGTGTCACGTGCAAGAACCACAATTCTGGGTGCCCTAGTTTTTTAATTATCTCCCCTTACAATATAACATTGTGATGGCCATAACTCCAATACCCTTTGAGATATATTGATGGTACTTGGTACAATTGTATACAAGCTTGAGACGGCGCTTCACGCGTAAGAACCACAACTCTGGGTGCTATGATATTTGAGTTATCTCCCCTTCCAATATAACAGCACCGTACCTCCAATACCCTTTGAGACATATTGGTGGTACTTGATGCAGATGTACATGAGGTTAAGCAGGTGTCATGCTTATGAATTACAACTCTGGGTGCTCTGAGTTTTGAGTTATCTCCCCTGACAATATAACCTTGTGATGACCATAACTTCAACACCCCTAAAGATATATTGAAGGAATTTGGCACATATGTATACAGGTACAGAAGGGGTGTCAAGTGCAAGAACCACAACTGTTTATGATGTTGTATTTGAGTTATCTACCCTTCCAATATAACAGTATGACCAGCTTGTGATCACCATATGCCCGATACCCTTTGAGATAATGTATTGATGGTACTTTGTACAGAAATACATGAGCTTAAGCAGGCATGTCATGCACAAGAACCACAATTCTGAGTGCCCTGTTTTTAGCTCACCAGAGCCAAAGGCTCCGGGGGAGCTTATAGGTTAGGCAGTTGTCCGTTGTGGTCTGCGTCATCTGCGTCGTCGGGTGAAGTCAACACTTTCAAACGTCATTCTCTCTGAAACCACTGGGCCGATTCGGCCCAAATTTCATCTGTAGTGTCCTTAGGCTAGGGGATTGAATGTTTGTGTTTCTTTTATGAAAATCGACTGTTTAGTTTGGTTGCTATGGCAACTTAGACTTTCCATAGACTTATAATGGGGACATTGAAAAATGGCATTTTCTGCCAAGTCATTGCATATGTTTTGACAAAGCTTTCATAGAAATATTCCTTAGGCAATCTACGATCTGCCATATGATTTTAGGCCTACTGCTCATTTCTATTGGTTGTCATTAAAAGCAAAATAAAAAAAAAATAGAAAAAAAAAAATACTTTAAAAATCATCTCCTCAAAAACCGAATGCTCTATTAGGCTGGAATTTTTGGAAATAGTCATCATATTTGCCTTTACAGGTTTTGTGTTGTTGTTTTTTTTATATAAAATTTGGCTCTTTTGTTTGGTTGCTATGGCAACTTAGATTTTCCATAGACTTATAATGGGGAAAAATGAAAAATGGCATTTGCTGCCAAGTTATTGCAGATATTTTGACAAAAACTTTTATAGAAATGTTCCTTCAGCAAATGTCTCTCAGCCATATGCTTTAATGCCAACATTGGGACCCCCGAGGTTAAGCCGGGCCATGCCCCACCCCTTCCATTCCATAAAAAGGTCCAATATCTTGGAAACCTTACAGATCCCCGCCCCTAAACCATATATATTCTTGCTCCTTATGAAAATATACATTCACTGACACCAACTTTGGGGTCTCCCGGGGTGCGCCTGGGTCTTGACCCACGCCTTATCTTACATAAAAGGCCATATATCTCAGAAACCATTTAGATCCCCATCCCAAAACCATATATATTCTTGTTCCTTATGATAAGACGCATTCAGTGACACCAACCTGGGGTTCCCCCGGGTTGTGCCGGGGTCATGCCCCGCCCCCTCCATTTCATGAAAGGCCCAATAGCTTGGAAACCTTACAGATCCCCACCCCTAAAGCCTATATATTCTTGTTTCTTATGAAGAGACTTATTCATTGACACCAATTTGGGGGTCTTCCTGGGTGTGCAGGGGCCTTGCCGTACCCCTCCACTTCACAAAAGGCCATCTATCTCAGAAACCATTCAGATGCCCGCCCCAAAACCTGATATATTCTTGTTTCTTATGACATGACGCATTCATTGACACTAACCTGGGGGTCCCCCAGAATGTGCCGGAGTCGTGCCCCACCCCTTCATTTCATTAAAGACCCAATATCTTGGATACCTTACATATCCCCACCTCTAATCGTATATATTGTTGTTTCTTATGATTAGACACATTCATTAACGCCAACCTGGAGGTCTCCCAGGTCAAGCCAGGGCCTTGCCCCACCCATCACTTCATTAAAGGCTATATATCTCAGAAACTCTTCAGAGCCCCACCCCTTAACCATATATAATTATCTTCTTTGTGACAAGACACATTCAAATAACACTAGCTCGGGAGTCATCCGGACTACCTGGGTCATTACCTACTGCTTTACTTCATTAAAAGCCATATATCTCAGAAATCATTCAAATCGCCACCCATAAACAATATTATACTTGTTCCTTATTATAAGATTCATTCAGTCACACCAACCTGAGGGTCATTTTGTGCTAGGGCAATGCGCCCTGTTCCCCCCCCCCAACCCCACTTTAAAAGGCCATATATTTCAGAAACCATTCAAATCCCCAGTTATTGTATGCATGGACGGATGCAAGGATACTCAAGATACAATTTATTACATTAGCCATTGAACCTGATAAAATGAGTTGTTAAACTGTATTAGAGAGAGGACTTTCTAACGTTGTATATAACTTGTGTCCAATCCCTTTGATTTATTTTGCAATAAAATATGTTTAATCCAATCCCCACCCCATAATCATATATGTTCGTGTTCCTTATCAATAACACACCCACTTGGGGGTCGCAGGGGCCATTCCTCTCCTCTCTACGTCATAGAAGGGCCTCATATATCAGAAATCATTCAGATTCCCACCCATAAACCATATATATACATATCCTTGGTCCTTATAGGGACAACAATCTTGGGCTTTCCTGAGATCAGCAGGACATGCCCCAACCCCTCCATCGCTTAAGAGGCCTTATAACTCCGGTATACAGATCCCCGATGCTACACCATATATATTCTTATTCCTTATGATAAGACGCATTTAGTGATACCAACCAGGGCTCCATCGGGTCCATGACCTACATCCTCTACTTAATAAAAGGCCAAATGTTTTAGATACCGAGTCCAGATGGATGCTCATTTGGATATAGGGGTTCATTTGGGAGACTTTATAATTGGTAGATTAAAATGATATCATGTTAAAATACATGGCTGTCATTGGGCAGAGCCCACCTGAGCTCTGGTGAGCATAGTGGCCCATGGGCATCTTTTTTTAATTATCTCCCCAGACAGTATAATCTTGTGACGGCCATAACTGCAATACTTTTGTGATATATTGCTGGTTTAATTCTGGTGCACTTTCTATTGGTGAACAATCTTCTGAAGGCCATATTGGCTTTTGGTCGGGGGACTTGCCATCTCTTCCGATGGCTATGCTGTTATGGTTTGTCTTTGAGTTGTGTATCGCTGATTATACCCCACCACACGATAGTAGTGGGGTATTATGTGAACCACGGAGTGTCCGTCCGTCCGTCTGTCCGCACCATTTCCGATCGATGACTTGAGTAATTTTTTTTTGTATTTTTTTTTTTTCAAATTCTGCATACATGTTTATACCGGGAATAAGTGGTATGGGACAAAATCCGTTAATATTTGACAGAGTTACAGCCTTTTGTAGTTCAAAATAAGCGTTTTTGTGCGTTTCCGATCAATAACTTGAACATTTTTTCACGGATTGTCTTCAAATTTTGTATATACATTGGTATTAGGTATGAGTGGTTCGGGAATGTTGATAGGCAAAATACGTCAATATTTAACGGAGTTATGGTCGTTCCCATTAAATAGTTTTGAGGCACTTATTCCTTTACTAAATGGAATATATTATGATGCTTCACTGATATATAGACCCTCATAAGAAGCAGGTTTTGGATTGTTTATAGCCAAAATGCGGTAACTTTGACAGAGTTATTGCCGTAAACAATTTCCATTTAATGATTTTTGGACTCTTAATGGTTTATTTTAGGGAATAATTGGATGAAATTTCATATATATATATTGGTATTGGGAATGTGTGGTTTGGGAATTGCTCATGGCATAAATACGTTAATATTTGATAGAGTTATTGTTGTTAACAATTTCCATAAATTGTTTTTGATCACTTATTCCAATACTTAATGGAATATATGGATGAAACTTCACAGATATATAGACCACTATAGGAGAAATGTTTAGTATTGTAAATTGGCAAAATATGTTAACATATTAGACAATAATGGTCGTGTACAAGTCCCATTAAATGCTTGTTGGGCTCTGATTCATTAACTTAATGAATTTATGGATGAAACGTCACACACATGTAATATTAAAGGAAGCATGTTTGGGATTTTTAATTGGCAAATACATTAACATCTTTGTCAGAGTTACGATCATTAACAATTCTCATTAAATGATTTTTTATGGAATATTTGAATAACAATTCATATATATATAGAGCATTTATAGAAGCGTGATTGGGATGGTGAGTGGGCAAAATGAGTTAACAGTTGGCAGAGTTACGTTTTTTTAACAATTTCCATGAAATAAATATTTGAATAAAAATTCATTGATATATAGACCATTTTTAGAAGCATGGTTGGGATGGTTATTGGGCAAAAAGAGTGAATTTTTGATCGCGTTACATTTTTTAACAATTTCGATGAAATAGTTTTTGTATTTATTTCCTTTGTAGGAAATGGTTTTTGGCTCATAGCTGCTACACTATATGGAATACCTTGATTTAATTTTACAGATATATATAGAACACTTACGAAATTCTATTGTGTTTATGGATTTAACCATATTGGCCTGCAGTGGTGGGGTATCATGCAGTGTTAGCGGCACTTTTATATTGATTTGTTTTTGATAACGGTGGGCCATTTTATTGGAAAGTGACGGTCCTTGTGGCTTTCCGCTATTGATGTTTCAATTAGGGTCTAGTTGTTTCATGTATCTGCTTCCTTCGCTTTGGTGTCTCTGATAGGAGCTGTGTTTTAATTGTATCGAAACCTGATCATTGTTTTCACTTCTATATAGACCTACTAAGCAGTTTACGTGTACCAGTACTCGTGTGCGGTCGGTTTCAGCTCTGCGTGAAAGCATCATGCAGCCCAGTCTATTTCTCCAAGCGCCGATGTGCGGGTGCAAGGTACTGATATGTTGTAATATTTAACTGTGCAATATGTAAGTCTGGCCAAAATTCATGAATTTGTTCATAAAGACAATGCAGGAGCAGACGATCCATTGGTCCAAACTGAATTTTCCGGAACCTGCAACCTTCAAATTTAGATACAAGTTCTCAAAATCTAATCAATTCTTTGGCAGGTTGCAATATATTGTAAGATATACATACATGCAAACATTGAGCAATCCATGGTCCCGAGAAACCCTGAAAGTGATTGTTCATGGCCTCTAAACTCTAATCAGGTCTTCTGCATGTTTAATTTGTCAGAATTCATCCATCGTTATATGAGATATGGTGCAGACGAGGCAAACTTAGAAAACGTTGCATCATTTGGCCATGATCACCTAATACAAATATTTGGTGTTTTAAAATCCACTATTGTTCTACACCTTAGCACAATCTTCGTGGCGGTGGCATAAAACAAACAAACAAGAAGAACCAAATAATAATAATAATAATAATAATAATAATAATAATAATAACAGACAATCGCTAAAGGTGATGAATGCCTTTGCCATATGCCTCACTGGATGTGTAATGCGTCGTGGACTGGATTAGAATAATATTTCATTTATGCACATGTTCAATGCATGTCTGGTCTGTGAGGCATGTTTCAATTTCCTGCATCAAATGCTGTAGCAGAATTTGCTGAGACACGCACAGTACTATAAAACCTACAAATTGTTTTAAAGTCATTTAAGGGGGCATCCTTCTGCAATAAGGTGCTTGATCAGAATTCTGTTTCCTATATGCACCTGCTAAATGCATGTCTGAAGTGTGTTGCAAGTTTCAATGTCTTGCATCAAATACTGTTGGGGAGTTGCGAAGGCAAGCAAAGTACTGCATGTCTGAAGGGTGTGACTAACATACGGACAGGCATCTTTCCCCTTCGTGGTTGGGGCATAAAAATGTTGCAATACTGGGTCTGCAATGACTATTGAATTGGATATATGGCAGTAGGATTAAACCTGAACAATTATGACATGTAGATGTTTGAAGACACGAGAATCAGGTATAAAATAATTTGACTTATTCAGCAAGGCTCTGACCTTGAAAATAAGGTCAAGACCAACAAAAACAAAATCAGCTCTTCATCCTGTCCCAATGCTATTTTCATGCAAATGTGATTAAAATCCACCCATAAGTTCATGACATATACTCCACACAACCTAATTTGACCTACATTTGACCTATTTAACTTGGCTGTGACGTCATGGTTACTGAAACGTAATAATATCTTCACCTTTTCCCGATGTTATATCCAACCAAATTTTACTAACATGAGATAGACTGCAGACAAACTAAATTTGGCCTGCTTGTAACCTATTTAGCATGGCTGCGACCTAGAAAATAAGGTCAAGGTCTCTTAGACCTAATCTGTCCTTCATTCCTTCATCCTGTCCCAATGATTTATCCATGCAAATTTTATTAAAATCCACCTGGCAGTTCATGGGATATCTTGCACACAAGCAAGTGCCAGGGCGTCACATTCGCCTATGCATACGCCGACGGGATTCGCACAAAAACAATGCCTCTCTCCCCTTCGGTTTGGGGACATACATATGTCCCATTTATTCTTCCCTCCGGTTAGGGGACATAAAAATATCAAAGGGCCATAACTCTCGAAAGGGGCATGATTCAGATGAGAAAAATAAGCATCGGCTATTTCTTCATGAGGCATCAGCTATATTTTGCATCATTTGGCCAAGAAAAGTTAATATCACCAATATCAAGTCTTTGATATTTTGAAATGCTATATTGTACCAAATTTTAGCACAGTCTAAAACTAGACCTGTCAAAGGATCTGACTATACCCCCACTTCAGTGCATTTTACAGATATGCCCGACCTCTTGGCTACCTGTTAGAATCCCACTGTCTCTTGCATTAAACTAATTATCACTGCATTGCATACAAAGTTGATGGCTTCCAGAACAGATTCACAAAAACAATTAGAACGTCAACTGTCTCTTACATAAAATAAGTCATAATTATTTCAAAGCATACCGTATTTGAAGCCTCTAGCTTTTACAGTTCCCGAGAAATCATATTGACTTATGTTGTGTAAGCGGCAATGTGCATTATCCGCTTATTTGTACATCTGTTGATGAAACATTTAACACGTGCCTATATAGAGAAAAAAGAGAATGTAAGAACTAATATGCCGAGAAAGCCAGTTGTCTCATGCACAATATTTGTCATTATAATGGCATTGCATACCAAGTTTGAGGATTCTAGCTTTTGTAGTTCCTGAAAAATCTTTGACAAAAATGTTTTACATCGGACTAAATGGAGAGAAAGAAGAACGAAATAACAGATGGCTAAATGAGCCGAGAAAGTCCATTGTCTCTTACACAATGCAAACCGTCATCATTGAAATGTACACCAAGTTTAAGGCTTCTAGCTTTTGTAGATCCTCAAAAATCTTTGAAGAAAAAATTAACATTGCCCTATGTGGAAAAAAAAGAAAAATTAAAGAACAGATGAATAAATAAGCGGATAATGCCCATTACATCTTACACAACACGGGTAATCATGATTGGCAAGTGTGCCAAAATTGATGTTTCTAGCTTTTATTGTTCTTAATAATTCTTTGACGAAAAATAATCAGGATGGAAGGACAGACGGACAGGCGGACGGAAGGATATATGTAATCCAGCATACCCCACTTTTTTAAAGTGCTCGTATAGTCTTGTATGTTGCAATAACATATACCACAGATCACATTTAGTAAATCTGTTCTCTTGAAACGCATGTATTTCCCGGGATATATTTACACCAAAATTTGTCGATTTTGTTTTGTGTGTGTAAAAATGAGTTAATGTCACAATAAGCTATTGAAGTTTTTGGTTAATATAGATTGTCATGGTAATCAGCACAGAAGATGAGCACAATTCAATTTTTTAACCTTCAAAATAAGGTGAAGGTGAATCGAGAGGGCACTGGTGGCCATGGATTGCTCATCTGATCTACTATGTACAAAGCAAATGGGAGGTAATATAGTAAGGTGGAGTGGGGGATCTGAGCAGTTTTGATTGACAGTTAATCAAGGATCATTTCTGTAAAATTCTATCAAACTCAATCAAGCTGTTTATGAGTAGGTCATTTTAAGGTTTGGACATATAAGCTATGGTGGCTATCATGTTTGAGCAAAGACCATCCATATATGTAGGCACTGGAGCCATAACAGCGTTCAACAGTGAACTTGGCCTTCAGCACAGAACCCTGAACGTTGATCTTGCTTGAGAATATCACCATACCTAACATTAGTGTGACGTGCAAATAAAAATCCATTGATAAGTCTAGGTGCTAGCTAGGTCCATTTATTTTTTTTTATTAAACCAGCGAGAGTGGCGGTGACTTATGCTCAGGACTTGAACGTCGAACTTACTTCCTATATTATCATACCCAACATTTATGTGTAGCTTTATTAATATACATCAATAAATGTATGCGCTAGAAACTAGCAATGGTGACCTTGAACTTGAGCCCAGGGCCGTGAAAGTCAGATTTTCTTGAGACATTATCATACCCAACATTTGTGTAAGGTTACATAAAGATCCTTTGATAAATGTAGGCGGTAGAGAGATGAAAATATTTTTCTAAAAATAGCAACTGCACCCAAGACCCTGAAAGTCTAACTTGCTGGAGATATTGACATATCCAACATTTGTGTGAAGTTACATTAAAATCCATCAATAACTGTAGGGGCTACAGTGACGGCAAAGCTTTTATAAAAATAGCCCTAAGAACCTTGGCTTTGATCAAACACCCACAAAGTCTGATTTGCTTGAGATATCATCCTAATGTATATTTGTGTGAAGTTTATTAAAATCCATCAATAAATGAATGCACTAGTGCAATAACGAAAAGTTTCAGCTACACTGACCTTGACATTGAACCTAGCAACCTAAAAGTCAGTCTTGCTCGAGATATTATAATACAAGACATTTGTGTAATCCATCAATAGATGTATGCACTAGACTGATGACAACGTTTTGCTAAAAATAGCCACAGTAAATTTGTCCTTGAGTCCAGGACATTGAATTCGAACTTGTTCGATAAATTATCATACCAGACATTCACGTGGTTACATTAATATTCATCAATAAATGAGTGCAATAAATCCATAACGAAGTTGTTGTTTTTTTCGAAAACAGCTGCAGTGACCTTGACCTTGAATAAAGCACGCTGAAAGCCGATCTTGCTCGATATATAATCATACACAACATTTGTGTAATCCATTAATAAATGTAATGATTACAGTGCTGAAAATGTTTTTCTCAAAATAGCCACAATTACCTTGACCTTGAGCCCAAGATCCTAAAACACGAACTTGCTCGAGATGATGATGATGATGATGATGATGATGATTTCGTGTTTAACGACGCGGCAACCCTATTTGTGAGTTATAAGCGTCCAGCGGTTAAAGACTTAACGGAATGAAGAATGATGAGGATACTAAAAGTAAAAATGTCAGTATGATATGTATAAAAATCTGAAACAGTTAAATTTTATGAAAAAGTCCAATTTCTTTTAAGAATAAAATAATATTATCAACAGGTACATCTTGAAACAATTGTCGCAAAGTGTCAGCTTCGAAGTTTATGTTACGGGAGGCTGGAAAGTCAACAAAGTCAATTAAGATATGTTTAACAGTGAAAGGCTTATCACAGTCTACACAAGTAGGTTGATCATCACCATTTAAAATATAAGAGTGAGTAACTTTAGTATGGCCAATGCGTAATCGTGTTAATACTACATCCTCTTTCCTGGAAAACTGTGGAGGAGAGCATTTTGTTCCGACGCCAGGTTTAATGGTATGAAGTTTGTTATCTATTTCACGATCCCATTCGCCTTGCCATTCCGACAAGATGATTCTGTTGATAAATGGTTTAAAATTATTAAAAGGAATTTTAAAAATAGATGGATCAAGATTGAGCGATTCCTTTGCTTTTTTGTCAGCATACTCATTACCGACAATGCCAATATGGCTAGGAAGCCAACTAAACAAAAGGGGTTGGTTCATTAAGTGCCGAAAATGGCCCAACTTCAGAAATACTTAAAACTTTGGTTACATAACATTTCAAGCATGGTATATAGTAAAATAAAATTGTTTTACTATATTGGGGTCTGAGTGACGTTAAAATTTTGACGCAAAGGTTGTAAGTACCGAAATATCTATAATTCCTTTTGAATATATAACATACATTGTTTTTTGGCTATATGTGAAATTAGGACTTCGTATACATTTGAAAACCAATTTAATAACTTCAGTTTGACTCTTATCATTGCCAGAGCCATGTTGAATGAACATGTAATCCAATTTTTAATTTTCATAATCAAATGACATGCTGATTTACCCCACCCACAATAAGTGACCACTATATAAGTGACCTATGATATTGGCAATTTTGAACATACACCTCAAAGTGAATACTTTGTATCAGTTCAGAAGTTTGTGAATTAGAGACAATTTAGTTATACACTTACGTTTAACTAATACATTCATTACAGGGTGGAATCACAGAAAATCACCATTACCATAGCAACTATACTATACGCAAAAGCTACAGATATACTTCAATTATCACAGAAGTCTATATAGCGTTTCAAGTTGTACAAAATAAGATGGCCAATAAAACTGATTCAAACAAATACATTGTGTTCATTAATTCCATACCATTGAAAAATTTATAAGATCGGTTGCCATGGCAACAGTAAGTGAACATACTAGGGTCATTTGGAGTATTAATAGTAGTTTGGGCAGATGAAACAGTGAAACACCTCAAATCACGCGGAGAAGTGACTTTGAGACATGTCATGTACGCACTATTTTTGACTACGATGGAGTTGCGGCCCGAGTACCAGTACCTGAGAATAAGAGCGTCATAGGATTATTGTATAAAGGAAACATATTTCTGCTATGGTGGATCACTATATTGCAAATCGCCCACGGACAGGGGTGCGGGGTCTTCATATTGTTCATGACAACGGCAATGCACACAGGTCAACCGTGGGAGGAGTTGAACATTAAAACATTACCAGACCTTTCTCCCTGTTATTTCTTGCTCAACCCATATAATAAAACGTGTACTACTGCAAAGGAGTTTCCAGGCTTTTGTTGGACAGCGTCAGAGCAATTATTTTCCTTATACCCCGTCAGCAAAAATATATATACCCCTCTCGCGCTTGCCTTCGCTGAATTGCGATGTCCGGCTTGTTGGATCTACTGCAGTTGTTAAATACATTGAATAAGCAAAATAATTAAAAAAAAAACACAATAAATAGAAATTTTGATTGTTTTTCATTCATTCGGTATTTTATTTCATTTTTTTTCTGTAATAAAACATTCATTTTAACATGACGTAAACACGTTCCTACTGAGCGCCGTGATCAGTGGTTTGATGACGTCGCATATAAATATCTACTTCTCACGAAGTCCGCTTCTAAAGAAAACATTAGAACGTTGCACAAAATGTCCTGAAAAAACTCTGCAGTATAACAAATTCGTTAATCGTTATTCTGATTGTTGATGGGGAACATGGGCTCAAATTCCCTGCCTGAAAGCTTTGCTTTCAGGGGGAGGGGGTGGGGTATGATCCCGTGCTCCCCGTCAAGAATCAAAATAACTTATAATGTCAGCGAGGATGTCCTTTTGAAAGCTGTCATGCCCAGGGCAGTACGTTGTTCCAGTCTATAAACAGTTTACCCCAAAAGACGTCTGAATGAATCAAAAGACTGGAAAAGTATGTACAGGTTAAGGAAGAATACTTTGAGAGACTCAACTAGCTAGTTTTGACCCGGTAACCCGTATAGTAAAAGCCGCATCCACAACTAATATGAAAGTTTTAAACGAGTCTTGGGCGAGTATCATAAAATTCATGAGTGTGAGGTTCTGTTTATAATATAAAAAATAGAAGGCAATGATCATGAATCGATACATTTAACTCACAGCTCACATCAGAGACACCAAGGGGAAAGAAACACAAATACAAAACAACAAACCCTAATGTAACATCAATGGCGAAAAACCAAAATGACAGCTACTTTCCCACAAAATGGCCAATAGGCTATCCAAAATAAAATAATATAAGCGACACAAACACCCAAAGACAACCCATAACAAAAATAAACCGCGGCAGACATATTTATTTTGGACTTAGAGAAAGCTTTCGACACCAATGAACTCCAAATTATTTGGTTATGGAATTGGGAAGAAGGCTGTCAAATGGATAGATTCCTTTCTTTGCTATAGAAAACAGGGCATTGTTGTTAACCATCGTGGTTAATCTTCAGAGTGGGCTGCAGTAGTTTTGTCTGGGATCCCACAAGGGACTGTTCTTGGTCCATTGTTATTCTCCCTGTATACATTAATAATATTCCACTATCATTGACTCAGAAATAAAGTGTTCGTAACTGACTTGTGTTTGCTACTGGGAAATTAGAGATACAGAGAACTCACTGAAACGTCAGAATGATATAGATAATGATGCTGGGCACAAAAAAAGGGCATGAGATTTCAGTCCGTTAAATGCATTATTATGCAGATAACTAGGTAGAGAACCAATAAAATTGAGGCTTCTTACACTTTAGAGGAAACGGTCCTCGAAAATCAATACCTTTGGTGTGACAATCACACGCGATTTGAGATAGAATGCACACATTACTGTGCAACACGATAGAACGCTTGGTTTCCTGAGGCAAACAGCAAACATATATAACTCACATGCTGTTTGAAAACATGGATTTCGAACTTTTGATATCACAAGATGGGCATTTCTTTGTTTATGTTACGTTGAGCGATGTAATGTTATCGCCCTGAACATAGCATTTTAGAATATTTGCATTTCCAGTGCAAAGTCTAATGTAAACCTATAGAAAACAATTGCGTTCATACTTCCATGAACGCATCGCATCACATGATTTTAGTGACGTTAAGTGACGTCATTCTAAACCATTGTTCTCTACGGGCGTTGATGACGTCAACGCTGCTCCGCTGTTTGTAGAAAAACAGCGTGTAAATGTTTTTCAGCTTTAAAAGTTTGCCCTACAAGCATTGTTTCGCCCAGTGATGAGGGGCAAATAATGTAAATATAAAAAATAAACTTAATTTTTCTGCTTTTCATGGAAGTATGAACGCCAGTGGGTCGCTAGCAAAGTTTCGGGGTTCATTTACTTTTCACGCGGCCCACTGCGTTCATACTTCCATGAACTGCAGAAAAATAAATTTCATTTCTTAAATGTTAGAATGATGACGTCAGAGGGTCGTGGCTTAACAGGCGTCATTGTAGATAAGATTCTGAACAAGCCGCCATGTTAGTTTGCGGTCGCGTTGTAACAGTTTATATGGAGTTTCTATGGAGCTTTGGGGCGTTTTCGTCACCATTGCCGTTGGAATCGGAAGTTATGCAAAAAATAAAATGCCAATCATCCATGGGTAGATCTTTTTCATTGCAATTACATTTGCTGAGTCCCTCGGAAGATATCGGAACACTCGGCCTAGCTGCCTAATGTTTAAACGTATTTAGCTGCAACGTGTGTGAAAAAAAAACACGGGTGTTCATATATTGAAACATTTTCAACGTTGTTCAAACATGGATTTAACGGTGACTGGCTGCTGGGAATTCCACTACACTGCTAGCCTCGGAATCTGTATCCGAGCTGTTTATTGTCTCAGGCATGATGCGGACTGGACCGTCCTTTATAGCCTAATGGTTTCTTTCGGCCAAAGGGCTTGAGACGTCATTTTTTTCGGTAACAGTCCCTCAAAATTGGAAGCAACGTCTCTAAAATGAATTAGAGTAAGCACGTCTAATGTCGACCCATGTGCATTATCGAACCCCTGTCTGGCTTAAGTGTTTTTTTTTTTTTGTTTTTTTTTTTTAGAAAACTAATTGACTCCTGGAAGAAGTTGTACCTGGTATACATAATTCTTCATAATAACGATAATACCCGACTTTACTCTAAATAGTTTTGATGAGGACGTCAAACCTGAAATAAAACCTGATGTTAAGCAAACTCTGTCACTAAATCCTTTTTCGCTCGTGAAAAAGTTGGCAAACAGTAAAGAAAAATGACGTGTGTCAGCTTATGTAAACATATGTTGCAGATTGATAAGAATTAGAAAGCAATAAGCAAAAATAAATAAATAAATAAATAAATAAATAAAGAAAGAAAGAAAAAAAAAAAGAAAACACACAAACGGGATTCAAACCCGGTTCGCCGGCGTGAGAGTCAACTGCGTCGCTAATCGCGCTACTACGTCATTTACAGGAACGCAGCGTTTCATTATAACTATTATTAAAATCTACGTCCTAATCGCGATTTTTACAATAAAAAATGCCCTAGATGTTGCTAATTTGTCTGGATTTTAAATAAAACATTAAAACAATTACGTACTGTAGTCTGGTCAAAATTCTGGTAAATACCGGGATTAAATAATCGAGGCAGCTTCATTGTTTATGTAGAAGACATGGCAACGGTTTCATAGTAGATTTTAACCGGGCCGTTTATGTCCGGAAAACTTGTGCTCTAGTGTTTGAGAAGTGGCAGAACTGACCTTACCTACTTTTATCACAGTTTGATGTCAGTCAAATGAAAATTCAAGGTCCAGCTTTCGCAAATAAAACCGTTTCTATAATGTTTTTAGACATGACTTCCATTGCGTTGCATGCAAGATCGCGCCTACATCAAATCTTATTTTTTTTTAAGCTTTCATCACCAGCACAGCTGTCGACACTCATCAGAGTTTTCTGAATTAACAAAAACAAGTTAAGGGACAACATTTTGTAATTTTATGGTTGTCGCGACCTGTGCTGGTATTTAATTTTATATATCAAAAAAAAAAAAAAAAAAAAAAATCGCAAAATGGACGATTTGCGTTACCGAGGTTGTTTTCAGGAACCTTTCCTGCCTTTACTAAACAAAGAAATGAATTTCAAAACGCAAAGTTATAAAGTTTAATACTTCGTTTGCAAATATACACACCATACATATTTCATTTAAGCACTTGAAAAATCAGAGAAATGTTGGGCCAATTATGACACTTAGTGAATCAACCCCTTTGATGAGTTTTAAAAATTTCGTGATGTTTTTCGATCACTTTTTGTATTTGAGGATTTTTGGATGATGAATGGTCTAAAGCCTTAAGCACGGAAAGTGAATCCGAAAATATAATTGCTTTTTCAATTGTTGAAGAACTGATAAAATCTAAAGCTAGGTCTATTGCTTTGGCTTCAGCTGTAAAAATAGATGAACCATCTGGAAGGCGCAAGGTTTGGTGCGGTTCTTTAGAAACATACGCACAACCAACTTTATCTCCTTCTTTGGAACCATCAGTATAGACTTGCTGGTAATCATTGTAACGTGACGTAGTACCTGAAAGTTTTGTTTGAGCAGTATTGGATTTGATTCGGTTTTGTCATCATGATAGTCAAAGTAAATATTAGGTTTTTTAATACACCAAGATGGAACTTCCGCGGTTTCATGTTTTTGAATATTTTTAGGGTCGATACCAGAATTTTCTAGCACTGGTCAAATACGTTATCCGAAAGGTTTGATTGCTGTGGGTTTAGTTTCATTCTTATCTACAAATTCAGGCGGAAATGAAATTTGGAATTCCGGGTTAGATGGCTTAGCAGCAAGTCTGATAGCATACTGAAGAGAAACTTTCTCTCTGCACGAAGTTAAAGATGATTCGCCTGCTTCCACATAAAGGCTTAATACTGGAGAAGTACGGAAGGCCCCCATAGCCAGACGAAGGCCTTGGTGATGGATAGTATCCAAAGATTTTAAATAAGACTTTCTGGAAGAACCATATTCAAAAGACCCATAATCTAATTTAGATCTTATCAGACCGGTAAAGATGTAATAAAGTGTACCGATCGGCTCCCCAACTTGTATGAGCTAAAACTTTCAAACGATTCAAAGCTTTTAAGCGTTTCGCTTTAAGATATTTAATATAGGGAATAAAATATATATTTTTTTATCAAATACGACCCAAAGAAATTTGGCTTCTTCAACGATACGAATTTTTGATCAGTATAAAAACAGGGAAGGATGGTCGTGTTTCTTCCGTAGCTTACAAAAATGAACACACTGCGTTTTCGACTTGGAGAACTTGAAACCATTTTTATCAGTCCATTCTCCTATTCGTTTTAAATTTTGTTGTAACTTTCGTTCAATTTTTTTTTATGTTTTTGAACGGTAACATATACAAAAATCATCAACATACAATGAACAGTCTATTGTGTCGTCCAAACATTGTACAATATTATTTATTTTGTTGTTAAACAGGCGTAGTTGAGAGAATACTACCTTCTGGGACACCCTGCTCTTGTTCATAGAGATCTGACAGGGTAGATCCCACGCGCACTTGAAATACACGCTCACCTTAAAAGCTTTGAATAAAACTGGGAAGTTTTCCCCTTAAGCCGAAGTTTAGAGATCTTTCAATATTCCATAACGCCATGTGGTATCAAATGCTTTCTCCAAGTCGAAAAAGAGAGCTACTACGTGTTTTCTGTTAATAAAAGCATTTCGTATAAATGTTTCTAGTCTTATTAAATTGTCGTTGGTACTACGTTACGAACGAAAACCTGACTGATATTCTGAAATGAGGTTATTGGACTCTAAGTACCAGACTGATTTCTTGTTTATCATTTTCTCTCCAAAGTTTTACACAAACAACCTGTCAAAGCTATCGGTCGATAATTCGTAGGCTCTGCATGATCTTTCCCTGGTTTTGGAATTGGTACAACTGTAGCAAAACGCTCTCAGGACAGACCCCCGTTTCCAAAATATTATTTAAGATGTCTAAAAGTGTTGGAAGAGAACGTTTAGGCAGATGCTTAAACATCTGATAATGAATTTCATCGGGGCCGGTTGCTGTATCGTGTGATTTTTCAATGGCTTCCACTAGTTCGGATAAGTTAAAAGGTTTGTTTTAACAAACCAATCACGGTTGGCAACTTTGCTTCCCTCTTTAATTGCACGCCGGTGGGTCAGGCCTCAGATTCTATGACGGCTCCAACGTAAAGGCTTATTGAGAATTAGAGAGATCTAATTCAAGGTAATGTTGGTTGGTGCCTGATGCTCTGTCTCTGGTCGGGCTCATCGGAGTCTAACTGTTGGTTTTCTTTTGCTCCAGCATTTCAGTGGTTTCTTGCTGTCGAGTCCTCACCGTTGTCTCACCTCTGTGGTTCTTTGATTTTTGTGTTCACGGAGATGTTGCACTGATGAGTTAGGAGGCCTTCATGCGGACTGAACAAATTATTTGTCTAAATCGCGACGGAAGTAAGGGCGAGGATTGTGGCCACGTAAAATCGATTTAAGCCCCCCAGTGGAAATCTTCCACTGACCGTTCCAAGGCGGCTCTTCTGTGGCGATTTATTTTATGTTGTTGTTTGTTACTTACTGTGTGTATCACTTGTGTCTTTTAGTTTCGGATGACCATATGGCCATTTTGTGGGAAAGTAACTGTCCTTATGGCCTTCCTTTGTTTAGGTTTCCATTATGGTCTGGTCGCTTAATGTTTGTATTTCTTTCCCTTTGGTGTCTTTTATGGGTGGAGTAAGTTAATTGTATCAATTCCTGATCTTTGTTTTACTTCTACTTTGTTGTATTCCTCGTGATTGAGGGATTTATTACCCCCTAGAACTTCAGTTAAATAAAGCAAATTCTTCTGATACCGAGGCCCCGTTTTTGGATTTACATCTGTCTATTGTAGATGGATTTGTTTCGTGCAAAATTTATGATAAACGCGATGACTTTGATTTTGAGATTGTAAATTTTCCTTTTTTGGATGGTGATGTTCCTCGTGCGCCATCCTATGGCGTTTATATTTCGCAATTAATTCGATTTGCTAGAGTGTGTAGTCATGTAACTGACTTCAACACTCGTAATAAATTATTAACTGCTAAACTCCTGAATCAGGGTTATCGGTACCATAAACTACGCAAAGCCTTTTCAAAATTTTATAGACGCCATTCTGATTTAATTTCAAAATTCAATATTGGACTTAAATCTCTTCTGCAACAAGGTCTATCGGAACCCGAATTTTATGGTGACTTAGCATATAAATTCAGAAAAATATATAACCGCAATGACTTCAGCACCCAATTTCGTAAAATCATTCTTCGATATAAAAAGATTGGGTACAACATGGATATTATACGACAGACTGCATGCATGGTAGTTAACCCAATCACGGTTGGCAACTTTGCTTCCCTCTTTAATTGCACGCCGGTGGGTCAGGCCTCAGATTCTATGACGGCTCCAACGTAAAGGCTTATTGAAAATTAGAGAGATAATGTCGGTTGGTGCCTGATGCTCTGTCTCTGGTCGGGCTCATCGGAGTCTAACTGTTGGTTTTCCTTTGCTCCAGCATTTCAGTGGTTTCTTGCTGTCGAGTCCTCACCGTTGTCTCACCTCTGTGGTTCTTTGATTTTTGTGTTCACGGAGATGTTGCACTGATGAGTTAGGAGGCCTTCATGCGGACTGAACAAATTATTTGTCTAAATCGCGGCGGAAGTAAGGGCGAGGATTGTGGCCACGTAAAATCGATTTAAGCCCCCCAGTGGAAATCTTCCACTGACCGTTCCAAGGCGGCTCTTCTGTGGCGATTTATTTATGTTGTTGTTTGTTACTTACTGTGTGTATCACTTGTGTCTGTTGGTTTTGGATGGCCTTATGGCCATTTTGTGGGAAAGTAACTGTCCTTATGGCCTTCCTTTGTTTAGGTTTCCATTATGGTCTGGTCGCTTAATGTTTGTATTTCTTTCCCTTTGGTGTCTTTTATGGGTGGAGTAAGTTAATTGTATCAATTCCTGATCTTTGTTTTACTTCTACTTTAAAGTTTAGATTTCTTTTCTCTTGGTTCTTTATGAAATTTTTAAAAGTCTCAGAATAATTTCGTGGTGATGACTTACTCAAGAATGTGCTACCAAGAGTATCTGATATATCTTTTTTAGTTGAAGCTTTGTGTCAAAACCAGTATTTAGATGTGTAAAACTGGGGGACTTTGTTTTCCCTGAAATTTTACGTACCATATCCCAAATCTTTTCAATGGGTTTTGTAGTTCAATTTGGGGACATATTCTCTCCATGACTTTCGTTTGGAAGCTCGGATTGTTCGCCGAGCTTTAGCTCTAAAAATTGTTTTACGTCGTTTAGCTTTTCCGAAGTGGGACGTTTGCAGAACTTATTTAGAGCGTGTTTGCGCTTTTGAATAGCTTCTTTACAGCCATTATTAAACCAAGGCTTGCTTTTCTTAGTATTCGTGGAGGTCTTTCGAATGCATTTTTCTGATATATTAATAAGTGTATCTGTGAAATCAGAAACAATGTAAGATGATTCATTTAAGTGATCCACTGATAACTCTTCTTCACATAAATTATGGAATAATTCCCAGTCGGCTTAATTCATTTTCCATTTCTGGTTACAGTCCTCATCTGGTTCGTTTACGCTCTCAATTATAAAAGGGAAGTGATCACTTCCGCACTGATCATCATGAACAGACCAGTCATAGTTCAAGAAGAGAGATGGGTGACACAAAGAGAGATCTAAAGACAAATGACTTTCGCAGGGTGAAGGTAAGTATAAGATTTATCATTCATCAAGCAAAGATCGCTCTTTGCAATAAATCTTCAAAAAGTGCTCCTTTGTTATTGATATCTTTACAGCCCCATAGAATATTGTGACTATTGAAGTCGCCACCTAAAAGATATGGCAATGAAAGTTAATTCAGCAATGAGTCAAGATGTTCGGGCCTCAAAGAAAATGAGGGGCGGGATTTATAGAGAGCAAATTGTAGTTTCTTTATCCAGTGAAACCGATACTGCCACAGTCAGCTTGTTGGCCTGTTTCTAATTTGATCTCTCTTTGTGGTAAACATGATTTAACAAAAATTGAACTGCCACCAGATGGTTTGTTACCCTCAGAATAGATATAGTTGTATGTATTGAAACCCCTGAAATCAATGTTGTCATCAGTTTTTAAAAAATGTTTCTTGCAAACAAAAAACCGATGGGTTTAATAAGGAAATAAGTAACAAGAGTTATTATAATTTGATTGAAGACCTCGACAATTCCATTGTATTATTTTGTGTTATAAATCCATTTTATGAAGAGACTAAGACTAGAAACTATTTTGGAACAGCAATTGGTGATATAGATCTGCTACCACTACCTCGTGGTGTTGCTGACCTCGATCTGCTATTGCCACTTGGTGATGATGGAGTTTCAGTGAACTCCATATCACTGTCACTCAAAGATCCGAATCTGTTCTGGAATTTTATATTGTCTCTTTCCATTTTATGTTGTCTGTCTATTTGTTTTTGAGACATTTGTTGTTGTTTCTTTTTTGGATCTATCGATCCCTTATTAGTTCGACATGAGTCGAGTTTCTCTTTTGCATGCAGCGCTGGCTTCGATACGGTCGCTATCGACCGATCCGGAGCAACCTGGATTGCGCCATTTGATAAATTGGTTGAACTTTGTGGTGCTGGAGTGGACTTACTCCATGCACCAGATTTTTTTTTCAGTTCAGCTATGCATGCTTCAACAGTCTGCGTTGCGGAGCTAGAAACTTGTAAACCGGCACCCTTTGTGATGCTGGCGTAACTGGTCGTTGGTATTGTGTATCGCTCGTCAACAACTTTCCGCGCTTCTGGGAATGTTATCCCTCTTTGGTATTTGACAGTAAGTATTTCTTTTTCTTTTTCTTTTTTCCATGCCGGACAATCTCGAGAGAAAACAGCATGCTTGCCACCACAATTGACGCATTTGGCATCATTCTTATAGTTTTGATGCTTATCGACATGTTTTTCATCATCACAATTTGCAGTTGTTTCTTCTGACATCTGCGTTCTTGGTGGCCAAAATCTTGACACGAGTTACATCTGAGAGGGTTTGGTATATATACCTCTACGTTAACTGAAAGATATGCTACTTTGATTTTCTTGGGCAGAACTGGTGTATTAAAAGTCAACACGTAAGTACCTGTTGGCTTCAATACACCACCTCTACGAACTTGGATGTTACGTACGCCAATGACGCCCTCAGATCTCAGATTGTCAATTATCTCTGCATCACTACAAGGACGCAGCTCTGGGCTGCGGATGACACCTTTACATGAATTAAGTGTGTTGTGCAGAGACACTTTGACCTTGAGATCGAAGAGTTTTGTGGTACCAAGCAGGCTTTTCACCTGCTGTTCCCTCTCGACACCTATTAAAAGATCACCTGACTTAAGCTTTTGTATGCTTTTGGGATGTCCGGCAATGGACACTATGCTCTTTTCTATCACGAATGGTGATAAACGGGACACAGTGCGTACCTCGTCACCGAAGGTCATTACCAAGAAGCGGGGAAAATTGGTTGACTTCAGTGCTGCAGACTGCTGACTAGACTGTTGACTAGACTGCTGACTGGGATCATCCGTTTCGGATGAATCCTCATCTTTTTACGCATGATTGCGTTGCGGTTATGATTTTTGTTCTTTGCCATAAAGAAAGCTTTAAGGTTCGTCCCAAGTGCTCTCCGCCCTCCTTGGAGCCCTACAGGGGAACATCATAATGGAGTGTTAGAGATACACGTGAGATAAACTCGCATCAACAAAAAGCCTACACGATTGGTCCGTTTGGCCACCGCCTTCTAGAGATAGAAAGAAAGAAAGGGGCAAGGTAAATTGGCATATGGTTGGTATTAGGAGAGATACAAAGAAGATGGAAAAGAAAGCAAAGAGGTATCTCTAGGGCACGGCGCGACCATCCGATTGACCGTGCCGGACCGCACGGCCACCCGTCTACACCGAAAAGCCAGGCCAAAGAGGCGTGTTGGGTACCTGAAGCACCGCAACCCATGGTAACCCTCAACCTCCAGGATCCCTTCTTCCGGCTAACAGGACGCCACCCACGGCAAACGGGTGTTACTTCCTTGAGCTCTTCCCAGTGGGCACAAAGACCACAGCGGCAGTGTACCCAGTGGGAATTGAGCCCCCAGGGCCACGACAAGGCAGGAAACTTGCTCGAGATATTATCATAAACAACCTTTTTGGTGAAGTTGTATAAAAGTCCAATCAATAAATCTAGGCACGTGAGGGACCTCGTCACCGAAGGCCCAGGGCCACGACAAGGCAGGAAACTTGCTCGATATATTATCATAAACAACCTTTTTGGTGAAGTTGTATAAAAGTCCAATCAATAAATCTAGGCACGTGAGGGACAACAAAACTATTCCAAAAAAGCTACGTTGACCTTGAACTTGAGCCTAGGACCCTGAAAGTCTAACTCACTTATGATATTATCATACCAAATATTTGTGTGAATTTATATTAAAATCCTCTAATAAATATAGGTGCTTGAGCCGTGACAATGTTCGTACGTACGTATGAATGCGCGTTTGTACGTATGTACGTAAATACTCATATACATACACACTGCGTTTTCGACTTGGAGAACTTGAAACCATTTTTATCAGTCCATTCTCCTATTCGTTTTAAATTTTGTTGTAACTTTCGTTCAATTTTTTTTTATGTTTTTGAACGGTAACATATACAAAAATCATCAACATACAATGAACAGTCTATTGTGTCGTCCAAACATTGTACAATATTATTTATTTTGTTGTTAAACAGGCGTAGTTGAGAGAATACTACCTTCTGGGACACCCTGCTCTTGTTCATAGAGATCTGACAGGGTAGATCCCACGCGCACTTGAAATACACGCTCACCTTAAAAGCTTTGAATAAAACTGGGAAGTTTTCCCCTTAAGCCGAAGTTTAGAGATCTTTCAATATTCCATAACGCCATGTGGTATCAAATGCTTTCTCCAAGTCGAAAAAGAGAGCTACTACGTGTTTTCTGTTAATAAAAGCATTTCGTATAAATGTTTCTAGTCTTATTAAATTGTCGTTGGTACTACGTTACGAACGAAAACCTGACTGATATTCTGAAATGAGGTTATTGGACTCTAAGTACCAGACTGATTTCTTGTTTATCATTTTCTCTCCAAAGTTTTACACAAACAACCTGTCAAAGCTATCGGTCGATAATTCGTAGGCTCTGCATGATCTTTCCCTGGTTTTGGAATTGGTACAACTGTAGCAAAACGCTCTCAGGACAGACCCCCGTTTCCAAAATATTATTTAAGATGTCTAAAAGTGTTGGAAGAGAACGTTTAGGCAGATGCTTAAACATCTGATAATGAATTTCATCGGGGCCGGTTGCTGTATCGTGTGATTTTTCAATGGCTTCCACTAGTTCGGATAAGTTAAAAGGTTTGTTTTAACAAACCAATCACGGTTGGCAACTTTGCTTCCCTCTTTAATTGCACGCCGGTGGGTCAGGCCTCAGATTCTATGACGGCTCCAACGTAAAGGCTTATTGAGAATTAGAGAGATCTAATTCAAGGTAATGTTGGTTGGTGCCTGATGCTCTGTCTCTGGTCGGGCTCATCGGAGTCTAACTGTTGGTTTTCTTTTGCTCCAGCATTTCAGTGGTTTCTTGCTGTCGAGTCCTCACCGTTGTCTCACCTCTGTGGTTCTTTGATTTTTGTGTTCACGGAGATGTTGCACTGATGAGTTAGGAGGCCTTCATGCGGACTGAACAAATTATTTGTCTAAATCGCGACGGAAGTAAGGGCGAGGATTGTGGCCACGTAAAATCGATTTAAGCCCCCCAGTGGAAATCTTCCACTGACCGTTCCAAGGCGGCTCTTCTGTGGCGATTTATTTTATGTTGTTGTTTGTTACTTACTGTGTGTATCACTTGTGTCTTTTAGTTTCGGATGACCATATGGCCATTTTGTGGGAAAGTAACTGTCCTTATGGCCTTCCTTTGTTTAGGTTTCCATTATGGTCTGGTCGCTTAATGTTTGTATTTCTTTCCCTTTGGTGTCTTTTATGGGTGGAGTAAGTTAATTGTATCAATTCCTGATCTTTGTTTTACTTCTACTTTGTTGTATTCCTCGTGATTGAGGGATTTATTACCCCCTAGAACTTCAGTTAAATAAAGCAAATTCTTCTGATACCGAGGCCCCGTTTTTGGATTTACATCTGTCTATTGTAGATGGATTTGTTTCGTGCAAAATTTATGATAAACGCGATGACTTTGATTTTGAGATTGTAAATTTTCCTTTTTTGGATGGTGATGTTCCTCGTGCGCCATCCTATGGCGTTTATATTTCGCAATTAATTCGATTTGCTAGAGTGTGTAGTCATGTAACTGACTTCAACACTCGTAATAAATTATTAACTGCTAAACTCCTGAATCAGGGTTATCGGTACCATAAACTACGCAAAGCCTTTTCAAAATTTTATAGACGCCATTCTGATTTAATTTCAAAATTCAATATTGGACTTAAATCTCTTCTGCAACAAGGTCTATCGGAACCCGAATTTTATGGTGACTTAGCATATAAATTCAGAAAAATATATAACCGCAATGACTTCAGCACCCAATTTCGTAAAATCATTCTTCGATATAAAAAGATTGGGTACAACATGGATATTATACGACAGACTGCATGCATGGTAGTTAACCCAATCACGGTTGGCAACTTTGCTTCCCTCGTTAATTGCACGCCGGTGGGTCAGGCCTCAGATTCTATGACGGCTCCAACGTAAAGGCTTATTGAAAATTAGAGAGATAATGTCGGTTGGTGCCTGATGCTCTGTCTCTGGTCGGGCTCATCGGAGTCTAACTGTTGGTTTTCTTTTGCTCCAGCATTTCAGTGGTTTCTTGCTGTCGAGTCCTCACCGTTGTCTCACCTCTGTGGTTCTTTGATTTTTGTGTTCACGGAGATGTTGCACTGATGAGTTAGGAGGCCTTCATGCGGACTGAACAAATTATTTGTCTAAATCGCGGCGGAAGTAAGGGCGAGGATTGTGGCCACGTAAAATCGATTTAAGCCCCCCAGTGGAAATCTTCCACTGACCGTTCCAAGGCGGCTCTTCTGTGGCGATTTATTTATGTTGTTGTTTGTTACTTACTGTGTGTATCACTTGTGTCTGTTGGTTTTGGATGGCCTTATGGCCATTTTGTGGGAAAGTAACTGTCCTTATGGCCTTCCTTTGTTTAGGTTTCCATTATGGTCTGGTCGCTTAATGTTTGTATTTCTTTCCCTTTGGTGTCTTTTATGGGTGGAGTAAGTTAATTGTATCAATTCCTGATCTTTGTTTTACTTCTACTTTAAAGTTTAGATTTCTTTTCTCTTGGTTCTTTATGAAATTTTTAAAAGTCTCAGAATAATTTCGTGGTGATGACTTACTCAAGAATGTGCTACCAAGAGTATCTGATATATCTTTTTTAGTTGAAGCTTTGTGTCAAAACCAGTATTTAGATGTGTAAAACTGGGGGACTTTGTTTTCCCTGAAATTTTACGTACCATATCCCAAATCTTTTCAATGGGTTTTGTAGTTCAATTTGGGGACATATTCTCTCCATGACTTTCGTTTGGAAGCTCGGATTGTTCGCCGAGCTTTAGCTCTAAAAATTGTTTTACGTCGTTTAGCTTTTCCGAAGTGGGACGTTTGCAGAACTTATTTAGAGCGTGTTTGCGCTTTTGAATAGCTTCTTTACAGCCATTATTAAACCAAGGCTTGCTTTTCTTAGTATTCGTGGAGGTCTTTCGAATGCATTTTTCTGATATATTAATAAGTGTATCTGTGAAATCAGAAACAATGTAAGATGATTCATTTAAGTGATCCACTGATAACTCTTCTTCACATAAATTATGGAATAATTCCCAGTCGGCTTAATTCATTTTCCATTTCTGGTTACAGTCCTCATCTGGTTCGTTTACGCTCTCAATTATAAAAGGGAAGTGATCACTTCCGCACTGATCATCATGAACAGACCAGTCATAGTTCAAGAAGAGAGATGGGTGACACAAAGAGAGATCTAAAGACAAATGACTTTCGCAGGGTGAAGGTAAGTATAAGATTTATCATTCATCAAGCAAAGATCGCTCTTTGCAATAAATCTTCAAAAAGTGCTCCTTTGTTATTGATATCTTTACAGCCCCATAGAATATTGTGACTATTGAAGTCGCCACCTAAAAGATATGGCAATGAAAGTTAATTCAGCAATGAGTCAAGATGTTCGGGCCTCAAAGAAAATGAGGGGCGGGATTTATAGAGAGCAAATTGTAGTTTCTTTATCCAGAGAAACCGATACTGCCACAGTCAGCTTGTTGGCCTGTTTCTAATTTGATCTCTCTTTGTGGTAAACATGATTTAACAAAAATTGAACTGCCACCAGATGGTTTGTTACCCTCAGAATAGATATAGTTGTATGTATTGAAACCCCTGAAATCAATGTTGTCATCAGTTTTTAAAAAATGTTTCTTGCAAACAAAAAACCGATGGGTTTAATAAGGAAATAAGTAACAAGAGTTATTATAATTTGATTGAAGACCTCGACAATTCCATTGTATTATTTTGTGTTATAAATCCATTTTATGAAGAGACTAAGACTAGAAACTATTTTGGAACAGCAATTGGTGATATAGATCTGCTACCACTACCTCGTGGTGTTGCTGACCTCGATCTGCTATTGCCACTTGGTGATGATGGAGTTTCAGTGAACTCCATATCACTGTCACTCAAAGATCCGAATCTGTTCTGGAATTTTATATTGTCTCTTTCCATTTTATGTTGTCTGTCTATTTGTTTTTGAGACATTTGTTGTTGTTTCTTTTTTGGATCTATCGATCCCTTATTAGTTCGACATGAGTCGAGTTTCTCTTTTGCATGCAGCGCTGGCTTCGATACGGTCGCTATCGACCGATCCGGAGCAACCTGGATTGCGCCATTTGATAAATTGGTTGAACTTTGTGGTGCTGGAGTGGACTTACTCCATGCACCAGATTTTTTTTTCAGTTCAGCTATGCATGCTTCAACAGTCTGCGTTGCGGAGCTAGAAACTTGTACACCGGCACCCTTTGTGATGCTGGCGTAACTGGTCGTTGGTATTGTGTATCGCTCGTCAACAACTTTCCGCGCTTCTGGGAATGTTATCCCTCTTTGGTATTTGACAGTAAGTATTTCTTTTTCTTTTTCTTTTTTCCATGCCGGACAATCTCGAGAGAAAACAGCATGCTTGCCACCACAATTGACGCATTTGGCATCATTCTTATAGTTTTGATGCTTATCGACATGTTTTTCATCATCACAATTTGCAGTTGTTTCTTCTGACATCTGCGTTCTTGGTGGCCAAAATCTTGACACGAGTTACATCTGAGAGGGTTTGGTATATATACCTCTACGTTAACTGAAAGATATGCTACTTTGATTTTCTTGGGCAGAACTGGTGTATTAAAAGTCAACACGTAAGTACCTGTTGGCTTCAATACACCACCTCTACGAACTTGGATGTTACGTACGCCAATGACGCCCTCAGATCTCAGATTGTCAATTATCTCTGCATCACTACAAGGACGCAGCTCTGGGCTGCGGATGACACCTTTACATGAATTAAGTGTGTTGTGCAGAGACACTTTGACCTTGAGATCGAAGAGTTTTGTGGTACCAAGCAGGCTTTTCACCTGCTGTTCCCTCTCGACACCTATTAAAAGATCACCTGACTTAAGCTTTTGTATGCTTTTGGGATGTCCGGCAATGGACACTATGCTCTTTTCTATCACGAATGGTGATAAACGGGACACAGTGCGTACCTCGTCACCGAAGGTCATTACCAAGAAGCGGGGAAAATTGGTTGACTTCAGTGCTGCAGACTGCTGACTAGACTGTTGACTAGACTGCTGACTGGGATCATCCGTTTCGGATGAATCCTCATCTTTTTACGCATGATTGCGTTGCGGTTATGATTTTTGTTCTTTGCCATAAAGAAAGCTTTAAGGTTCGTCCCAAGTGCTCTCCGCCCTCCTTGGAGCCCTACAGGGGAACATCATAATGGAGTGTTAGAGATACACGTGAGATAAACTCGCATCAACAAAAAGCCTACACGATTGGTCCGTTTGGCCACCGCCTTCTAGAGATAGAAAGAAAGAAAGGGGCAAGGTAAATTGGCATATGGTTGGTATTAGGAGAGATACAAAGAAGATGGAAAAGAAAGCAAAGAGGTATCTCTAGGGCACGGCGCGACCATCCGATTGACCGTGCCGGACCGCACGGCCACCCGTCTACACCGAAAAGCCAGGCCAAAGAGGCGTGTTGGGTACCTGAAGCACCGCAACCCATGGTAACCCTCAACCTCCAGGATCCCTTCTTCCGGCTAACAGGACGCCACCCACGGCAAACGGGTGTTACTTCCTTGAGCTCTTCCCAGTGGGCACAAAGACCACAGCGGCAGTGTACCCAGTGGGAATTGAGCCCCCAGGGCCACGACAAGGCAGGAAACTTGCTCGAGATATTATCATAAACAACCTTTTTGGTGAAGTTGTATAAAAGTCCAATCAATAAATCTAGGCACGTGAGGGACAACAAAACTATTCCAAAAAAGCTACGTTGACCTTGAACTTGAGCCTAGGACCCTGAAAGTCTAACTCACTTATGATATTATCATACCAAATATTTGTGTGAATTTATATTAAAATCCTCTAATAAATATAGGTGCTTGAGCCATGACAATGTTCGTACGTACGTATGAATGCGCGTTTGTACGTATGTACGTAAATACTCATATACATTCTTACGTACAGGAAACTAGAGTGCTCATAAGTTGTTTTTGGTTTGTGAATTGACCTTCTGATATACCGTTTGACCCGACATGACCCATATTAGAACTTTACCGAGATATTGTCATGATGATCCTTCTGAGCAAGTTTGATGATGATTGGTACAACATGTTGCCTCTAGAGTGCTCACAAGATAGACAACTATTTTCCCATTGTAAGTTTATGGGATTTTGCTGTTGCCATATCAACATTTGTTTTATTAAATTTTGATAGAAAGCTTATGTCATTAGTGCCCCAACAGAGGCATTCTGCAGATGACTGAGTTTAGCCAGCAGGCTGCAGAGATATAACTGGTCAAGGGTGCTAACGAACAGACCACGGACGGTCGAAGACTATACTATAAGCTCCGCTAGGGCCTTTGGCCAGGTGAGCTAAAATAGGTCGCAGGTCAATGTAAATACTTTTAAGTGAGTGGGAAGCCCCTGTCACAAGAAACCTACATGCTATATACGAAGGCTCTATCACAAACAGTTCAAAGCTATAATGGTGTAGTGCACAGGTCAAAGTAAATGCCACAGGTCGAAATTTTGTATGATTGGGAAGCCCTTGTCAGAAGGAACCTACATGTCAAATATACAGGTTCTGTCTCATAAAAAGTTACGATATAGTAAAACACATGTCAAGGTCAATTTTCAATTTCGGTTGAAAGTAATGAAAGAAATAGTTCACAGGTCAAGGTCAATATTTGTATACATGTGTGGGAAGCCCTTGTAACATCAAACATACATGCCAAATATGAAGGCTCTATCTCAAACAGTTCAAAAATATTTTACAAAAAGGTCACTTCACAGGTCAAAGAATCAATGTCACATGTCAAAATTGTTTATGCTTGGGAAGCCCTTGTCACAAGGAAACTACATGCCAAAGATGAAAACACTATCTCAAATGGTGTAACAGTAATGTTAAAGTAGGTCACCGTTCAAAGTCAAGGTCACGGGGTCAAATTGAGGACCGGTAACATTGTGTTTTAACCGACTGAGTACTGTTAGTCCTGTTTCAGCAAAATGTGAAATTATATGATTATCATGTTTCGGTCATGCTGTTTAATAATACTTTACTACTGCTTTCAATTTGAATGGCTGTAGTATAGTATAGCTTGGTCAAGGGTGCTAACGAACAGACCACGGACGGTCGAAGACTATACTATAAGCTCCGCTAGGGCCTTTGGCCAGGTGAGCTAAAATAGGTCGCAGGTCAATGTAAATACTTTTAAGTGAGTGGGAAGCCCCTGTCACAAGAAACCTACATGCTATATACGAAGGCTCTATCACAAACAGTTCAAAGCTATAATGGTGTAGTGCACAGGTCAAAGTAAATGCCACAGGTCGAAATTTTGTATGATTGGGAAGCCCTTGTCAGAAGGAACCTACATGTCAAATATACAGGTTCTGTCTCATAAAAAGTTACGATATAGTAAAACACATGTCAAGGTCAATTTTCAATTTCGGTTGAAAGTAATGAAAGAAATAGTTCACAGGTCAAGGTCAATATTTGTATACATGTGTGGGAAGCCCTTGTAACATCAAACATACATGCCAAATATGAAGGCTCTATCTCAAACAGTTCAAAAATATTTTAAAAAAAGGTCACTTCACAGGTCAAAGAATCAATGTCACATGTCTAAATTGTTTATGCTTGGGAAGCCCTTGTCACAAGGAAACTACATGCCAAAGATGAAAACACTATCTCAAATGGTGTAACAGTAATGTTAAAGTAGGTCACCGTTCAAAGTCAAGGTCACGGGGTCAAATTGAGGACCGGTAACATTGTGTTTTAACCGACTGAGTACTGTTAGTCCTGTTTCAGCAAAATGTGAAATTATATGATTATCATGTTTCGGTCATGCTGTTTAATAATACTTTACTACTGCTTTCAATTTGAATGGCTGTAGTATAGTATAGCTTGTGTAAGTAGTTAGTAGCATAATAATCAGTATTATTTCAAAACATCCAGTTCGGTAAATATGCCCCCTATTGAACGCCATGGCCAAACTAAGCTATTTTGTCTACAGAACTATGCCGCGAAGGTTTTGTTGACAAACGTCATCAAACGCACCCATGAAATCATGTGCATAGTTTTCTTTCTGTCTGTCTTATCTAATTTGATAGTGGTGCTAAGGTGGGGTTTAGATATAACCTTCAAATTAACAACATACCTGTCAATTTAGATGTTGCTTCAGATTTTGTGAGATACATGACTCTCAAGTCTAACTGTTGTTTGTTCGTTTAACAACTGTCCATTTAAAAACAAAAGTTTACTCTAGGGGCAATCAATAACACTTGAGATTACCTTTCCTTGACATTAAGACCCATTAAACGGTTTTCAGTATTTGTATCTGCACTAGGTACTAGCCAGTCTATCTTTTTTGTATAGCCCCTATGAACGAAATCAAACGGCTTCTCAAAATATATTCCAAGGCCATTTGAATAAATTTGCTTTTCGAAATCACATGATCGTACATGTATATGTGTACCAAAACGTAATATGTGATCATGATTATGTTGTCTATAAATGTGTATAGGTTTTTCACTTCATTTACCTATCTCAGCAGTTGTTGCAGTAATTACAAAGCACATTTATAGGGTATCAAGAAGCAATTAAACTGGTGCAAATAATTATTCAATCTGTGAGTAGTTATCTCATAAGATTTTAAATTACTTTCAGTATCTACACTTTGATGCTTGTTTCTGCCCAAACACTGCAATGCTCACGCTAAGCTGAGAGATAAATTGCACAGAAATGTACCGGTAATTATTGATGAACAACAAAGCAGGCAAGAACAGTGCTTAAAAAACAGTGAACTTGCATTCAGCAGAAACATTCAATAATTTTTTGAAAGTTTCAAAACAAGAAAAATACTTAAAGCTTGCTTCCGATAAATTAAAAACTATATCGATAAAGTAATAAGAAAAGAATATAACACAAAAGAAACGTCATCAATTACAAAACAAATGCAGAAAAGAGACATTTTATGTATGTGTACTGTAAGGAAGGAAACTGTTTCTCTCCCTGTCTAAAAGCTAAATTCCTCAAGGTCATGGAACAGCTTGGTTTACACCAAATACTCTGTGCCTCATCCATCAATGATATCTTTTGCAACAGAAACTCAATATCAGTGTCAGTTTCGATTTTTGGAAATACTGATCAATAATTACTGAAACCTTTTTATACGGATAAGAGTCCAGCGCACATAAAGAAGAGTTTATCTAAGGCTTTATCTGGCCATGGATTTATGAACAGTACTATTTTTACAAGTAACAACCAACAACTGACCATTGTGTCTTTGCACACCGTCTCGGTATGGAAATGCAAATAATGGATCTCCTTGCCTTGCATCTATGTTAGTAGCATGACTTCTGTAAATTAAGGTGTAACTACACCAAATTTAGTGACACAGAGGCCTTTCTGATATTGTATTTTCATCAGTGTGTCTAAATCCAAAAGTTTTGAAACCGAAACGGATTAAATAAAGTCATTAAATATGTTCACAATATGTTTGCTGCTAATCAAAAGCAATATGTGTTGTTAAGTAGAATACCTTTAAATTCAGTGTTTTACTAGCTACTAGGTTGGATAGATCATAGTGTATAAATGAAAGGCAAATACCAGGAATTCATGATATTTTAATGGTTTCTAAGCTAGATCAGCTCAATATGTATTCATTTTGATTTGTATAATCTCATTTTTATTACGTAAGTGTTAGGAATTTTGAGAGCAATGTTTTTTTGTAAGTTTCTATGATGATTTCGATTAAATAGTAAATTTTGCAGAAACGACTTACATCCATTAAAGGTGTAAAACTACAGTATTACCGGTTTCCGATTTTCATGAAATTTATCATAGCTACAGAAAATACATATGACAAGTTTTCCTAGTTAAATGAAATCTTGACAAAGACTAGTGTTACATGTGGGTTTACGGCATCCCGCAAACCCCCATGCTGACAAGACAGCCGAGCATGAGACCTGACAGGTGTACGGGCAGCTGTGAGGTAAGGCACAAGAAAGATATCAAATGAATGACATGAATTAATTACAATATCTATAACTCCATCTCGTAACAAAGGTATCTACAACAATACTAACACAAAACATCACATTTATTTGCTTCTATAGCCAACTCAAACAAAACGTAGCTATATCATGATTCCCCTGCCGGAGAAGTAAGAATATGTTCATAACGGGCCTCCGTGGCCTAATGGATAAGAGCGCTGACTCTTAGTCATTAGGTCTCTCACCGCCGTGGGTTCGAGCCTCGCTCGGGTCACGTGTGAGACGCCAAGTTCTGCAACGGAAGGTCAGGTGGTTTTTCTCCGGGTACTCCGGTTTTCGCCCACCTATGATTAACGATCGGCTCGATATGAGTGAAATAATCTTGAAAGGGCCGTAAAACCCAAACCAAAAAAAAAAAAAAAAAAAAAAAGAATATGTTCATGCATATACCGTGCCGACCAGACACACAGGCTGATCAGTGCATGCGACAAATAACTGCACAGCAGAACTCAACTTGACTGTGCATCAAATTATCAACACCCAACGCTTGACACAAGAATACTCAAAGTTTATCTTTCCTTAATGAGCACTACAGAAATCAATTACAACCACTACTACTGAGCATAAAACCCATCAAATTCGTGCTCACTACATTAGCACAGGTAAGAGGCAATTGAAGGACCACGCCTTTGCGCTACCTGGTCACCCGCCAATTACAGAAACATAACAAATTATTTCATACCCTTCTCCGCGACACGGCTCACAAATATAGCTATTCACAAATGCATTACATTAACAACAGCTAGAAACTATAAACAGGAAGATTCCCATCTATTCTCCACAATATTTGTTAGTTTCATAAGGACCAACATTGTTTGCCGTAAATTCTGTCTGTATTTGGTAGGCACCACGACAGCTGCGTCCTCGTGACGCTGATGAATCAGCTGACGTAATCCACGCCGCTCCGGCCGTTATAACGTGTGGCGACCAAACACTCTCACTTATCATTATCACATTATTTTAAGGTACATACATGTACAAACCGGGTTCTCAAACAAAAACGGCATCATTACAAAATGAACTCGTAATTCTTCTTGAACAAAATTATTTCTACTCAACATGAACATGCTTGTTAAATCAAATTCATCACGGTTCATCATCACGGATAACCCGACAGGCTCTTGTAAGAGTTTGCCCTGATGATGAAGATATGGCAAACCCGTTTTAAATTTACGTCTCCTCTACTCCTAATATCATATAGAGACGGGTCCACGGTTTTCTAACCACTGCTAGTCAAAAGCTATGGATCAAACAAGTGACCCGGCGTTTATTAATTATATTCTACAAATGGGGTCTAAAAGCCTAAATGAATCTTGAATGAGCGGGTGTCCAAACTTTACGTCTCACCAACATCTAGGGTCAGAATGAGACAGGACCTCGCTTAAAAGACTCATTCTAGTGCTGGAGAAGCCTGAGATCGATTCTGCGACCTCTAGCAGGCAAAGCTAAAAGCCTAATCAATACACCACAGAGGCTTCAAAAATGAATCCAGAATAGGCTTCAGAAAGTTGGGGTATACTAGAAGTAAACCCTTCCAAAACCTACATTCTGCGTATTCTCATTCTTAACCTGAGTACCTTGAGTCTCTGCGCGCGTGTTAAAATTTTCCTTAACACCGCTATCCCCACCTCCAGTTGCTCCAACCTCTGCGCTATATAATTGTTTTCTGTCGGGGTTCTTACAACATTTAATTGTTAAATGCCCCTAACCACATATGCTTCACTTGATATCCGATCTACCACTCGGTTTGTTTGAGTCAACTTTTTCCTGTTTACCCTGCGCTGCACCTCTATTATCGCGTTGCCTCTTATTAATGCAACTAAATACACCCCGCGCGCTTCTGCAAACAAATCTCCCTCCCTAGCCACTTCATCTAAATTACGTAACTGTTTTGGCTTCAGATGTACATACAGTACTCTATTACATGGCACCAGGAACTGATCACTTGCCATGAAATCACAGACAGCCGGAAAAGTTTTTTCTATCTTTGCCATATTAAGTCATTTTTTCTTAATAACTTCTCAATCTACTACTGAACTGTATGAACGTTTCTGACTTCTCGGGCCTACTATAACGAAACTGCTTCCGCGCTTTGTCATGTCAAAATTCTTTAATAGAGCATCCTTTAACTTATCAAAATCCGCCGCATCCTTATTTGACAACCTGTCATATACATCAAGTTCGCGCCCTTTAAGCAATGCACTTAAATACGCGGCCCAAACACTCTTACCCTATTTATTAGCCGTAGCATATTTCTCAATCCTAGATAAATAAATATCCATTTTATCCTTACCCTCTTCAAAATAAGGTAACTTAGGATCCCGGGCATGGGCCACCTTTTCAGCTTTTTGCTTTTCAACTTCTAGCTCGAGCTTCCCTCTCTGCATTTCTAACTGATTCCTTAATTCTTGGTGCTGTAGCTCAAACCAATGCTTTATTTGTTCTAAATGGGCCTCACTAATCTCTTTTGCCTCTCTTTTTCACTTTGAATGCGTGTCATTTCAAGTTCCTTATTAACATTCAACATAGCTAGTTCATGTTCCCTTTCCTTCTCCTTTTCTTCTAACTTAGCTAGTTCCTGTGCCCTTTCCTTTTCCTTTTCCTCAGACCTTAACCTTTCTAAATCCCTTTGCTCTTGCCTTTCTGCTCGCTCAGTACCTTGCTGCTCCTTAACAAAATCGTGTAAACCTTTCCCCTCATAACCTAACTCCTTTCCCAGTTGCATTAAACGCTCCATTATTGATAATGTAAATCTCATGTTACTATCAAAACCACTATAAACTGATCAGTAATGATCAGTGATGATTGAATGGGCTTAACTAAAGCGTTAAGATATGTGTTATACGCGTTAATCTAACTAAAACGTTAGTTATTAAAGCACACGCGATTTGAAATGTCAAATAGTTTCAGCAAAGTATGACGTTACGTACTGGTAGTCTTATATGACGTCATAAATTGACGACGTTTACAGTAAAAAGCTACAATCCGAAGTTTCTTCGCATTTCAATACTCCGATCATAACAAGTTACCATTAATGTTTCTATTACGTCATACCTAACTTCAAGCCACAGCGGAAATATTAACGCTAAAGTTATGTCAACGTCAGTTAATTGTTAACGTCACTATGTCAGAACCATGTGTGAGTAAGATCAATTAGTAACTCAAGTTTAACTGAGAAGCAGGTAATACAATCAAGTGGGGTCTACAAAAATGTTTCGTTACCAAGAAAAAGTGGGGTTTGCCTTGCCTTCCTGCTCAAAAATTTTGAACTTGTCAGTATCTTTTAGTTGAATACACGGGTTTCGCACTTCATCAACGCAGGAAGGAAGATTCAAGTTAATTTTCAAATGTGGCTGTCAACGCTATTTTTTTATGTGAAATTGATGTTTTAGAGCGTCAATGTGCTGTTCCACAGCTGGAAACATCCGCCAGAGATCAAATTCTCACTTCAATGACACCAAATGATACATGTTGGTTTACGGCGTCCGGCAAACCCCAATACTGTCAAAATAGTGTACGGGCAGCTGTGGGGTAAGGCACAAGAAAGATATCAAATGAATGACATGAATTATTTACAGTATCTATATACAACAATACTAACACATAACATCACATTTATTTGCTTCTATAGCCCATTCCAGACGTCCGTCCCGAAGGCAAAACAATATTCTGTGCTCGGAGCGGGGTGACGTGAGTGTCTACAGAAGCAAATAACAAACACAACAACAACAACAAAAAAAAAAAAAGAATAAGAAAAAGAAACAACACAAAAAACGCGACTGGCCAGATTACAAGTTCACTTAGGGTGAACCCCCTCTCGCGCACTGCTGTCAACTAGTCTGTCGTCCTTATTGTAGACCACAGGTTGATTTATATTATTTATCGATTGAATACGAACTTGAAGTCCCGGTAACTTCTTCGTTTGAATCGACTCCAGGTTGTTTTCAACGACCTGTTTAGTATGGTCGATTCGACTCTAGGTTGTATTCCACGACCTGTCTAATATGGTCTCGACGGTCTGTTATTGGGTGTGTCCGGCCTTGCTGGACACTAAATCGACAGCGTCGCACCAGTACCTGCTCCTATCTGGCAGGGAGCAGCAGGTCACCACACATCGTTTTGCCTGCAAATTACGATAATCGACTAAGATACAGTTCACAAAACGTACATGCTAATTTATAACTCCCCTCCCTGAGAAGTAAGAATATGTTCATGCATATACCGTTATTGCGCTTGCGCCGACCAGACACATAGGCTGATCAGTGCATGCGACAAATAACTGCACAGCAGAACTCATCTTGACTGCATCAAATTATCAGCACCCAGCGCTTGACACAAGAATACTAATTTTTTTTATCTTTCCTTACTGAGCACTACAGAAATCAATTAACGCTCACTACTACTGAGCATAATACCCATCAAATTTGTGCTCACTACATTAGCACAGGTAAGAGGCAATTTATGAGACCAAGCCTTTGCGCTACCTGGTCACCCGCCATTTACAGGAAACATAGCAAACTATTTCAAACCCTTCTCTGCGACACGGCTCACAAATATAGCTATTCAAAAATCCATTACATTAACAACAGCCAGAAACTACAAACAGGAAGATTTTCATCTATTCTCCACAACATTTGTTAGTTTTACCGCCGCCACACAATCCCACACACCAGCTGTAGTGAAGTTGAATATGTACTATAAAAGGGTTATCCTTTGGACGCAAGGAATACACCACAGAACTGAAAAATAAGGAGTAATAACCCGTCTAATTGTTACGTCCCCTCTACACCTAAACCATATAGAGACGGGACCACGGTTTTCTAACCACTGCTAGTCAAAAGTTATGGATCAAACAAGTGACCCGGCGTTTATGAATTATATTCTACAAAAGGGGTCCAAAAGCCTAAATGAATCTAGAATGAGCGGGTGTCCAAACTACGTCTCACCAACATATGGGGTCAGAATGAGACAGGACCTCGCTTAAAAGACCCATTCTAGTGCTGGAGAAGCCTGGGATTGATCCTGCGACCTCTAGCTGGCAAAGCTTGAAGCCTAATCACTACAACACAGAGGCTTCAAACGTGAATCAAGAATTGGCTTCAGAAAGTTGGGATATACTAGAAGTAAACCCCTCCAAAACCTACAAGCATGTTCATACAAAAAATAATACTAAACATAGATTAAACATATCGTTCTATATTCATTCTCTGTGTTGTGTTCATTTATTCGCACTTGACCTGCTGCTAAATAATGTTCGTTTTTCAGGGTATTTATACCTATGAATACTACCGGAAAAGCATGCATACTCCTGTTAGCTCGCTAAAATCGTGGCAAAGTGAAGATACCGTCCATAATCATAGCCATATAGCAAAATTCGAGTAGATAATTGATTTGCGTTAAAATAGTATTTCCCCAAGGGAAAAATGATTAAACGTTCCTATAAATTAATGGTATAACTCCCGTCAAAACGAACACACACAACATCGTGACTGGAATGAAAATTATATATGGCACAATTTGGCGGTTGGCGATTTTTAGGCAAATTTAATGGAAAACAGCCTTATAGCGGCCAACTGTATGGTAAAAAAAATCTCCACAAACCACTTATGCATACACCGTATGATATGTGCATGACTTGTGCATGGAGCAGCACATTTTGCTTACCGTATTTCACCTAAAATATTTCACTCGCACCGCCTTGCCATATACCTACTAAAATAATTTTGATGTGCATAAGCACCAGACAAGTGTCATATTCCATCTCGTAACAACCAGAACATATTTATCTTAGGAATTGCATTTTGATATTTAAAAAAAATGAGATTTTTGATAATTATTTTATCAGAAAATATAAACTTTAATAAATTCAATAGTTTTTTTTTAATATCAAAAGAATGCCTATGGAGTTCTGCATTCGATCTAGTTCACAAGTCTGGAAACTAAATGAAACATAAGATTTAAGACAGACTTTTTAGACACAGCCATCAGCTCATGAAGGGAGTCTGTCAGGGTGGCCTCCTGAGTCCTATGTTGATTAATATAATTAAATAAATACATTTTTATATGTTGTATATGCTGAGTTATAAAAATATACAAAGTTTAAAGAAAAAAATGCATGGGCGCATATCAAAAAATGCCCTTTTATAGACGTCATTCTGCTGATTTAATTTCAAAATTCAATACTGGACTAAAAACTCTTTTGCAACAAGGTCTATATGAACCCGAATTTTATGGTTACTTATATGACGGTTCCAGCATAAAAACATAAATGGAATTTTATTTTATTTTAGTAATTTTTATGTTGGTTGGCACCTGATGCTCCGTCTTTGGTCGGGCCCCTCGGAGTCTAACTGTTGGTCTTCTTTTGCTCCAGCAATTTTGTTGTTGTATGCTGTCGAGTCCTCAACCTTGTTTCATCTCTGTAGTTTGTTGATTTGTATGTTCTCGGATATGTAACACTGATGAGTTGGGAAGCCTTCATGCGGACTAAACAAAATTAGTGTATGCCGCGAAAGAGTTAAGTCCGGGGATTATGACCATGTAAAATCGATTTAAGCCACCCCCTCACCCCCAGTGGAATTCTTTCCACTGACCGTTCCAAGGCGGTTCTTCTTTGGCGGTTTATTTATGTTGTTGTTTGTTCCTACTGTGTATATCACTTGTGTCTTTATATTTTCGATGGCCATTTGGCCATTTTGTGGGAAAGTAACTGTCCTTATGGCCTTTTCTTTTGTTAAGGTTTCCATTATGGTCTGGTCGCTTCAAGTTTGCATTTTTTTCCCTTTGGTGTCTTTGATGGGTGGAGTAAGTTAATTGTATCGATTCCTGATCTTTTTTTTCACTTCTACTTAGTAAATGCAAAAACCATTACCGCCTCTAAGCTCCTCCCACTAGCTAATATACATGTGTCAGTCTTGTTAGCATCTCATAATGTATGCATGATATTCTGTTATATGTTCAGTAGTTCTTGTAGACAAATAAAGTTAAGAAACCAGCTTGGTTCTTCTCTAATAATGTGTTACAAACACAAAACATGGTGTTAGAAGTCGGATAAATTTTTTTGTTCAAAAGGGAAACAAAAGAGCATTCCAAAGGGAATTTTTAATTATATATAAAGGAATTTATGACATTTCACGAAAAATTAGAAGAACTCAGTGAAACTCAAAAACATCAAAAATGGCATCAAAATTTACCCCGCCGAATGAATTTGACTTAAGCCAGCCCAACAGGTGGGAAGACTGGAAGAATAGATTTTTAAGATTTAGACTTGCGACAAAGCTGAATAAAGAAAATGGTGAAATCCAGGTGTCTAGTTTAATTTATGCCATGGGAATGGACGCAGAAAATATAATGAAATCGTTCGGACTAACAGCCGACGAGTCAAAAAACTTTGATGGAGTAATAAAAAAGTTTGATGAACATTTCATACCAAGAAAAAATATAATACACGAAAGAGCAAAGTTTAATCAAATAAAACAACAAAGCGGCGAAAGTGCAGAACAGTTCATAAGAAGCCTTTATAAAATATCAGAAAATTGTGACTTTGGGACAGCCAAAAACGACCGAATTAGGGATGCCATTGTAATTGGAATTCTTGATAAAGAACTGTCAGAGAAAATGCAGCTGAAAGATGACTTAACACTGGAAAGCGCCTCAACAATGGCTCGACAGTCGGAACTTGTAAAATCACAAGTTCGCGACCAAACACAACCGACGACAGTCAACGAAGTCAGAGGAGCTAAAGCACGTCCGAAACAACCGACGCCAGGACCAACACCTCGCTCACTACCCAGGGTGGACTGAGACCAACCCAGAAATCCACAGCGAAGCAACTGAGGTATCTACCCCAGTGTACAAGATGTAACAGACGTCACGGGAACCAGAGACAATGCCCGGCTATGGGACAGATATGCAAAAAGTGTAATAAACCCAATCATTTTGCAGTGTGTTGTAAAACTAAGCAGGTGCACGAAATTGCACAAAATGTAGGAAGCATTCAAAACGAGGAATTAAATGACAGTGCTTATTTCTTGGAGTCATGTGAAATTGATTGTGATCAATCAGAAAATAAACCATGGATCGTTAACCTTGAAATCTGTAAGTCAAACATTGCTTTTAAAATTGATAGCGGTGCAGATATACCAATCATTTCAGAATCATGCTATAAAACGTTGAAGCAACGTCCGGCATTGCGAAAAGCCTTGTCAATTCTGAAAAGCCCCGGGGTAATGCAAATTGTCTTGGGTATTTTATTGCAGATACGTACAGAAATGGGCATAAATTTATGTTTAGAATATATGTAGTAGCAGGCAAAGACCAGGCTAATTTGCTCAGCCGAGGAGCGTCCTCTGCGTTAAAGTTTGTAAAGCGAATTGATGAAATCCCGGAAACTATGTTCGGTCGAACAGGACTCATATATTGTGAGCCGGTCAAAATAGAGCTTAAGTTCGATGCCCAGCCGTATAGCGTCAGTACAGCTAGGCGTATACCCTTCCAACTTTTGCCAAAAGTAAAGGAAGAGCTCGAAAACATGGTTCGCGATGGAATTTTGACTGAAATTTCGAAGCCGACGGACTGGTGTTCACCGATGGTACCGGTTTTAAAACCTAACAGCAAAGTACGCATTTGCGTCGATTATAAAAAATTGAATGAGTCGATCAAGCGTGAACTTTACATGTTACCAACTTGGGACGACATCGCGCCGAAATTAGCAGGAATGACTGTATTTACAAAGTTGGATTCCGCTTAAAGTTTTCACCAACTGCCCCTCTAAGCTTACTACGTTCATAACGCCATTCGGGCGTTACGCGTATCAAAGTTGTCCAATGGGTACTAGTCTCGGGCCCGAGATCTTCCAGAAAAAAATAACTGAGCTGCTGCAGGGTTTGGAAAATGTCGATGCTATCATGGGGGACATTATTGTTTATGGCCGAGACATGACAGAGCATAATGCAATGTTGACCGCTGTACTTCATAGAATAAATGAAGCAGGTCTGAAGCTTAACAAAGACAAGTGTCTGTTCAGACAAACCCAGTTAGAATACTTTGGCCATATTATTAACGCATCGGGTATCTCACCGAACCCAAAGAAGGTAGAAGCAATCAGAAATCTAGACCCCCCTCAAGACAAAACAGAACTCAAACGGGTGCTTGGCATGATAAATTACCTGGGAAGGTATGTAGAAAATTTATCAACAATAATCAGCCCAATATCTGACCTGCTTAAGGACGACACAGCCTTTTATTGGGGTCCTGATCAGAATAATGCTTTTGAAAAAGTCAAACATTTGCTCACAGAAGCCCCTACATTGGCGTTTTATAAACGAAATAGCCCCATTGTAGTTAGCGCAGACAGTTCTCGTGTCGGACTCGGAGCAGCAATATACATGCAGGAAGGCAAAGAGCTCAAACCAATCGCGTTCGCATCGCGCACGTTGACGGAATCAGAGAAAAAATGGGCACAAATCGAGCTGGAATGTCTTAGCCTAGTCTATGCACGTGAAAAATTCTCTAGGTATTTAATTGACCTTGAATCATTCAAGTTAATCACGGTTCATAAGCCTCTTATCCCGTTAATTAATAAAACAGACATTGACAGGGCACCGATCAGATGCCAGAGGCTGCTTTTACGGTTACGCAGAATTAATTGCATAGCAGAGTTTTCAAAAGGTACTTCAAAAGACATGATAGTATCTGATTGCTTATCTAGATCGCCGTTAAAGCAAATCGACTGTAAAATTGAAAATGAGGTGAACATGTATGTTGATTCAGTAAGTGCTTATATGCCAATTAGTGACACGCGCTTGAAAATGATCTACGATGCTATGCTAAATGATTCAGAAATTCAGCAGGTCATCTCGCTCACGTGAAAAGGACGGTCAGAAACTGGAAAAAATCTGTCAAATTCTACCAACGAGTATTTCAGCGCTCGAAATGAACTTTCTGTTGTTGATGGTCTGTTAATGAACAGAAATAGACTCGTTATTCCAGTAAGCTAGCGCATGAAAGTGTTAGACAAACTGCATATGTCGCACCAGGGACTCACAAAATGTAAAGACTTTGCAGCACAGTGCGTGTGGTGGCCGACAATCAATAAAGACTTAACTAAAAAGGTGCAAAATTGTACATTTTGCCAGGAATCTAGACCTACCCAGCGTCGAGAGCCACTGAAACCGTCAGAATTACCATCGGGACCTTGGGTCAAGGTTGCAGCAGATTTATGCCAGTTGAACAATAAAACGTACCTCATTGTCATGGATACATATTCTAAATACATAGAAATTGGATACCTGAATACATGGACCAGTGAACGTGTAGTGGACAAAATGAAAAACATGTTTTCGCGCTGGGGAGACCCAGAAGAAATCACGTGCGATGGCGGCCCTCAGTTCATAGCCAAGTGTTTTAAGGACTTTGCAAAGGAACACAACATTAAAGTAACATATAGTTCTCCTTATTTTGCGCAGGCCAATGGTGCTGCAGAAGCAGGCGTCAAAATCGCTAAAAACATTCTCAAACAAAAGGATTCGTACAGTGCCCTAAGAACCTATCTTTGTACACCGACCGTAGCTACCAGCTATAGTCCTTCGGAACTAATGATAGGTAGACAAATCCGGATACATGTACCGTGTGCTATAGAAAAACTTAGACCTAAGTGGCCAAGTCATGACCTTGTGAAAATACATCATGACAAATCGAAGGGAAATCAAACATTCTTCTTCAACAGGAGACACGCAGTCCATCCACTCCCAAATTTGGCTGCCGGAGACAGAGTGCGGATAAAACTTGACAGTGAGAAGCGATGGCAAAAAGAAGGGACAGTAGTTGATGGTGATACAGAAAATAGAACATATACGGTAAAAACGAATGACGGAACTTACAGGCGAAACCGTGTTCATCTTCAGAAAATTCCCTCGCACTATGATCAGGGAAACATGGGAGAAAATAAGGCAAACATGGGACAAAATATCGACACGGGAAATTCGCAGAAACCGCAGGAACTTGATACAGGACAGCATCGAAATAAAACGCGATGTGGCAGACAGATTAAACCCCCGCAGAGGTATGCTGAGTGGTACTAATGTACATTATCCCTTTGGAACTTGGTTTTAAAATTATGCACTGGAACAAACTGTAAATTCTTATCAACCACAAGAACACATGTAAGACTTGGATTTCAGTCACGATTCGATTTAATCTAACAAAACTCATAAATATAGCCAATTAATGTCTTGATGTTTGACTAGAATTTTTAAGCCGAATAGGATTTACAAACTTTCTGTGTTCACGGCATGACTTTGAAATAGTAAAACTGTCAGAGAACTTTATCTACGTTACATTGATGAAAGTCATAAGTTTTCAATAAGGGGGAGATGTTTGGATAATGCAAAAACCATTACCGCCTCTAAGCTCCTCCCACTAGCTAATATACATGTGTCAGTCTTGTTAGCATCTCATAATGTATGCATGATATTCTGTTATATGTTCAGTAGTTCTTGTAGACAAATAAAGTTAAGAAACCAGCTTGGTTCTTCTCTAATAATGTGTTACAAACACAAAACAAACGGCATGAAGAATTATGAGAATATTAAAAGTAAAAAAGTAAGTATGATATGTATAAAAATCTGAAACAGTTAAATCTTATGAAAAAGTCAAATTTCTTTTAAAATTAAAATAATATTATCAACAGGTAAATATTGAAACAATTGTTGCAAATTGTCAGCTTTGAAGTATAAGTTACGGGCCTGTGAAAAGTCTACATATTTAATTAAAATATGTTTAACAGTGAATGGCTGTTCACATCCTACACAAGAAGGCTGATCATCACCATTAAAAATATAAGAATGAGTAACTCCAATGCGCAGTTGGGTTAATACTACAGCCTCTTTCCTGGAAACTGTGGAGGAGAGCATTCTGTTCCAACGACAGGTTTAATGGCATGTAGTTTGTTATTTAGTGCACGGTCCCATTAGCCTTGCAATTCCGACAAGATGTTTCTGTTGATAAAATTATTTTTAAAAACAGACTGATCAAGACTGGGCGATTTCGTTGCTTTCTTGTCAGCATATCCATTGCCGACAATGCCAATATGGCTCGGAAGCCAACAGAACTAGATTTGGTGGTTTTAGAAATTCCATGATGTTTTTCGATCAATTTTTGTATTTGAGGATTTTTAGATGATGAATGGTCTAAAGCCTTAACTTGATTCGGATGAATCTTCGTCCTGTTTACGTTAAGGTGCGTTCCGGTTATTTTTTCACCATCCCTCATGAGGAATATATCAAAGTGTCGTCCGGAATGCCCTCCGCCATCCTGGAGCCCTACAAGGGAACACCATAATGGAGTGGTTAGAGATACACGTGAGATATACTCGCATAAAAATGCCTACACGATTGGTCCGTTTGACCACCGCCTTCTAGAGATAAAAAGACAGAAAAAATGGACAGGTAAATGTGCATATGGTTGGTATCAGGAAAGGTACAAAAAGAGTTGAAGAGAAAGCAAACCGGTATCTACAGGGCTTGGCGCGACCAGCCGATTGACCGTGTCGGACCGCACGGCCACCCGTCTACACCGAAAAGCCAGGCCAAAGAGGCGTGCTGGGTACCTTAATCACCGCTACCTCAGGTAACCCACAACCTCCATGGTCGTACTTCCTTTAGCTCTTCCCAATGGGCACAGAGACCACAGCGGCACAGAGACCAGTGGGAATTGAACAACCAGGGCCACGGCAAGCATGAAGTCACATACCTTGGGGCTTCCGCATCCAATTGCGTAAAATCATTCTTCTATATAAAAAGAATGGTAACAACATAAATGTTAAACGAAAGACTGCTTGCATGGTAGTTTACCCAATCAAGGTTGAGAACTTTGCAATCCTCTTTAATTGCACGCCAGTTGGTCAGGCCTCAGATTCTATGACGGATCCAACGTAAAGACTTATGTTGGTTGGTACTTGATGCTCTCTCTCTGGTCGGGCCCATCGGAGTCTAATTGTTGGTTTTCTTTTCTCCAGAATTTCTGTTGTTTCTTGCTGTCGAATCCTCACCATTGTTTCATCTCCGTGGTTGTTTGATTTTTGTGTTCACGGAAATGTTGCACTGATGAGTTAGGAGGCCTCCATGCGGACTGAATAACTTATTTGTCTTAATCGCGACGGAAGTAAGGGTCGAGGATTGTGGACACGTAAATTCGAGTTAAGCCCCCAGTGGAATTCGTTTCGTTTCGTTAACCGCTCCAAGGCGGTTCTTCTGTCGCTGTTTATTTTTGTTATGGTTTGTCTTTGGGTGTTTGTGTCGCTTATATTATTTTATTGTGGATAGCCTTTTGACAATTTTGTGGGAATGTCCTATTGTCTTTTCGCTCTTTGTGTTTCCGTTGGGGTTTGTTGCTTCATGTTTGTATTTCTTTCCCTTTTGGTGTCTCTGATGGGAGCTGTGGGTTTATTGTATCGTTTCCTGATCATTGCTTCTACTTCTATTTCAATGACCGCTCTACACTCTATCCCCTGTGCGGCAGTTCTTGATTTTGCAAGATTACTCCGGTATTCGGGATTTCTTTTTGTTGGTGCTACGTAGTCTAAACATGTTGCTTCTGGCTCAATAGCATTGGGACTAATGTCAGTAAACGATTTCATATCGTCCACTTGCCGTATCATCAATCGAAATGAAATTATTACTTTCTTCCTAAGATCAGATTCCCGTGTTGACTGCCACTTAGTGACAGTTTGCCTTATCTTCTCATCAGCCGACTTAGCCATTCCTGATTGAAATTTGTCACTGTACTAGGATGTCCTAAATACAGTGCTAGACACCAAGCCCTTGAACCTTTAATAATTTCAGTTTCAGCTCCCGACTACACTTTGTATGTCAAGTATAACGTCAGAAATACGCAAATATTTATATAAAAATATAGGTATCTTTAAGGTTCAGACCCTTTGTGAAATTACTGCATTGTTGTTCTTACCGAAATTCTTACAATAACTAAGGTATTTGTAATTATACGCCTCCGACCGGCTGACAACTTGAGAACAATGGCGTCATAGCAGTCATAAATTGTTTGCCAATGAGCTTGTTTCCGTACATAATTGTTACCGTTGTAAACTAACACAGGTGCGAATGACGCCAAATATTCGGTAAACGTTATTCCGAGCCCAAAACATAGACGTGATTTCTTTGGATTATGTTTCAATTGGGTTGCTGATTTTTAATTATTCGTACTTTTCAGGCATTTAACGAAGGTTTTTCAGGCCTCTAGTATACGCTATCCCATGATTTAATGCGTGATACCATTTAACGTCAACGCTGGTGCTTCTTCGAAGCCACGAGGCGGTGTCGCTAATAAAATTACAATAATAATAATAAAAAGAACAACAACAACAAACTTAATAACAAAAAATACTAAAATTATTAATAATAATAATAATAATAGTAATAAACTAAGTCTACCCCAGTCGATAACCTTTATGTAAAAAGCAAGTATCAAGTAAACTTTAAATTAATTGAAAATAAATAAATTAATTAATATAAATAAATACACAGAAGAGGAGAAAAAAGGCAGTTACAATATTGCCTACCTTTCTTCACTTTTTCTCACAAGTCGTTTACCAGTATTTGTAACAAAATATACGCTGTCTGTAAAGAAAGCCTACTGAATGAAGCCTGAATAAGCAGTTTCAATTTATAATATTTTCACCATCTGTTGGATGACAAAATGAGTCATTCTACTTAGTCACATAGACGTGGCAAATTAAACGCGGAATCAAAAGATATAACGATTAAACTTCAAAGTGCCATATTATATTGTCACAGTCATGTAGTTCCAACAAGCTTTCTTCCTTCTTAAACGGAATCCAGCACGTGGGGTAGCAATATTGTTTCTAATTAGAAATACTTTAATTTTTACTAAAGATCATGAAGTCTGAAAAACCCTTTTACTATTCTGTATACTATAACAGTATGTTTTCGGATATGTTTCACCTTTTGATGCTTACCCTAGAGTAGCACCCTCCAGCCGTTTCGCCCAAACCGACAAATGCAAATAACTAATAAGGGGAGGAAGTATCGATTTTTATACACGTTTTTATGTATAAAAAAGTATATTAGTTTTGCCACGGGTGTCCGGACGTTCTTCCGCCCCTCCTTCCGTCTGCGACTAACCTGGTGGATTCAGTTACTTTTAACTGCTTGGCCCATGGGTACCAAACTTGGTAAACGTATTGCTTAGGGACTGCAGACGCGCACGGTTGTAGCCAATGTTTGATCTGACCAAACTCCCCACGCCCGGGTTCATGGGGTGGGTCAAATGTCAAATTTAGAAGAAAAAACATCGGGTCTTTTCGATGGTGCACCATCGACTGAGCGGTCTAGCAAGTAATACGTTTAACAAGGTATTGTGTTCCATTGACAGATTGGGTAGTACAGGTTTCTCTTATAGGGTAGACTGCATAAGGTACTCTGCGTTTGGCAGAGTAGGTATGGTAGATAGGATAGGATACCCATCCTATCCGAATATGTATGGCACAGTAAGAAGGACCAATCATAGTCTAGAAGCCCAATACTTGATTGAGAGAAGAGAAGAGATGTAGTGGCCCACTATCTTATGTAGCTGAGGCTATCAGACATAACCTACATTAATCTACATTCGTGTGAGTGGATTGAAATTTCTAGTGTGCGATACTACTAAAAGGGCGACTTGACCAGAAGGACGAAATGGCAATACGCTACGTCCGTTGGGGCGAAACATCAAGCAGAGACAACAGTTTCCGGTTTAAGGGTGTGTGTGTGTGGGGGGGGGGGGGTGGAAGCACGTATAGAGCTGAATGTCTGCGATGCGATAAGGTCAAACGAATATGGTTTGCGTAGCGACTCGGTAGTATCCGCTATGGATCTGGTACGATCAGATATCTACAGAATATGTGATGGCTTAGTTTGGGCAGGATGGGTCCACACATATGTAGCTAAAGGCACGAACTCTACTTTTTAATAAATGTTGACTTATGATCCTTTATCGACTTATAAACTTTTATTAAAGTGGCCATAGTTCTAAAACCATGCAAAATATTCAAATGAAACTTGCTTTAATTATTCACATCTACACAACGCATGTGTAGCAAAGGACACCAACTCTTTATTTCATTAATTTTTACATATTCAGTCATTTCTCAATATTGAATTGCAAAATACATTAACATGGATTTAGCCGACTTTGTTTAAAATAACTAGAAAGAAACCGTCAGAGTACTAACTTAGATAGTTGAACCACATTGTATCTCTAAACTGTTCTACCTGATTGTCCTCCCAACGCTACACTACCACATACACACACTCCTCACTTCACAAACGCTATCGCGGGACCCTGATCACGACGTCGACGGTTCTAGTTATTGCCCTGTGAATATTGCCTGCGTGTAAGCTCCATGAGGGAATGATACAGCATGGATAGATACATGTGGGTTGACAGGCATAACTTGGGCGGGGATTAGACAGTCAAAAGATATTGGCCACTCCACCTCTTGTCGTTCCCCCATTTCCACTGGTTTAAGAAGGGCAGTAATTACTTTCTGGTAAATGGATGTGTATTGATTGATACTCTTAAGGATATTACGCCTTGCCAAGACGAATCTTTTTAAGGTAAACTGACAGAATCAGCATGGTTACATATTATTTGCTGGGCGTTCACTACAGTATAGATCACTGAAATGCATTCTTTAAAATACTTCAAAACGGCATTGTCTTACTGATAGTCCGAGAAAAATACAATACGAGATAATAATAACCGAATTTTCTAAATAACTAACCATATGGGAATCATTATACGATGCAGCTCTTTTCAGAACTAATATGCCATTGGCTTCACTGTACACTACTTTAATCCCTGACAAAACTGGTTGAGGCAGAGGCAGACAGATTGGTACACACGGACAGATTGAAAGACATATATGTAGCTAGCAAATAAGTACAATACTGATCAGACTAGATGGACACAGACAGATATACAGAGAAAAGATAAATTAAAAGGACAGAGTGATACCAAGAAGGACAGGTAAACATGCATGTAGGCATGTACCAAGTATGTTTCTTTAGCCGTTAAATTACTGCCAAAATAAAAGCGTTTAATAAATGCTTCTCAGTTCAATATAATAAACTATATTAAAAAGAAAGCTATGGAAAAAATAATGTCGATTAAATAAACTCAAATATAATGACGCACTGTACTTACTTAAGGAAAACCTTTCTAGCGAGACAAGTGTATAGACTGTCCCCCGTCTAAAACATAGTTAAATTACTGCTGCATGCTTTAGTTTCATGCAAATATCTTTGACGGTTTGATCAGTCAGATTTACCCCCCAGAACTTCAGTTAAATAAAGCAAATTCTTCTGATAACGAGGCCCCGATTTTGGATTTACATCTATCTATTGTAGATGGATTTGTTTCGTGCAAAATTTATGATAAACGCGATGATTTTTATTTTGAGATTGTAAATTTTCCTTTTTTTGGCTGGTGATGTTCCTCGTGCGCCATCCTATGGCGTTTATATTTCGCAATTAATTCGATTTGCTAGAGTGTGTAGTCATGTAACTGACTTCAACACTCGTAATAAATTATTAACGGCTAAACTCCTTAATCAGGGTTATCGGTACCATAAACTACGCAAAGCCTTTTCAAAATTTTATAGACGCCATTCTGATATAATTTCAAAATTCTATATTGGACTTAAATCTCTTCTGCAACAAGGTCTATCGGAACCCAAATTTTATGGTGACTTAGTATATAAATTCAGAAAAATATATAACCGCAATGACTTCAGCACCCAATTTCGTAAAATCATTCTTCGATATAAAATGATTGGGTACAACATGGATGTTATACGACAGACTGCATGCATGGTAGTTAACCCAATCACGGTTGGCAACTTTGCTTCCCTCTTTAATTGCACGCCGGGGGGGGGGGGGGGGGGTCAGGCCTCAGATTCTATGGCGGCTCCAACGTAAAGGCTTATTGATTGTTAGATCTAATTCAAGGTAATGTTGGTTGGTGCCTGATGCTCTGTCCCTGGTCGGGCCCATCGGAGTCTAACTGTTGGTTTTCTTTTGCTCCAGCATTTCAGTGGTTTCTTGCTGTCGAGTCCTCAACGTTGTCTCACCTCTGTGGTTCTTTGATTTTTTGTGTTCACGGAGATGTTGCACTGATCGGTTAGGAGGCCTTCATGCGGACTGAACAAATTATTTGTCTAAATCGCGACGAAAGTAAGGGCGAGGATTGTGACCACGTAAAATCGATTTAAGCCCCCCAGTGGAAATCATTCCACTGACCGTTCCAAGGCGGTTCTTCTGTGGCGGTTTATTTATGGTGTTGTTTGTTGCTTACTGTGTGTATCGCTTGTGTATTTTTATTTTGGATGGCCATATGGCCATTTTGTGGGAAAGTAACTGTCCTTATGGCCTTCCTTTGTTTGGGTTTCCATTATGGTCTTGTCGCTTTATGTTTGTGTTTCTTTCCCTTTGGTGTCTTTGATGGGTGGAGTAAGTTAATTGTATCGATTCCTGATCTTTGTTTTACTTCTACTTTACATTAGCAAAGGGTTTCTCACCGATTTGGCTGACCAGTTACACTTGTAAGCTTTGTAAGTTTCGGTTTGAAGATCTATTGTTAGCTGATTAATCAAAGACTATTTGCAACAACAAAACGGCCCTTATGATAACAAGATCTTTCAACACCAGATGGTCAGATTTTTGCCATGGTTTGCTTTAACCAGCATTTTGCTAGATTATCTTTAGAGACGTATATGAATTCTATTTATGCTGGTTGCTGATATTGAGGATTTTATTTACTTTTTTTTTTTTTTGGGGGGGGGGGGGGGGGGGGGGGGCGAGGTGGTAAAAGTGTGCTCTGCAAAAAAAAAAAAATATCTCACTGCTCTGGACTTTAACCTCACTCCCGTTGTATGTGAAACGCTAAATGCTGCAAACAATCGTCCGCTTTCTTTTCATTACGAAAACTCGTCTATATACTTTTGACCCACTTAAACAAAACTTGTAAAAAATGTGCTATGAAAGATTTGTCTATGGATGCAATGAATACACCACAGAACTGAAAAACAAATGAAGTTTTCATTTTTTTTTCTGGGCCAGACTAGCTATTTTCTACTGTGAAAATACGAACTTATTACCTGCTAAACCTAAGACGTCTTAACGTCACCTTAAACTTGGTATTAAATAATTTCATTAGAAAAATAGAAGTGGAGGCAATGATCAGGAATCGATACCATAAACACACAGCTCCCATCAGAGACACGAAAGGGAAAGAAACACAAACATGAAACAACAGACACTAAGGGAAACATCAATAGCGGAAATCCACAAGGACAGTTAAGTTCCCACAAAATGGCCAAAAGGCTATCCAAAATAAAATAATATAAGCGACACAAACACCTAAAGAGAAACCATAACAAAAATAAACCGTGACAGAAGATCCGCCTTGGAACGTTCAGCGGAAACGCATTCCGCTGGAGGGGGGCTTAAATGGATTTTACATGGCCACAATCCTCGCCCTTACTTCCGTCATGATTTAGACAAATTATTTGTTCAGTCCGCATAATAGCCTCCTAACTAATCAGTGCGCAATCTCCGTGAACAAAAAAAAAATCAAGCAACCACAGAGATGAAAAAAAAAACGGTGAGGACTCGACAGCAAGAAAACACTGAACGGCTGGAGCAAAACAACAACAACAACAATTAGACTCTGATGGAGCCAACCAGAGACGGAACATCAGGCACAAACCAACATCAAAAGAATAAGATCTCTCTAATTCTCCGTAAGTCTTTACGCTGTAACCGTCATAGAATCAGTGATCTGACCCACCAGCGTGCAATTAAAGAGGGAAGCAAAGTTGTCAACCGTGATTGGGTTAACTACCATGCAAGCAGTCTGTCGTATAACATTTATGTTGTACCCAATCGTTTTATATCGAAGATTTATTTTACGAAATTGGGACTGATACCGAAGTTTGTTTTGGCTCCTGCAGTAAAGGCTGCTAACAATGTGGCCGTTGTTTGATGGCTCCACTATGTCAACACTCTTCAGAAAGAACTTGGTGGTACTAAGGCCTATGAACTGTAGGCTTCGGCTGTAGAGAGGGCTTATTGAGAATGAGAGAGATCTAATTCAAGGTAATGTTGGTTGGTGCCTGATGCTCTGTCGGGCCCATCGGAGTCTAACTGTTGAATTTCTTTTGCTCCAGCATTTCAGTGGTTTCTTGCTGTCGAGTCCTCACCGTTGTCTCACCTCTGTGGTTCTTTGATTTTTTGTGTTCACGAAGATGTTGCACTGATCGGTTAGGAGGCCTTCATGCGGACTGAACAAATTATTTGTCTAAATCGCGACGAAAGTAAGGGCGAGGATTGTGACCACGTAAAATCGATTGAAGCCCCCCAGTGGAAATCATTCCACTGACCGTTCCAAGGCGGTTCTTCTGTGGCGGTTTATTTATGGTGTTGTTTGTTACTTACTGTTTGTATCACTTGTGTCTTTTTATTTTGGATGGCCATATGGCCATTTTGTGGGAAAGTAACTGTCCTTATGGCCTTCCTTTGTTTAGGTTTCCATTATGGTCTGGTCGCTTAATGTTTGTGTTTCTTTCCCTTTGGTGTCTTTGATGGGTGGAGTAAGTTAATTGTATCGATTCCTGATCTTTGTTTTACTTCTACTTTAGTTGATGGCCACATTTGTCATTCAGCCACTAAGCTTGCTGTATGTGTTACGGAAGGCCAAGACAAGCCTTCCTGCGTTATATTGGTTACATAAACTTCATAAACGACCATACAAAGCACGGTTTATTTCAAATTCTAGCTTTTGTACCACCACTGAACTCTCCAAATTATAAACTCCATGTTTAACTGTCATCAAAAACATGTGATTAAATATTGCGACAAAGTCTTTGAGAGATCAGTGAGAAATCTGTTTTGGTCAATAAAAAATATAATGAAGGTTTTAATGAATTGAAATCCAGACATTTTCGCCCTTCAAGTCTGTCTACTTATGATTTTTCAATCCTTTACACTACACTTCCTCATAGTTTTATTAAAGAAAAACTTAATGATTTAATTGGATGAACATTTCACAGGGAAGACCCCCTCTACCTTGCATGTAATGTTAGAAATGATTTTTTTTCACTTCTGAAGAGCATACGAATTATATTTTATTGTCATGTAAAAAGTGTGTGAAGCTCTCGCCTTTCTACTTGACAAAAGTTACATAAGATTGGTACTAAGTTATTTAGAAAAAGTGGTTAGTATTCCGATTAATATAAATTGCGCACCCCTTGTGGCTGATTTGTTCTTTTTATGAAAGAGACTCCATCACTAACCTTTTTATAGAACATATTCAACGTCACTACAGCTGGTGTCTTGGAATGTGTGGCGACCGTAAAAAGTCTCCCTGCCTTACATCATAGTGTAGTTTATATTTTCTTGTAATTTGGGATCATTGATTACATTGTGGAATTTTTAAAATACTTGAGGGTCACTGATGAGGCCTAAATGGTCGAAACTAGCTTGTCTGGCCCTGAAAACATGCACATTCATATTTTTCAGTTCTATGGTGTATTTCTTGCTTCCAAAGGACAACCCTTTAATAGAACATATTTAACGTCACTACAGCTGGTGTCTGGGAATGTGTGGCGGCCGTAAAAAGTCTCTCTGTCTTACACCATAGTGTAGTTTATATTTTCTTGTCCTTTTGGATCATTGATTCCATTGTGGAATTTTGAAAATTCTTGAGGGTCACTGATGAGGCCTAATTGGCCGAAAGTAGCTAGTCTGGCACAGACAACATGCATACTTCATATTTTCCAGTTCTATAGTGTATCCCTTGCTTCCAAAGGATAAACTTTTTTATAGAACATATTCATGATTTTCCCTTTCCACTGAAAACCAATCTGAAATCATTAATGCTTGACTTCTAGATATTTGGATGATTTATTAGATATTGACAATACCGATTTTGATGGATTGATCAGTCAAATGTACCCACCAGAACTTCAGTTAAATAAAGCAAATTATTCTAATACCGAGGCCTTGTTTTTGGATTTACACCTATATATTGAAGATGGATTTTTTACTTGCAAAATGTATGAAAAAAGCGATGATTTTGATTTTGAGATTGTACTTTTTCCTTTCTTGGATGGTCATGTTCCTCGTGCGACATGTCATGTCTTTGAGTATGTGTGTGTCGCTTATATTATTTTGCTTTGGATAGCCAATGTGCCATTTTTGGGGGAAGTAACTGTCCTTTTGGCTTTCCGCTAGTGATGTTTCCATTAGGGTCTAGTTGTTTCTTGTTTGTATGTCTTCCCAATGAACATACAGGCAAAATACGAAGACTGTTGACAAAGTAGGTCAAAAGGCAAGGTCAACCGTCATAGCTCTGTCTCTGTTCGGGCCCATCGGAGTCTAACTGTTGGTTTTCTTTTGCTCCAGCATTTCAGTGGTTTCTTGCTGTCGAGTCCTCACCGTTGTCTCACCTCTGTGGTTCCTCGATTTTTTGTGTTCACGGAGATGTTGCACTGATGAGTTAGGAGGCCTTCATGCGGACTGAACAAATTATTTGTCTAAATCGCGACGGAAGTAAGGGCGAGGATTGTGGCCACGTAAAATCGATTTAAGCCCCCCAATGGAAATCTTTCCACTGACCGTTCCAAGGCGGTTCTTCTGTGGCGATTTATTTATGTTGTTGTTTGTTACTTACTGTGTGTATCACTTGTGTCTTTTAATTTTGGATGGCCATATGGCCATTTTGTGGGAAAGTAACTGTCCGTATGGCCTTCCTTTGTTTAGGTTTCCATTATGGTCTGGTCGCTTAATGTTTGTATTTCTTTCCCTTTGGTGTCTTTGATGGGTGGAGTAAGTTAATTGTATCGATTCCTGATCTTTGTTTTACTTCTACTTTGTATGGGTGGGAAGATTTTTGTTTTAAAATTCTACCATATCAATACCACATGTGTATTGAAGTATTTTATGCATTTTTTGTGCCGCCAGGTTTTTTCTGAATACTTGATTGATCATATTCTGCCTTTCTATTTTTACTCTTATTCTTAACAGACGTCAACGTCATTTTACGTGAAGCAAAATGACATCAAATAAGTTCTAGAAAGGGTTATCCTTTGGAAGCAAGGAATACATCACAGAACAGGAAAATAGGGAGTGTACATCTTTTCTGGGCCAGACTAGCTAGTTTCGGCCATTTAGGCCTCATCAGTGACCCTCAACATTTTCAAAATTCCACAATGGAATCAATGATCCCAAAGGACAAGAAAATACTAAAAAGGTGAGGTAAGGTCGTTACTACGGTAATTACGTTACTAAAGGAAGAAGAGAGCATCACGGAAAGACATTTGTAGCATAACTGTATCTATAAAACAAGAAGGACTACAACTAGCAGGGATTACTACTATTTTCAGTGGACATATTTACCGTGAACTACTATTTGCATTGAACTCCTATTTGCGGTGAACTACTATTTGCAGGAACTACTAATTGCAGTGTATTCAGATTAATATGAAAGGCCTATCGCACTGGGAAGCCGTTTCAAGGTAAGAAGTAGGACTGATTAATGGCAAAGCTTCGTTGTAAGGTTTTATAAGAAATTTTGTATTCGTTTTACCAATTGTGTAAATATAGTTATTATATTGGATTATCTTTATAAACATTGCCACATTGATTGGTGCCGGAACCCTGGATTAACTTATACCATAATGTATTATAACACAAAATTTAAAATGTCAGTTTTCACTTATCTCAAGCTAAATAGGACCTTATACAGAAATCTTATTGCGAAAGACATCATTGCTGGTAGAAAGTAGAAGTAAAACAAAGATCAGGAATTGATACAATTAACTTACTCCATCCATAAAAGACACCAAAGGGAAAGAAATACAAACATTAAGCGACCAGACCATAATGGAACCCTTAACAAAGGAAGGCCATATGGACAGTTACTTTCCCACAAAATGGCCATATGGCCATCCAAAATTAAAAGACACAAGTGATACACACAGTAAGTAACAAACAACAACATAAATAAATCGCCACAGAAGAGCCGCCTTGGAACGGTCAGTGGAAGATTTCCACTGGGGGGCTTAAATCGATTTTACGTGGCCACAATCCTCGCCCTTACTTCCGTCGCGATTTAGACAAATAATTTGTTCAGTCCGCATGAAGGCCTCCAAACTCATCAGTGCAGAAGACTGTTGAATCTGGATACAGGAGAACTAGATTTGAAGGAACTTTCCTACAATTTTGAAACTTGTATCAAGAGAATAAATAAATTCACTTAAAAGCTTGACACGACCAATGAAAGGATGTGAATAGAAAGTGTTGAGGACCTAGAACAATTGATTACATCAGATAGCTCTCAGATGGAGAAAGCTCTCGACTGTCGAGGTGAACTAGTAAGTTTTCTCAGTTCGCTACTAGATGCGTCAAGACCATCCCAGGTGATTTCTTCTATGACTGTTACTGATGAAAGAATAAACCAAATGCAAACACAGATGCGACAATTTGGCTTAGACCGTCAGCAACAACCTAACCAACAGCAACCGCTTAGTGTACAAATGCCTTATAGCTCTGTCAAACTCCCGAAACTAGAAATTCCAGTATTTAATGGAGACAATATGAAATGGAAAGAGTTCTGGGGTACATTTGAATCTACAATGGAACCGAATCAAATATTATCAGATACAGACAAATTACATTACACGAATAGTAAACTATCAGGGGAGGCAAAGTGTTCGATTGCAGGTATATTGCTTCCAATAAAATTACAGTGTGGTGAAAGAACGATTTGGGAAAAAAACTATCTGTGGTGAAATGTCACTATACTCAACTTAAAATATCAGACCAGCAATAAATAATTCTAAAGGACTGCGCTCACTATATATTCAGATAGAAAAACACATGCGTCGTCAAGAAGCACTTAAACAGGACATAAACCAAGAGGTATTTATTTCTGTAATTACTTTTAAGATTCCATAGGACATACTGGTTCAGCTAGAATTAGAAATAGACAAACAATGAAAGGACTGTAAGACAATTGAGAGAACAGCTGGATGATTATTTTTCGGCAAGAGAGAAGGCTGAACAGCAGTCAAGAATAGGGATATCTGCAAACAGACATACAGAAAAATAGAATGGGAGTTGCTATATTCGCCTCAAACAAGGGCAAATAGCCAATGAATGTACATTAAACAAGGACGGTTACTATCGAATCAATCCAATAATCATCACAGAAGCCTGTGTTCTCAAAAGTTTGGTACTGAACACCAGGAAAGTATCAATTTGGTTTAGGAATTCGCTTACGAGGGAGGTCCTGATACCACAGAAAATGTACCGTTATCAATTGGTGAAACAGTCTCAATGCAAACAGCCAGATCTGATGTCAAACATCCGAGAAAAACTAAAAGGCAGTCAGTACGTATGCTCTTTGATTCCGGAAGTTATAGGATATATATTTCGGAATCCTTGGCTAAGGCGTCTTAAGATGGGAGATTTAAATGAAAGCTCACTTGTGACATTTGGATCAGATAGGCCCGAGAAACTTGCAAAACATAGTACAAAACTAGCCACCACACTAAAAGATGAAAATACATTAACGATCGCAGCAATGTGGTCCCAAATATTACGGGGACTATACAAAGAGGTCCAGTACATTTAAAGCCCTGGAAAACCAAATCCTTGATTAGCCAGTATAGCAGTACACTGGTTGATATATTTGCACATGACAAAGATAAACATCTATAGATCTCCTTATTGGCAATGACTACTATTTGGGCTTGATCTTACATCAGATAGTAGAGTTACACCCAGGAATATATCTGATAGAATCAAAACTTGGTTGGATAATCACTGGACGTTCATCTTAATTCACCTTTGAAAACAGGAAGTACAGGAGGTGATATTAATTCAGGTATTACATTAACACCAGCTCAGTTTTGTCCCTAAACCCAAACACTGGACTCCCAAATCGTATCATAGAAGATTTAGATGAAGACTACCTTACAAAGCACGGTTTATTGCAAATTCTAGTTCTTGCACTACCACTGAACTTTCTAAATTATTAACTTCCTGTCTTACTGCTATTAAAACGCATGTAATTAAATATTGTGATAAAGTCTTTGAAAGATCAGGAAGAATTCTGTTTTGGTCTATAAGAAATTCGAATGAGGTTTTAAATAAATTGAAATCTAGACAGTTTCGTGCTTCTAGTCTGTCTACCTACGATTTTTCCACTCTTTACACTACACTTCCTCATAATCTTATAAAAGAAAAGCTTAATGATTTAATTGAATGGGCTTTTCACAGAGAAGGTTCTCTCTATCTTGCATGTAATGTCAGAAATGCTTTTTTCACTTCTAAAGAGCATAAGAATTATACACTTTGGTCATGTCAGAAAGTGTGTGATGCCCTCACCTTTCTACTTGACAATATTTATATTAGATTCGGTACTAAGTTATTTAGACAAGTTGTGGGTATTCCGATGGGTACTAATTGCGCACCTCTTGTGGCTGATCTGTTCTTGTATTGTTATGAAAGAGACTTCATTTTGTCGCTTTCCATTGATAACCAATCTGAAATTATTGAAGCTTTTAGCTCTACTTCTAGATATTTAGATGATTTATTAAATATTGATAATACCTATTTTGATGGTTTGATCAGTCAGATTTACCCCCTAGAACTTCAGTTAAATAAAGCAAATTCTTCTGATACCGAGGCCCCGTTTTTGGATTTACATCTATCTATTGTAGATGGATTTGTTTCGTGCAAAATTTATGATAAACGCGATGACTTTGATTTTGAGATTGTAAATTTTCCTTTTTTGGATGGTGATGTTCCTCGTGCGCCATCCTATGGCGTTTATATTTCGCAATTAATTCGATTTGCTAGAGTGTGTAGTCATGTAACTGACTTCAACACTCGTAATAAATTATTAACGGCTAAACTTCTTAATCAGGGTTATCGGTACCATAAACTACGCAAAGCCTTTTCAAAATTTTATAGACGCCATTCTGATTTAATTTCAAAATTCAATATTGGACTTAAATCTCTTCTGCAACAAGGTCTATCGGAACTCGAATTTTATGGTGACTTAGTATATAAATTCAGAAAAATATATAACCGCAATGACTTCAGCACCCAATTTCGTAAAATCATTCTTCGATATAAAAAGATTGGGTACAACATGGATATTATACGACAGACTGCATGCATGGTAGTTAACCAAATCACGGTTGGCAACTTTGCTGGCCTCTTTAATTGCACGCCGGTGGGTCAGGCCTCAGATTCTATGACGGCTCCAACGTAAAGGCTTATTGAAAATTAAAGAGATAATGTTGGTTGGTCCCTGATGCTCTGTCTCTGGTCGGGCTCATCGGGGTGTAACTGTTGGTTTTCTTTTGCTCCAGCATTTCAGTGGTTTCTTGCTGTCGAGTCCTCACCGTTGTCTCACCTCTGTGGTTCTTTGATTTCTGTGTTCACGGAGATGTTGCACTGATGAGTTAGGAGGCCTTCATGCGGACTGAACAAATTATTTGTCTAAATCGCGACGGAAGTAAGGGCGAGGATTGTGGCCACGTAAAATCGATTTAAGCCCCCCAGTGGAAATCTTCCACTGACCGTTCCAAGGTGGCTCTTCTGTGGCGATTTATTTATGTTGTTGTTTGTTACTTACTGTGTGTATCACTTGTGTCTTTTAATTTTGGATGGCCATATGGCCATTTTGTGGGAAAGTAACTGTCCATATGGCCTTCCTTTGTTTAGGTTTCCATTATGGTCTGGTCGCTTAATGTTTGTATTTCTTTCCCTTTGGTGTTTTTTATGGATGGAGTAAGTTAATTGTATCAATTCCTGATCTTTGTTTTACTTCTACTTTGCATATCAGGGCTATTTTGTTTGTGCCGAATGGCGGCTGTAAAAGGTATCCCCGTACATGCATTTAATGCTCTTATTTTTCCAATCCTCAGGGATTGCTTATGCAATTGCATTTCACTGTTCCATCAATTGACATCCTTTAGATACCTGTTGAAGGTCATTATTAAACCGATGTTCGTTCCTCGTTGTATAACAACTGCTTGTTTGACATCCCTGTACTTTAAGGAGACTAGGATGTTTTGTGGGCTTTTGTTGTACCTTCCTTCTATTCGAAGGAATCTTCTTCAGTAATTTTATTTATTTAATAACCGGTATGAACATCGCTTTAGTTTTGACGGTATCACAACCTTATTATCCAAAATGAGTATTACAAATACATAATATCAATATCACCCCTTAGGTTACACTCTGCTTCTTCTGTACGGATTCCCCATTCTATTAAGAACTTTAATACTATGTTGCCTTCGGTATTGGTTAGACCCTTAAATTTGTCTTCTGTAACTTCAGTTAATCTCAAAGGAGCAGGCAATACCAATGTTTTTGGGAGTAGTCTTCGTATAAGACTATCTCCTCTCAAATCACCCATCCTTCGAAAATATACTTATCCGTGGAAAAGAAGTGGAATGTATCCTAGTATTTCTAAGTGCAATGCCAAGAGGTGCAGATGTTGTTCGCATTTAAGCACTGCGTCTACCGTTACTTCATCTGTAAACGGTAGACGCTTCTCTGTAGTTAACATGTCTGATTTGACATGACAGTCTACAGATTTAATTTATCTAATTACTTGACGTGCTGCAAACTGTAATATGCAGTACGTCGGTCAAACTAACCGCATGCTTAAAACTAGATTGAACGAGCATTATCGTAGAATGAGTAAGCCTAAGAAAACTGACACTTTCTTGTACCGTCACTTTCGACGTACAGGTCATTCTGTAAATAACATTATTATACAACCAGTGGAAAAACTTTATTACGATGCAAATTCTACATCTAGATTCAAAATAATCAAAAGACATGAAGCTGAACTGAAATGGATTAAATTTTTACAGACCCCTTTTCCACTGGGATTTAATGACAACATTTATCATGAGGGTAATATTTTCAGAATGCCGGACTTTGATATTTTCTCACTCCTGGAATGTCGAAAACGCAGAACTAGATCTCACGGCACCAGGAAAAATGGTAACTTTAAACGTAAATCACGTGCGTTTAAACGAAACAATACTAGACTGAAGTGACTGTCAATTATATTATTAAATCATGGACGCCACTCTATGCTTTCATTTTTAAGTTCATTACCCGTTTCTGTTTTACGTCTTCTGGACACCGAGGCGAATAAATTCTACGATAGTTCTCATCAGTTATATGATGCGGCTCTCTTAACTAGAGGCTATACTCAGCATACTCTCCGTCCTTACATTGATTCTGAAATTAATCATAAACCTCATTTCTTCAAAATATCCTTCATTAAAAAGGGTATGGATTTTATAGATTTGCCCAGTATCTTCCGTGAGAGATCGGTGCTTTCTTCCATTCCTGCTTATTTTAAAAATACTGAAACACCTATAATTTGCTATAAATATAACAAACCTGTTAGATCTATCATTTTTAATTTCAATAAACTTGTTTCAGATCTTGATATTGATACTAATACTCCTGATTCATGTGATTGTAAAAACTCAAAGTATTGCTATCCTGCTGCTGGTCATGTAATTACTGGCAATTTGAAAATTATTCCTGATTCTAGGATAAGGAATATAATTTCTAAAGGACCGAAATATCGGTTTCCTTCTAAAATTGATTTCAGTAAATGTAGAGATGAAATCGCTGCTTCCTTGAATGAATTCGGTAATCGATGGTGTAAGCGAGAGTATGTTGAGTATAAAGCCCTAAAGGACTGGAAACTTAGCATTTTAAGACTAGTGAATAAACGCATTTCTTTCTATTCTCAAAATACTAACTTATTACCTCCTAAGCCCAAGACGTATTTTCGTCATTTTAAACTAGGTATTCAAGAATTTCATAAGAAGTTTGTTTTGGCCCCTGCAGACAAGGCCGCTAACAACGTCGTCGTTGTGTGACGGCTCCACTATGTTAGCACGCTTAAGCAGGAGCTAGGTGGTACTAAGGCCTATGAACTTCAGCCTTCGGCTGAAGAGAGAGTTATAGTAGATAAACATGTTTGTCTTTCAGCCACCAAGTTTGCTGTGTGTGTTAACGAAGGCCAAGACAAGCTTCCTACGCTATACTGGTTACCAAAACTTCATAAAAAACCTTACAAAGCACGGTTTATTGCTAATTCTAGTTCTTGCACTACCACTGAACTTTCTAAATTATTAACTTCCTGTCTTACTGCTATTAAAACGCATGTAATTAAATATTGTGATAAAGTCTTTGAAAGATCAGGAAGAAATCTGTTTTGGTCTATAAAAAATTCGAATGAGGTTTTAAATAAATTGAAATCTAGACAGTTTCGTGCTTCTAGTCTGTCTACCTACGATTTTTCCACTCTTTACACTACACTTCCTCATAATCTTATAAAAGAAAAGCTTAATGATTTAATTGAATGGGCTTTTCACAGAGAAGGTTCTCTCTATCTTGCATGTAATGTCAGAAATGCATTTTTCACTTCTAAAGAGCATAAGAATTATACACTTTGGTCATGTCAGAAAGTGTGTGATGCCCTCACCTTTCTACTTGACAATATTTATATTAGATTCGGTACTAAGTTATTTAGACAAGTTGTGGGTATTCCGATGGGTACTAATTGCGCACCTCTTGTGGCTGATCTGTTCTTGTATTGTTATGAAAGTGACTTCATTTTGTCGCTTTCCATTGATAACCAATCTGAAATTATTGAAGCTTTTAGCTCTACTTCTAGATATTTAGATGGTTTATTAAATATTGATAATACCTATTTTGATGGTTTGATCAGTCAGATTTACCCCCTAGAACTTCAGTTAAATAAAGCAAATTCTTCTGATACCGAGGCCCCGTTTTTGGATTTACATCTATCTATTGTAGATGGATTTGTTTCGTGCAAAATTTATGATAAACGCGATGACCTTGATTTTGAGATTGTAAATTTTCCTTTTTTGGATGGTGATGTTCCTCGTGCGCCATCCTATGGCGTTTATATTTCGCAATTAATTCGATTTGCTAGAGTGTGTAGTCATGTAACTGACTTCAACACTCGTAATAAATTATTAACGGCTAAACTTCTTAATCAGGGTTATCGGTACCATAAACTACGCAAAGCCTTTTCAAAATTTTATAGACGCCATTCTGATTTAATTTCAAAATTCAATATTGGACTTAAATCTCTTCTGCAACAAGGTCTATCGGAACCCGAATTTTATGGTGACTTAGTATATAAATTCAGAAAAATATATAACCGCAATGACTTCAGCACCCAATTTCGTAAAATCATTCTTCGATATAAAAAGATCGGGTACAACATGGATATTATACGACAGACTGCATGCATGGTAGTTAACCCAATCACGGTTGGCAACTTTGCTTCCCTCTTTAATTGCACGCCGGTGGGTCAGGCCTCAGATTCTATGACGGCTCCAACGTAAAGGCTTATTGAAAATTAAAGAGATAATGTTGGTTGGTGCCTGATGCTCTGTCTCTGGTCGGGCTCATCGGAGTCTAACTGTTGGTTTTCTTTTGCTCCAGCATTTCAGTGGTTTCTTGCTGTCGAGTCCTCACCGTTGTCTCACCTCTGTGGTTCTTTGATTTCTGTGTTCACGGAGATGTTGCACTGATGAGTTAGGAGGCCTTCATGCGGACTGAACAAATTATTTGTCTAAATCGCGACGGAAGTAAGGGCGAGGATTGTGGCCACGTAAAATCGATTTAAGCCCCCAGTGGAAATCTTCCACTGACCGTTCCAAGGCGGCTCTTCTGTGGCGATTTATTTATGTTGTTGTTTGTTACTTACTGTGTGTATCACTTGTGTCTTTTAATTTTGGATGGCCATATGGCCATTTTGTGGTAAAGTAACTGTACATATGGCCTTCCTTTGTTTAGGTTTCCATTATGGTCTGGTCGCTTAATGTTTGTATTTCTTTCCCTTTGGTGTCTTTTATGGATGGAGTAAGTTAATTGTATCAATTCCTGATCTTTGTTTTACTTCTACTTTGCATATCAGGGCTGTTTTGTTTGTGCCGTGTGGCGGCTGTAAAAGGTCTCCCCGTACATGCATTTAATGCTCTTATTTTTCCAATCCTCAGGGATTGCTTATGCAATTGCTTTTCACTGTTCCATCAATTGACATCCTTTAGATACCTGTTGAAGGTCATTATTAAACCGATGTTCGTTCCTCGTTGTATAACAACTGCTTGTTTGACATCCCTGTACTTTAAGGAGACTAGGATGTTTTGTGGGCTTTTGTTGTACCTTCCTTCTATTCGAAGGGATCTTCTTCAGTAATTTTATTTATTTAATAACCGGTATGAACATCGCTTTAGTTTTGACGGTATCACAACCTTATTATCCAAAATGAGTATTACAAATACATTTAAAATATCAATATCACCCCTTAGGTTACACTCTGCTTCTACTGTACGGATTCCCCATTCTATTAAGAACTTTAATACTATGTTGCCTTCGGTATTGGTTAGACCCTTAAATTTGTCTTCAGTAACTTCAGTTAATCTCAAAGGAGCAGGCAATACCAATGTTTTTGGGAGTAGTTTTCGTATAAGACTATCTCCTCTCAAATCACCCATCCTTCGAAAATATACTAATCCGTGGAAAAGAAGTGGAATGTATCCTAGTATTTCTAAGTGCAATGCCAAGAGGTGCAGCTGTTGTTCGCATTTAAGCACTGCGTCAACCGTTACTTCATCTGTAAACGGTAGACGCTTCTCTGTAGTTAACATGTCTGTTTTGACATGACAGTCTACAGATTTAATTTATCTAATTACTTGACGTGCTGCAAACTGTAATATGCAGTACGTCGGTCAAACTAACCGCATGCTTAAAACTAGATTGAACGAGCATTATCGTAGAATGAGTAAGCCTAAGAAAACTGAAACTTTCTTGCACCGTCACTTTCGACGTACAGGTCATTCTGTAAATAACATTATTATACAACCAGTGGAAAAACTTTATTACGATGCAAATTCTACATCTAGATTCAAAATAATCAAAAGACATGAAGCTGAACTGAAATGGATTAAATTTTTACAGACCCCTTTTCCACTGGGATTTAATGACAACATTTATCATGAGGGTAATATTTCCAGAATGCCGGACTTTGATATTTTCTCTCTCCTGGAATGTCGAAAACGCAGAACTAGATCTCACGGCACCAGGAAAAATGGTAACTTTAAACGTAAATCACGTGCGTTTAAACGAAACAATACTAGACTGAAGTGACTGTCAATTATATTATTAAATCATGGACGCCACTCTATGCTTTCATTTTTACGTTCATTACCCGTTTCTGTTTTACGTCTTCTGGACACCGAGGCGAATAAATTCCACGATAGTTCTCATCAGTTATATGATGCGGCTCTCTTAACTAGAGGCTATACTCAGCATACTCTCCGTCCTTACATTGATTCTGAAATTAATCATAAACGTCATTTCTTCAAAATATCCTTCATTAATAAGGGTATGGATTTTATAGATTTGCCCAGTATCTTCCGTGAGAGATCGGTGCTTTCTTCCATTCCTGCTTATTTTAAAAATACTGAAACATCTATAATTTGCTATAAATATAACAAACCTGTTAGATCTATCATTTTTAATTTCAATAAACTTGTTTCAGATCTTGATATTGATACTAATACTCCTGATTCATGTGATTGTAAAAACTCAAAATATTGCTATCCTGCTGCTGGTCATGTAATTACTGGCAATTTGAAAATTATTCCTGATTCTAGGATAAGGAATATAATTTCTAAAGGACCGAAATATCGGTTTCCTTCTAAAATTGATTTCAGTAAATGTAGAGATGAAATCGCTGCTTCCTTGAATGAATTCGGTAATCGATGGTGTAAGCGAGAGTATGTTGAGTATAAAGCCCTAAAGGACTGGAAACTTAGCATTTTAAGACTAGTGAATAAACGCATTTCTTTCTATTCTCAAAATACTAACTTATTACCTCCTAAGCCCAAGACGTCTTTACGTCATCTTAAACTAGGTATTCAAGAATTTCATAAGAAGTTTGTTTTGGCCCCTGCAGACAAGGCCGCTAACAACGTCGTCGTTGTGTGACGGCTCCACTATGTTAGCACGCTTAAGCAGGAGCTTGGTGGTACTAAGGCCTATGAACTTCAGCCTTTGGCTGAAGAGAGAGCTATAGTAGATAAACATGTTTGTCTTTCAGCCACCAAGTTTGCTGTGTGTGTTAACGAAGGCCAAGACAAGCTTCCTACGCTATACTGGTTACCAAAACTTCATAAAAAACCTTACAAAGCACGGTTTATTGCAAATTCTAGTCCTTGCACTACCACTGAACTTTCTAAATTATTAACTTCCTGTCTTACTGCTATTAAAACGCATGTAATTAAATATTGCGATAAAGTCTTTGAAAGATCAGGAAGAAATCTGTTTTGGTCTATAAAAAATTCGAATGAGGTTTTCAATAAATTGAAATCTAGACAGTTTCGTGCTTCTAGTCTGTCTACCTACGATTTTTCCACTCTTTACACTACACTTCCTCATAATCTTATAAAAGAAAAGCTTAATGATTTAATTGAATGGGCTTTTCACAGAGAAGGTTCTCTCTATATTGCATGTAATGTCAGAAATGCATTTTTCACTTCTAAAGAGCATAAGAATTATACACTTTGGTCATGTCAGAAAATGTGTGATGCCCTCACCTTTCTACTTGACAATATTTATATTAGATTCGGTACTAAGTTATTTAGACAAGTTGTGGGTATTCCGATGGGTACTAATTGCGCACCTCTTGTGGCTGATCTGTTCTTGTATTGTTATGAAAGAGACTTCATTTTGTCGCTTTCCATTGATAACCAATCTGAAATTATTGAAGCTTTTAGCTCTACTTCTAGATATTTAGATGATTTATTAAATATTGATAATACCTATTTTGATGGTTTGATCAGTCAGATTTACCCCCTAGAACTTCAGTTAAATAAAGCAAATTCTTCTGATACCGAGGCCCCGTTTTTGGATTTACATCTATCTATTGTAGATGGATTTGTTTCGTGCAAAATTTATGATAAACGCGATGACTTTGATTTTGAGATTGTAAATTTTCCTTTTTTGGATGGTGATGTTCCTCGTGCGCCATCCTATGGCGTTTATATTTCGCAATTAATTCGATTTGCTAGAGTGTGTAGTCATGTAACTGACTTCAACACTCGTAATAAATTATTAACGGCTAAACTTCTTAATCAGGGTTATCGGTACCATAAACTACGCAGAGCCTTTTCAAAATTTTATAGACGCCATTCTGATTTAATTTCAAAATTCAATATTGGACTTAAATCTCTTCTGCAACAAGGTCTATCGGAACCCGAATTTTATGGTGACTTAGTATATAAATTCAGAAAAATATATAACCGCAATGACTTCAGCACCCAATTTCGTAAAATCATTCTTCGATATAAAAAGATTGGGTACAACATGGATATTATACGACAGACTGCATGCATGGTAGTTAACCCAATCACGGTTGGCACATTTGCTTCCCTCTTTAATTGCACGCCGGTGGGTCAGGCCTCAGATTCTATGACGGCTCCAACGTAAAGGCGTATTGAAAATTAAAGAGATAATGTTGGTTGGTGCCTGATGCTCTGTCTCTGGTCGGGCTCATCGGAGTCTAACTGTTGGTTTTCTTTTGCTCCAGCATTTCAGTGGTTTCTTGCTGTCGAGTCCTCACCGTTGTCTCACCTCTGTGGTTCTTTGATTTCTGTGTTCACGGAGATGTTGCACTGATGAGTTAGGAGGCCTTCATGCGGACTGAACAAATTATTTGTCTTAATCGCGACGGAAGTAAGGGCGAGGATTGTGGCCACGTAAAATCGATTTAAACCCCCCAGTGGAAATCTTCCACTGACCGTTCCAAGGCGGCTCTTCTGTGGCGATTTATTTATGTTGTTGTTTGTTACTTACTGTGTGTATCACTTGTGTCTTTTAATTTTGGATGGCCATATGGCCATTTTGTGGTAAAGTAACTGTCCATATGTCCTTCCTTTGTTTAGGTTTCCATTATGGTCTGGTCGCTTAATGTTTGTATTTCTTTCCCTTTGGTGTCTTTTATGGATGGAGTAAGTTAATTGTATCAATTCCTGATCTTTGTTTTACTTCTACTTTGCATATCAGGGCTGTTTTGTTTGTGCCGTGTGGCGGCTGTAAAAGGTCTCCCCGTACATGCATTTAATGCTCTTATTTTTCCAATCCTCAGGGATTGCTTATGCAATTGCTTTTCACTGTTCCATCAATTGACATCCTTTAGATACCTGTTGAAGGTCATTATTAAACCGATGTTCGTTCCTCGTTGTATAACAACTGCTTGTTTGACATTCCTGTACTTTAAGGAGACTAGGATGTTTTGTGGGCTTTTGTTGTACCTTCCTTCTATTCGAAGGAATCTTCTTCAGTAATTTTATTTATTTAATAACCGGTATGAACATCGCTTTAGTTTTGACGGTATCACAACCTTATTATCCAAAATGAGTATTACAAATACATTTAAAATATCAATATCACCCCTTAGGTTACACTCTGCTTCTTCTGTACGGATTCCCCATTCTATTAAGAACTTTAAAACTATGTTGCCTTCGGTATTGGTTAGACCCTTAAATTTGTCTTCTGTAACTTCAGTTAATCTCAAAGGAGCAGGCAATACCAATGTTTTTGGGAGTAGTCTTCGTATAAGACTATCTCCTCTCAAATCACCCATCCTTCGAAAATATACTTATCCGTGGAAAAGAAGTGGAATGTATCCTAGTATTTCTAAGTGCAATGCCAAGAGGTGCAGATGTTGTTCGCATTTACGCACTGCGTCTACCGTTACTTCATCTGTAAACGGTAGACGCTTCTCTGTAGTTAACATGTCTGATTTGACATGACAGTCTACAGATTTAATTTATCTAATTACTTGACGTGCTGCAAACTGTAATATGCAATACGTCGGTCAAACTAACCGCATGCTTAAAACTAGATTGAACGAGCATTTTCGTAGAATGAGTAAGCCTTAGAAAACTGACACTTTCTTGTACCGTCACTTTCGACGTACAGGTCATTCTGTAAATAACATTATTATACAACCAGTGGAAAAACTTTATTACGATGCAAATTCTACATCTAGATTCAAAATAATCAAAAGACATGAAGCTGAACTGAAATGGATTAAATTTTTACAGACCCCTTTTCCACTGGGATTTAATGACAACATTTATCATGAGGGTAATATTTCCAGAATGCCGGACTTTGATGATATTTTCTCACTCCTGGAATGTCGAAAACGCAGAACTAGATCTCACGGCACCAGGAAAAATGGTAACTTTAAACGTAAATCACGTGCGTTTAAACGAAACAATACTAGACTGAAGTGACTGTCAATTATATTATTAAATCATGGACGCCACTCTATGCTTTCGTATTTAAGTTCATTACCCGTTTCTGTTTTACGTCTTCTGGACACCGAGGCGAATAAATTCTACGATAGTTCTCATCAGTTATATGATGCGGCTCTCTTAACTAGAGGCTATACTCAGCATACTCTCCGTCCTTACATTGATTCTGAAATTAATCATAAACCTCATTTCTTCAAAATATCCTTCATTAATAAGGGTATGGATTTTATAGATTTGCCCAGTATCTTCCGTGAGAGATCGGTGCTTTCTTCCATTCCTGCTTATTTTAAAAATACTGAAACACCTATAATTTGCTATAAATATAACAAACCTGTTAGATCTATCACTTTTAATTTCAATAAACTTGTTTCAGATCTTGATATTGATACTAATACTCCTGATTCATGTGATTGTAAAAACTCAAAGTATTGCTATCCTGCTGCTGGTCATGTAATTACTGGCAATTTGAAAATTATTCCTGATTCTAGGATAAGGAATATAATTTCTAAAGGACCGAAATATCGGTTTCCTTCTAAAATTGATTTCAGTAAATGTAGAGATGAAATCGCTGCTTCCTTGAATGAATTCGGTAATCGATGGTGTAAGCGAGAGTATGTTGAGTATAAAGCCCTAAAGGACTGGAAACTTAGCATTTTAAGACTAGTGAATAAACGCATTTCTTTCTATTCTCAAAATACTAACTTCTTACCTCCTAAGCCCAAGACGTCTTTACGTCATCTTAAACTAGGTATTCAAGAATTTCATAAGAAGTTTGTTTTGGCCCCTGCAGACAAGGCCGCTAACAACGTCGTCGTTGTGTGACGGCTCCACTATGTTAGCACGCTTAAGCAGGAGCTTGGTGGTACTAAGGCCTATGAACTTCAGCCTTTGGCTGAAGAGAGAGCTATAGTAGATAAACATGTTTGTCTTTCAGCCACCAAGTTTGCTGTGTGTGTTAACGAAGGCCAAGACAAGCTTCCTACGCTATACTGGTTACCAAAACTTCATAAAAAAACCTTACAAAGCACGGTTTATTGCAAATTCTAGTTCTTGCACTACCACTGAACTTTCTAAATTATTAACTTCCTGTCTTACTGCTATTAAAACGCATGTAATTAAATATTGTGATAAAGTCTTTGAAAGATCAGGAAGAAATCTGTTTTGGTCTATAAAAAAATCGAATGAGGTTTTAAATAAATTGAAATCTAGACAGTTTCGTGCTTCTAGTCTGTCTACCTACGATTTTTCCACTCTTTACACTACACTTCCTCATAATCTTATAAAAGAAAAGCTTAATGATTTAATTGAATGGGCTTTTCACAGAGAAGGTTCTCTCTATCTTGCATGTAATGTCAGAAATGCATTTTTCACTTCTAAAGAGCATAAGAATTATACACTTTGGTCATGTCAGAAAGTGTGTGATGCCCTCACCTTTCTACTTGACAATATTTATATTAGATTCGGTACTAAGTTATTTAGACAAGTTGTGGGTATTCCGATGGGTACTAATTGCGCACCTCTTGTGGCTGATCTGTTCTTGTATTGTTATGAAAGAGACTTCATTTTGTCGCTTTCCATTGATAACCAATCTGAAATTATTGAAGCTTTTAGCTCTACTTCTAGATATTTAGATGATTTATTAAATATTGATAATACCTATTTTGATGGTTTGATCAGTCAGATTTACCCCCTAGAACTTCAGTTAAATAAAGCAAATTCTTCTGATACCGAGGCCCCGTTTTTGGATTTACATCTATCTATTGTTTCGTGCAAAATTTATGATAAACGCGATGACTCTGATTTTGAGATTGTAAATTTTCCTTTTTTGGATGGTGATGTTCATCGTGCGCCATCCTATGGCGTTTATATTTCGCAATTAATTCGATTTGCTAGAGTGTGTAGTCATGTAACTGACTTCAACACTCGTAATAAATTATTAACGGCTAAACTTCTTAATCAGGGTTATCGGTACCATAAACTACGCAGAGCCTTTTCAAAATTTTATAGACGCCATTCTGATTTAATTTCAAAATTCAATATTGGACTTAAATCTCTTCTGCAACAAGGTCTATCAGAACCCGAATTTTATGGTGACTTAGTATATAAATTCAGAAAAATATATAACCGCAATGACTTCAGCACCCAATTTCGTAAAATCATTCTTCGATATAAAAAGATTGGGTACAACATGGATATTATACGACAGACTGCATGCATGGTAGTTAACCCAATCACGGTTGGCAACTTTGCTTCCCTCTTTAATTGCACGCCGGTGGGTCAGGCCTCAGATTCTATGACGGCTCCAACGTAAAGCCTTATTGAAAATTAAAGAGATAATGTTGGTTGGTGCCTGATGCTCTGTCTCTGGTCGGGCTCATCGGAGTCTAACTGTTGGTTTTCTTTTGCTCCAGCATTTCAGTGGTTTCTTGCTGTCGAGTCCTCACCGTTGTCTCACCTCTGTGGTTCTTTGATTTCTGTGTTCACGGAGATGTTGCACTGATGAGTTAGGAGGCCTTCATGCGGACTGAACAAATTATTTGTCTTAATCGCGACGGAAGTAAGGGCGAGGATTGTGGCCACGTAAAATCGATTTAAACCCCCCAGTGGAAATCTTCCACTGACCGTTCCAAGGCGGCTCTTCTGTGGCGATTTATTTATGTTGTTGTTTGTTACTTACTGTGTGTATCACTTGTGTCTTTTAATTTTGGATGGCCATATGGCCATTTTGTGGTAAAGTAACTGTCCATATGTCCTTCCTTTGTTTAGGTTTCCATTATGGTCTGGTCGCTTAATGTTTGTATTTCTTTCCCTTTGGTGTCTTTTATGGATGGAGTAAGTTAATTGTATCAATTCCTGATCTTTGTTTTACTTCTACTTTGCATATCAGGGCTGTTTTGTTTGTGCCGTGTGGCGGCTGTAAAAGGTCTCCCCGTACATGCATTTAATGCTCTTATTTTTCCAATCCTCAGGGATTGCTTATGCAATTGCTTTTCACTGTTCCATCAATTGACATCCTTTAGATACCTGTTGAAGGTCATTATTAAACCGATGTTCGTTCCTCGTTGTATAACAACTGCTTGTTTGACATTCCTGTACTTTAAGGAGACTAGGATGTTTTGTGGGCTTTTGTTGTACCTTCCTTCTATTCGAAGGAATCTTCTTCAGTAATTTTATTTATTTAATAACCGGTATGAACATCGCTTTAGTTTTGACGGTATCACAACCTTATTTTCCAAAATGAGTATTACAAATACATTTAAAATATCAATATCACCCCTTAGGTTACACTCTGCTTCTTCTGTACGGATTCCCCATTCTATTAAGAACTTTCAAACTATGTTGCCTTCGGTATTGGTTAGACCCTTAAATTTGTCTTCTGTAACTTCAGTTAATCTCAAAGGAGCAGGCAATACCAATGTTTTTGGGAGTAGTCTTCGTATAAGACTATCTCCTCTCAAATCACCCATCCTTCGAAAATATACTAATCCGTGGAAAAGAAGTGGAATGTATCCTAGTATTTCTAAGTGCAATGCCAAGAGGTGCAGATGTTGTTCGCATTTACGCACTGCGTCTACCGTTATTTTCCAAAATGAGTATTACAAATACATTTAAAATATCAATATCACCCCTTAGGTTACACTCTGCTTCTTCTGTACGGATTCCCCATTCTATTAAGAACTTTAAAACTATGTTGCCTTCGGTATTGGTTAGACCCTTAAATTTGTCTTCTGTAACTTCAGTTAATCTCAAAGGAGCAGGCAATACCAATGTTTTTGGGAGTAGTCTTCGTATAAGACTATCTCCTCTCAAATCACCCATCCTTCGAAAATATACTAATCCGTGGAAAAGAAGTGGAATGTATCCTAGTATTTCTAAGTGCAATGCCAAGAGGTGCAGATGTTGTTCGCATTTACGCACTGCGTCTACCGTTACTTCATCTGTAAACGGTAGACGCTTCTCTGTAGTTAACATGTCTGATTTGACATGACAGTCTACAGATTTAATTTATCTAATTACTTGACGTGCTGCAAACTGTAATATGCAATACGTCGGTCAAACTAACCGCATGCTTAAAACTAGATTGAACGAGCATTTTCGTAGAATGAGTAAGCCTTAGAAAACTGACACTTTCTTGTACCGTCACTTTCGACGTACAGGTCATTCTGTAAATAACATTATTATACAACCAGTGGAAAAACTTTATTACGATGCAAATTCTACATCTAGATTCAAAATAATCAAAAGACATGAAGCTGAACTGAAATGGATTAAATTTTTACAGACCCCTTTTCCACTGGGATTTAATGACAACATTTATCATGAGGGTAATATTTCCAGAATGCCGGACTTTGATATTTTCTCACTCCTGGAATGTCGAAAACGCAGAACTAGATCTCACGGCACCAGGAAAAATGGTAACTTTAAACGTAAATCACGTGCGTTTAAACGAAACAATACTAGACTGAAGAGACTGTCAATTATATTATTAAATCATGGACGCCACTCTATGCTTTCGTTTTTAAGTTCATTACCCGTTTCTGTTTTACGTCTTCTGGACACCGAGGCGAATAAATTCTACAATAGTTCTCATCAGTTATATGATGCGGCTCTCTTAACTAGAGGCTATACTCAGCATACTCTCCGTCCTTACATTGATTCTGAAATTAATCATAAACGTCATTTCTTCAAAATATCCTTCATTAATAAGGGTATGGATTTTATAGATTTGCCCAGTATCTTCCGTGAGAGATCGGTGCTTTCTTCCATTCCTGCTTATTTTAAAAATACTGAAACACCTATAATTTGCTATAAATATAACAAACCTGTTAGATCTATCATTTTTAATTTCAATAAACTTGTTTCAGATCTTGATATTGATACTAATACTCCTGATTCATGTGATTGTAAAAACTCAAAGTATTGCTATCCTGCTGCTGGTCATGTAATTACTGGCAATTTGAAAATTATTCCTGATTCTAGGATAAGGAATATAATTTCTAAAGGACCGAAATATCGGTTTCCTTCTAAAATTGATTTCAGTAAATGTAGAGATGAAATCGCTGCTTCCTTGAATGAATTCGGTAATCGATGGTGTAAGCGAGAGTATGTTGAGTATAAAGCCCTAAAGGACTGGAAACTTAGCATTTTAAGACTAGTGAATAAACGCATTTCTTTCTATTCTCAAAATACTAACTTATTACCTCCTAAGCCCAAGACGTCTTTACGTCATCTTAAACTAGGTATTCAAGAATTTCATAAGAAGTTTGTTTTGGCCCCTGCAGACAAGGCCGCTAACAACGTCGTCGTTGTGTGACGGCTCCACTATGTTAGCACGCTTAAGCAGGAGCTTGGTGGTACTAAGGCCTATGAACTTCAGCCTTTGGCTGAAGAGAGAGCTATAGTAGATAAACATGTTTGTCTTTCAGCCACCAAGTTTGCTGTGTGTGTTAACGAAGGCCAAGACAAGCTTCCTACGCTATACTGGTTACCAAAACTTCATAAAAAACCTTACAAAGCACGGTTTATTGCAAATTCTAGTTCTTGCACTACCACTGAACTTTCTAAATTATTAACTTCCTGTCTTACTGCTATTAAAACGCATGTAATTAAATATTGTGATAAAGTCTTTGAAAGATCAGGAAGAAATCTGTTTTGGTCTATAAAAAAATCGAATGAGGTTTTAAATAAATTGAAATCTAGACAGTTTCGTGCTTCTAGTCTGTCTACCTACGATTTTTCCACTCTTTACACTACACTTCCTCATAATCTTATAAAAGAAAAGCTTAATGATTTAATTGAATGGGCTTTTCACAGAGAAGGTTCTCTCTATCTTGCATGTAATGTCAGAAATGCATTTTTCACTTCTAAAGCGCATAAGAATTATACACTTTGGTCATGTCAGAAAGTGTGTGATGCCCTCACCTTTCTACTTGACAATATTTATATTAGATTCGGTACTAAGATATTTAGACAAGTTGTGGGTATTCCGATGGGTACTAATTGCGCACCTCTTGTGGCTGATCTGTTCTTGTATTGTTATGAAAGAGACTTCATTTTGTCGCTTTCCATTGATAACCAATCTGAAATTATTGAAGCTTTTAGCTCTACTTCTAGAAATTTAGATGATTTATTAAATATTGATAATACCTATTTTGATGGTTTGATCAGTCAGATTTACCCCCTAGAACTTCAGTTAAATAAAGCAAATTCTTCTGATACCGAGGCCCCGTTTTTGGATTTACATCTATCTATTGTAGATGGATTTGTTTCGTGCAAAATTTACTATAAACGCGATGACTTTGATTTTGAGATTGTAAATTTTCCTTTTTTGGATGGTGATGTTCCTCGTGCGCCATCCTATGGCGTTTATATTTCGCAATTAATTCGATTTGCTAGAGTGTGTAGTCATGTAACTGACTTCAACACTCGTAATAAATTATTAACGGCTAAACTTCTTAATCAGGGTTATCGGTACCACAAACTACGCAAAGCCTTTTCAAAATTTTATAGACGCCATTCTGATTTAATTTCAAAATTCAATATTGGACTTAAATCTCTTCTGCAACAAGGTCTATCGGAACCCGAATTTTATGGTGACTTAGTATATAAATTCAGAAAAATATATAACCGCAATGACTTCAGCACCCAATTTCGTAAAATCATTCTTCGATATAAAAAGATTGGGTACAACATGGATATTATACGACAGACTGCATGCATGGTAGTTAACCCAATCACGGTTGGCAACTTTGCTTCCCTCTTTAATTGCACGCCGGTGGGTCAGGCCTCAGATTCTATGACGGCTCCAACGTAAAGGCTTATTGAAAATTAAAGAGATAATGTTGGTTGGTGCCTGATGCTCTGTCTCTGGTCGGGCTCATCGGAGTCTAGCTGTTGGTTTTCTTTTGCTCCAGCATTTCAGTGGTTTCTTGCTGTCGAGTCCTCACCGTTGTCTCACCTCTGTGGTTCTTTGATTTCTGTGTTCACGGAGATGTTGCACTGATGAGTTAGGAGGCCTTCATGCGGACTGAACAAATTATTTGTCTAAATCGCGACGGAAGAAAGGGCGAGGATTGTGGCCACGTTAAATCGATTTAAGCCCCCCAGTGGAAATCTTCCACTGACCGTTCCAAGGCGGCTCTTCTGTGGCGATTTATTTATGTTGTTGTTTGTTACTTACTGTGTGTATCACTTGTGTTTTTTAATTTTGGATGGCCATATGGCCATTTTGTGGGAAAGTAACTGTCCATATGGCCTTCCTTTGATTAGGTTTCCATTATGGTCTGGTCGCTTAATGTTTGTATTTCTTTCCCTTTGGTGTCTTTTATGGATGGAGTAAGTTAATTATTGTATCAATTCCTGATCTTTGTTTTACTTCTACTTTGCATATCAGGGCTGTTTTGTTTGTGCCGTGTGGCGGCTGTAAAAGGTCTCCCCGTGCATGCATTTAATGCTCTTATTTTCCAATCCTCAGGGATTGCTTATGCAATTGCTTTTCACTGTTCCATCAATTGACATCCTTTAGATACCTGTTGAAGGTCTCTATTAAACCGATGTTCGTTCCTCGTTGAATAACAACTGCTTGTTTGACATCCCTGTACTTTAAGGAGACTAGGATGTTTTGTGGGCTTTTGTTGTACCTTCCTTCTATTCGAAGGAATCTTCTTCAGTAATTTTATTTATTTAATAACCGGTATGAACATCGCTTTAGTTTTGACGGTATCACAACCTTATTATCCAAAATGAGTATTACAAATACATTTAAAATATCAATATCACCCCTTAGGTTACACTCTGCTTCTTCTGTACGGATTCCCAATTCTATTAAGAACTTTAATACTATGTTGCCTTCGGTATTGGTTAGACCCTTAAATTTGTCTTCTGTAACTTCAGTTAAGCTCAAAGGAGCAGGCAATACCAATGTTTTGGGGAGTAGTCTTCGTATAAGACTATCTCCTCTCAAATCACCCATCCTTCGAAAATATACTAATCCGTGGAAAAGAAGTGGAATGTATCCTAGTATTTCTAAGTGCAATGCCAAGAGGTGCAGATGTTGTTCGCATTTAAGCACTGCGTTACTTCATCTGTAAACGGTAGACGCTTCTCTGTAGTTAACATGTCTGATTTGACATGACAGTCTACAGATTTAATTTATCTAATTACTTGACGTGCTGCAAACTGTAATATGCAGTACGTCGGTCAAACTAACCGCATGCTTAAAACTAGATTGAACGAGCATTATCGTAGAATGAGTAAGCCTAAGAAAACTGACACTTTCTTGTACCGTCACTTTCGACGTACAGGTCATTCTGTAAATAACATTATTATACAACCAGTGGAAAAACTTTATTACGATGCAAATTCTACATCTAGATTCAAAATAATCAAAAGACATGAAGCTGAACTGAAATGGATTAAATTTTTACAGACCCCTTTTCCACTGGGATTTAATGACAACATTTATCATGAGGGTAATATTTCCAGAATGCCGGACTTTGATATTTTCTCACTCCTGGAATGTCGAAAACGCAGAACTAGATCTCACGGCACCAGGAAAAATGGTAACTTTAAACGTAAATCACGTGCGTTTAAACGAAACAATACTAGACTGAAGCGACTGTCAATTATATTATTAAATCATGGACGCCACTCTATGCTTTCATTTTTAAGTTCATTACCCGTTTCTGTTTTACGTCTTCTGGACACCGAGGCGAATAAATTCTACGATAGTTCTCATCAGTTATATGATGCGGCTCTCTTAACTAGAGGCTATACTCAGCATACTCTCCGTCCTTACATTGATTCTGAAATTAATCATAAACGTCATTTCTTCAAAATATCCTTCATTAATAAGGGTATGGATTTTATAGATTTGCCCAGTATCTTCCGTGAGAGATCGGTGCTTTCTTCCATTCCTGCTTATTTTAAAAATACTGAAACACCTATAATTTGCTTTAAATATAACAAACCTGTTAGATCTATCATTTTTAATTTCAATAAACTTGTTTCAGATCTTGATATTGATACTAATACTCCTGATTCATGTGATTGTAAAAACTCAAAGTATTGCTATCCTGCTGCTGGTCATGTAATTACTGGCAATTTGAAAATTATTCCTGATTCTAGGATAAGGAATATAATTTCTAAAGGACCGAAATATCGGTTTCCTTCTAAAATTGATTTCAGTAAATGTAGAGATGAAATCGCTGCTTCCTTGAATGAATTCGGTAATCGATGGTGTAAGCGAGAGTATGTTGAGTATAAAGCCCTAAAGGACTGGAAACTTAGCATTTTAAGACTAGTGAATAAACGCATTTCTTTCTATTCTCAAAATACTAACTTATTACCTCCTAAGCCCAAGACGTCTTTACGTCATCTTAAACTAGGTATTCAAGAATTTCATAAGAAGTTTGTTTTGGCCCCTGCAGACAAGGCCGCTAACAACGTCGTCGTTGTGTGACGGCTCCACTATGTTAGCACGCTTAAGCAGGAGCTTGGTGGTACTAAGGCCTATGAACTTCAGCCTTTGGCTGAAGAGAGAGCTATAGTAGATAAACATGTTTGTCTTTCAGCCACCAAGTTTGCTGTGTGTGTTAACGAAGGCCAAGACAAGCTTCCTACGCTATACTGGTTACCAAAACTTCATAAAAAAAACTTACAAAGCACGGTTTATTGCAAATTCTAGTTCTTGCACTACCACTGAACTTTCTAAATTATTAACTTCCTGTCTTACTGCTATTAAAACGCATGTAATTAAATATTGTGATAAAGTCTTTGAAAGATCAGGAAGAATTCGAATGAGGTTTTAAATAAATTGAAATCTAGACAGTTTCGTGCTTCTAGTCTGTCTACCTACGATTTTTCCACTCTTTACACTACACTTCCTTATAATCTTATAAAAGAAAAGCTTAATGATTTAATTGAATGGGCTTTTCACAGAGAAGGTTCTCTCTATCTTGCATGTAATGTCAGAAATGCATTTTTCACTTCTAAAGAGCATAAGAATTATACAATTTGGTCATGTCAGAAAGTGTGTGATGCCCTCACCTTTCTACTTGACAATATTTATATTAGATTCGGTACTAAGTTATTTAGACAAGTTGTGGGTATTCCGATGGGTACTAATTGCGCACCTCTTGTGGCTGATCTGTTCTTGTATTGTTATGAAAGAGACTTCATTTTGTCGCTTTCCATTGATAACCAATCTGAAATTATTGAAGCTTTTAGCTCTACTTCTAGATATTTAGATGATTTATTAAATATTGATAATACCTATTTTGATGGTTTGATCAGTCAGATTTACCCCCTAGAACTTCAGTTAAATAAAGCAAATTCTTCTGATACCGAGGCCCCGTTTTTGGATTTACATCTATCTATTGTAGATGGATTTGTTTCGTGCAAAATTTATGATAAACGCGATGACTGTGATTTTGAGATTGTAAATTTTCCTTTTTTGGATGGTGATGTTCCTCGTGCGCTATCCTATGGCGTTTATATTTCGCAATTAATTCGATTTGCTAGAGTGTGTAGTCATGTAACTGACTTCAACACTCGTAATAAATTATTAACGGCTAAACTTCTTAATCAGGGTTATCGGTACCATAAACTACGCAAAGCCTTTTCAAAATTTTATAGACGCCATTCTGATTTAATTTCAAAATTCAATATTGGACTTAAATCTCTTCTGCAACAAGGTCTATCGGAACCCGAATTTTATGGTGACTTAGTATATAAATTCAGAAAAATATATAACCGCAATGACTTCAGCACCCAATTTCGTAAAATCATTCTTCGATATAAAAAGATTGGGTACAACATGGATATTATACGACAGACTGCATGCATGGTAGTTAACCCAATCACGGTTGGCAACTTTGCTTCCCTCTTTAATTGCACGCCGGTGGGTCAGGCCTCAGATTCTATGACGGCTCCAACGTAAAAGCTTATTGAAAATTAAAGAGATAATGTTGGTTGGTGCCTGATGCTCTGTCTCTGGTCGGGCTTATCGGAGTCTAACTGTTGGTTTTCTTTTGCTCCAGCATTTCAGTGGTTTCTTGCTGTCGAGTCCTCACCGTTGTCTCACCTCTGTGGTTCTTTGATTTCTGTGTTCACGGAGATGTTGCACTGATGAGTTAGGAGGCCTTCATGCGGACTGAACAAATTATTTGTCTAAATCGCGACGGAAGTAAGGGCGAGGATTGTGGCCACGTAAAATCGATTTAAGTCCCCCAGTGGAAATCTTCCACTGACCGTTCCAAGGCGGCTCTTCTGTGGCGATTTATTTATGCTGTTGTTTGTTACTTACTGTGTGTATCACTTGTGTCTTTTAATTTTGGATGGCCATATGGCCATTTTGTGGGAAAGTAACTGTCCATATGGCCTTCCTTTGTTTAGGTTTCCATTATGGTCTGGTCGCTTAATGTTTGTATTTCTTTCCCTTTGGTGTCTTTTATGGATGGAGTAAGTTAATTGTATCAATTCCTGATCTTTGTTTTACTTCTACTTTTCAATCCCAACACAGGTTCAACAGAGTCCCATGTTCGAATTTTTTAAGAAGGGAATAACATATGGACAAATTCTGGCAGGTGTGGAAAAAATATTTACTAAGTTTAAGGCAGAGGTATCAGAGAAAACTTAAAGCACCAAGGATACAAGCACCCAGTTTACCAAATACTGGACATGTTGCTCTTGTCAACGATGATCTGCCCAGAGGCTGCTGATAAATAGGTCGAATAGAAAAACTCATCAAGAGTAGAGACAACCAAATGCGTTCAGCTAAGATCATGCTTCCATCAAGAAAATTGATAGGTCGTTCTCTGATCCTGTTGTACCCAATTGAATGTTCGGGTGATGCTCAAGACACTGATAAAGACAAATCTGACGACACTGAAGGTCGAGACAGTGGCCAAACAGGAACAAGCAAAAGGAAACAAACGACCAGGCAGGCTACTACACACGGGATTCTGATTTAATCCGTCATCAGTTAAATGAAACTGGTGACGAAGTTGAATAACAATGTTGAGAACTTGGAATAACTTTCTTTTCTTCTCCTGTGGGAGTGTTGTGAAATCCCACTATATCAATATTACATGTGCATTGAAGAATTTTATGCATGTTGTGCTACGCCAGGTTTTTTCTGAATACTTGATTGATGATATTCTGGCTTTCTATTTTTACTCTTATTCTTAACAGACTTTAACGTCATTTAACCTAACGCAAAATGACGTCGACGTCGTAACTAAGGTAATTAGGTTACTAAACAAAGAAGAGAGCAGCATGGAAGAACATTTGTAACATAACCGTATCTATAACATAAGAAGTACTACAACTAGCAGGGATTACTACGATGTGCAGTGGCCATATTTACCGTGACCTACTATTTGCAGGTAACTACTATTTGCAGTGAACTACTTTTTGCAGGAACTACTAATTGCAGAGAACTACCGTTTGCAGTGTATAAAACTATTACAAGTCCCATACTGAAAAAAGGACAAAATATATCTTGATCCTATGAGTTATTATAGCATTAGCCTAATCTCCAAGGTATCAAAACTCTTTATTTCGATAATAAATGAAAAAATCGTGAACAATTTAGATACCAACGGAATTTTGTGCGAAGAACAGAACGGGTTTAGAAAGATGAGATCTTGTCTTGATCATATATATGCACTAGCACCTGTCATCAGAAACCGCAAACTCCAGGGAAAAGATACCTTCTTGTGTTACGTAGACTTTTCGAAAGCTTTCGATTCCGTTAATAGTGAGTGTTTGTGGTTTAAGCTGATGGGTAAAGAATACGTGGTCCTGATTGAAATTAATAAAGTCTATGTACGAAAAATTTGAGGCCTATGTTCGGGTAAATACGAAACTAACGGAATGGTTTTCAGTAAAATCCGGAGTACGCTAAGGCATTAACTTTGCTCATATGTTGTTTGCCATATTCGAGAATGATATAGCAGCTAGCATTAATGAACTGAATCTTGGTGTTCATATTCTGAACGACGAACGCTTGAGCATATTGAAATATGCAGATGATATTGTGTTGATAGTGGAACCAGCTGACGACCTGTAAATTATGTTAAATTAACTTTCAACTTTGACTAAACGATGGAAATTATCAGTAAATATTGACAAAACAAAAGTTATGCAATGTCGTTAACACTCGAAATAACTGACATATATTCATTTCCGATTCGGCAACAAAGAAATACGAGTTACAAAGTGTTATCGCTAGCTTACCTTAAAGAATAGATATAACAGATACACTAACTTTCACAGCGTGTGCAAAAAAATCTACATGACGCAGGAAGTCGTTCCCTTGGAGCTCTGGTAACTAAATATAATGCTAAAAAAGGACTGTATTTTAAAACATGTAAGAAAATATACATCAGTACCGTTGTACCCATCACTGACTACGCAGCTGGTGTTTGGGGTTTTAAAGCATACGATAAGCATGATAAACTTTAAAAAACGAGCTATTTGTACGTTCCTTCATCTAGGAAAATCAAAGAGTCTACTTGCCATCTATGCCGAAATCGGGTGGATGTTACCAAAACACTGACGATACTGCGACATTAAAAGACTCCGGCAGAGACTAGCTAATATTGATGTCTTACGCACAAACTATTCTTACAAAATCTCAGAATGACTGATCGTTATTGTAGTACTTGGTGCGGTGACGTTAGAACCATATTTCAGGATTGTGATATGATAAACTTCTTCAATATTGAACAGAGTAGTTAGGACGATCTCGTCTAAACATATTGTCGAAAACTTCCGAGAAAAGCTGAAACATATTCGAGAACACCGGTGGAATAAATCCGTACTTCAGTCAGCGAAACTGCGAACTTACCTGACGTACACATCTGCTATTTGTAAAGAAAGATACGCCGACCGATTTTTGTCAATCCAACATATTAAGATGTGGTTCCTCTCCCTTAACCATAGAACCGGGCGCTATAGACGACCTGTTATTCCCCTCAAACAGCAACTTGTGTTTGCAATAATGGCGACAAACATATCAATGTTAAAAATATACAGACATCCGTAATAACTTACTTGGATCTGTTAATATTTATGACACTTCAGATGAGTATGTTAGACTCATCAAAGAAATTGATCCAAAGATCTTATCAACTTATATTATTGCTGCATATGAACTGAGGAATGTGACATTGATGACCAAATAATACGGGTATAATTTAGCTTTGGTGGTTCATATCATTCACTTAAATGGAATTGGGTGTACGGATACAAAAGGAGCATATCATTTATTGACTTAATATGACCAATGGCATCGAATGTATTTTGCACTAATTTGACGAGGAATCTGCGTGGCAGACGTAGAATCAACGTCGAGCCTGCCAAAATGCTATTTGATAATGTAATTACCACTGATTAATTGTCTCAATCTCACAGATAATATATACTAGATAATATGTAACGGACTAAACTCGGTTTAAACAGAACAATTGATATACGAAACATTTGATAGTGCATCATGGGGCTCTGTAAAATAAAAGTAGAGGCAATGATCAGGAATCGTTAGAATTAACCCACAGCTCCCATCAGAGACACCAAAGGGAAAGAAACACAAACAGACCCCAACGGAAACACCAACAGTGGAAAACCAAGAGGACATTTACTTTCCCACAAAATGGCCAAAAGGCTATCCACAATAAAATAATATACCGCGACAGAAGAACCGCCTTTGAACGGTCAGCGAAAACGAATTCCACCGGGGGGGGGGGGGAGGCTTAAATCGATTTTACCCGGTCACAATCCTCGCCCTTACTACCGTCGCGACTGAGACAAATTATTTGTTCAGTCCGCATGAAGGCCTCCTCACTCATCAGTGCAACATCTCCGTGAACACAAACATCAAACAACCGCAGAGATGAAACAACGGTGAGGACTCGACAACAAGAAACAACAGAAATGCTGGAGCAAAAGAAAACCAACAGTTTGACTCCAATGGGGCCAACCAGAGACAGAATGTAGGCTGGCTGTTTATTATGTATGCTATGCGTGTAAAATGTATTTTGTTTACAAGTTGCACTCTAAATAAATAAATTTTATCATCATCATCATACTCGAACATGACCCAGATATTGTCAAGATGATCTTTATGAGGAAGATAAATGATCATAGGACCAAACTTGTGGCCTCTAGACTGTTAACAAGGTTTCTCTATTATTTGACCTTCTGACCCGACATGACCCATATTCAAACTAGATCAAGAGTTTGTCACGATGATCATTATGAATAAGTTTTTCATGATGCTTAGCCCAAAACTTTAAACGTTATAGTGTTCACAAGGTTTTTACTATGATTTGACCTACTGACCTACTTTTGATCCGACATGACCAACTTTCGAACGACCAAGATACCGTCAAGATGATCATTCACAGCAAGTTTTATTATTATTGGACCAAAACTGTGGCCTCTAGAGTGTGTGTTTATCATTTGACCTGCAGACCTACTTTATGACCCGACATGGGCCGAATTCGAACTTGACCGAGATATTGTCAAGATGATTATTTTGAGCAAGTTTGATGATTATCGGACCAAAAATGTGGCCTCGAGTATGTTCACAAGCTTAACTACGATTTGGCCTACCGACCTACATTTTGACTCGATATAACCCATATTCGAACTTGACCGAAATTCTGAGCAAGATTGAGTATGAACTGACTAAAAGTGTGGGATCTAGTGTGTTCACAAGGTTTTTCTATGATTTGACCTGCTGACCTACTTTTTGAGCCGACTTGACCTATATTCGAACCTGACCGATATATTGTCAAGATGACTATTTTGAGCAACTTAGATGATGATCTGACCAAAAATGTGGCATCTTGTGTGTTCACAAATTTTTCTACGATTTGACCTACATTTTGACCCGGCATGACCCGTATTCGAACTTAACCGAAGTATTGTCAAGGTGATCATTCTGAGCAAGAATTAGGATTATTAGACCAAAACTTTGGCCACTTAGTGTGTTCACAAGGTTTTCAATGATTTGACCTACTGACCTACTTTTTGACCCGACATGACCCACATTCGAACTTGACCGACATATTGTCAAGACAATCCTTCTGAGCTATAATGATGATGATCGGCTCAAAACTGTGGCCTCTAGTATGTTCACAAGGTGTTTCTATGATTTGACCTACTGACCTAATTTTCGACCCAACATGACACATATTTTAACTTGACCGATATATTGTCAAGATGATCATTATGAGCAAGTTAGATGAAGATCTGGCCGAAACTGTGGTCTCTAGTGTGTTCACAATTATATTGTTCTATGTTTTGACCTACTGACCTTATGTTTGACCCGGCATGACCCATTTTCGGAATTGACCGACGGACATCTCACAGTCACAAAAGCTCACCATAACCTTCGGTCAGGTGAGCTAAAAAATCTTCATGTTCATTTCTCATGCTAATTCCGTGAAGTTCAAAGTCAGCTCAAAACGTTCTTCATTTTTTAAAAGTATGTGAGGAAAAGACCCGTATCGCCACGCATCTAGTACCACTTCCAACCTCATTCTCGTCCAATCTGCCCTCAATTGTTTTCGAAGGTTGGAGATAAATACGACAACTCTTATAATTCAATGAATTCTTTGAAAAACAAGCACAAACGATTCAACAGATTTCCTAGGCGAAATAGTAATGTCTTAAAAAGAAAACAATGTCCCCCAACCATACATATATCTTAAACACCCATTTAAATTTATTCACTAGATTAAGTTTTAGTTTACTACACAAAACAAACATTACTTGCCAAGATATTAATATAATGTGTGCAAAAAAGGAAATATTCAATTATACTAATTTATTCATCAACAAGGAAATGGAGTGTGATATTACTGGACAAAACAGTGCATTCTATGTTGTGAAACGACATCGCTTATCGAAAGTCAATTTTAATGTAATGAAGTATATTTCGCCTATTATTTACAAATTTCATCAGTAATGCCCTTCAGTAAACTCAGTCTTTTTGTCGGCAACCTTTTTTAACTTATATTTGCCTCTGAATGGATACAATTCTAAAAATCTGCTCCCAAAGTTTTAAAGTGTCAGGTAAAAGAAAAATGAAGCAAAAAGAAGAACGAAACAGCTGAAACAATCTATGTATATAATGCTGAATCTATATAAACACAGCCCAAATACATTTCCACAGTCCAGCAGGCACACAATACGATAGTGACTCAACATTGATTCAACGTTGCAGCAATAAAACAAATATTGTTTTAAAATTGAAAAATGCATCACGGAAACACGCCTAAGATATAATTTTGACCCCCTTTATTAAGTTCTGAAGTTAGATCCTTTGAGAGCAAGGAATACACCAAATAAAAGAAAATAGCGGACTCGGTTTTAATGAGTCTGTTCATGACCAGTACTGAAATGTGCAACACCTGCCACGCCCTCTAGCACCGGCTTAAGCAGAACTCTATTTTCAAAATGATACCAAATGAACCCAATGATCCCAAAGGACCAGAAAATATAATCTGCACTATGATGATATACGGGGAGGCGTTTAACAGACGCCATACGTCACAACACCAGCTACAATTAAAATAAATAAGTTCTGAAGTCTGGTCCATTGAGAGCAAGGAATACACCAAATAAACGAAAATAGCAGACTTGGTTCTATTGAGTCTGTTCGTGATCAGTACTGAAATGTGCAACACCGGCCACGTCCTCTAGCACCGGCTTAAGCAGAACCCGCTTGTATATAGTAAAACTGGGATTTACCTTATTTTTTTATTTCTGCTCTAAAATATAGATTGTGGGTACTCGTTAGAACCGCCTCAACGAGGCGGTTCTCACGAGTACGCACAATCTATATTTGGAGCACCAATAAGAAAAATATCACATTTGTTTGGCTTGTTTTTTTATGGTAAAGTTTGCAATGCATTTGTATAGGCATGTTTTCGTAATGGAAGTGAAGGCAATAAGCAGAAATCGATATAATTAACCCACGACTCCCAACAGTGACACCAAAGAAAAAAAAACATGAAATAACTAGACCTTTATAGAATGATGATGATGATGATGATTTCGTGTTTAACGTCGCGTCAACCCTCTTTGTGTGTCATAAGCGTCAAGCGGTTAATGATTAAACGACATGAAGAATTATGAGGATATAAAAAGTAAACAGGTAAGTATGATATTTATAAAAATCTGAAACAGTTAAATCGTATGAAAATGTACAATATCTTTTAAGAATAAAATAATATTATCAACAGGTACATCTTGAAACAATTGTTGCAAAGTGTCAGCTTTGAAGTATAAGTCACGGGACTGTGAAAAGTCTACACATTCAAATAAGATCTGTTTAACAGTGAATGGCTGATCACATCCTACACAAGAAGGCTGATCATCACCATTCAAAATATAAGAATGAGTAACTCTAGTATGGCCAATGCGCAGTCGTGTTAATACTACATTCTCTGTCCTGGAAAATTGTGGAGGAGAGCATTTTGTTCCAACGACAGGTTTAATGGCATGGAGTTTGTTATTTACTGTAAGGTCCCATTCGCCTTGCCATTCCGACAAGATATATCTGTTGATAAATGGTTTAAAATTATTAAAAGGAATTTTAAAAACAGACGGATCAAGATTGAGCGATTCCTTTGCTTTCTTGTCAGCACACTCATTGCCGACAATGCCAATATGGCTCGGAAGCAAACAAAACAAGATTTGGTGTGTTTTAGAAATTTCATGATTTTTTTCGATCAATTTTTGAATTTGAGGATTTTTAGATGATGAATGATCTAAAGCCTTAAGCACAGAAAGTGAATCAGAAAATATAACTGCTTTTTGAAATGATGAAGAACTGATAAAATCTAAAGCTAGGTCTATTGCTTTGGCTTCAGCTGTAAAAATAGATGAAGCATCTGGAAGGCGCATGGTTTTGTGCGTATCTTTAGAAACATACGCACAACCAACTTTATCTCCTTCTTTGGAACCATCAGTATAAACTTTCTGGTAATCATTGTAACGTGACTGCAGTACCTGAAAGTTTTGTTTGAGAAGTATCGGATTTGATTCGGATTTTTTGCCATCATGAAAGTCGAAAAGAATAGAAGGTTGATTAATACACCAAGATGGAACTTCGGTGGTTTCATGTTTTTGAATATTTTTAAGGTCGATACCTGAATTTTCTAGCAGTGGTAAAATTCGTAATCCAAAAGGTTTGATTGCTGTGGGTTTAGTTTCATACTTATCTACAAATTCAGGTGGAAATGAAATTTGGAATGCCGGGTTAGATGGATTAGCAGCAAGTCTGATAGCATACTGAAGAGAAAGTTTCCATCTGCGCGAAGTTAAAGATGGTTCACCTGCTTCTACATAAAGGCTTAATACGGGAGAAGTACGGAAGGCTCCCATAGCCAAACGAAGGCCTTGATGATGAATAGTATCCAAAGATTTTAAATAAGACTTTCTGGCAGAACCATAAACAACAGACCCATAATCTAATTTAGATCTTATCAGAGACCGGTAAAGATGTAATAAAGTGTACCGATCTGCTCCCCAACGTGTATGAGCTAAAACTTTCAAAATATTCAAAGCTTTTAAGCATTTCGCTTTAATATATTTAATATGGGGAATAAAAGATAACTCTTGATCAAATATGACCCCAAGAAATTTGGCTTCTTCAACGACAGGAATTTGTGATCCGTATAAAAACAGGGAAGGATGGCCGTGTTTCTTCCGTAGCTTACAAAAATGAACACACTGCGTTTTCGACTTGGAGAACTTGAAACCATTTTTATCAGTCCATTCTTCTATTCGTTTTAAATTTTGTTGTAACTTTCGTTCAATTGTTTTCATGTTTTTGAACGGTAACATATACACAAATCATCAACATACAATGAACAGTCTGTTTTGTCGTCCAAACATTGTACAATATTATTTATTTTGATGTTAAATAGCGTAGTTGAGAGAATACTACCTTGTGGGACACCCTGCTCTTGTACATAGAGATCTGACAAGGTAGATCTCACGCGGACTTGAAATACACGTTCACCTAAAAAACTTTGAATAAAACTGGGAAGTTTTCCCCTTAGGCCGAGGTTATGGAGATCTCTCAATATTCCATAACGCCATGTGGTGTCATATGCTTTCTCCAAGTCGAAAAAGACAGCTACTACGTATTCTTTGTTAATAAAAGCATTTCGTATTAATGTTTCTAGACTTATTAAATTGTCGTTGGTACTTCGTTCCGAACGAAAACCTGACTGATATTCTGAAATGAGGTTGTTGGACTCTAAGTACCAGATTAATCTCTTGTTTATCATTCTCTCCAATGTTTTACACAAACAACTTGTCAAAGCTATTGGTCGATAATTCGTAGGTTCTGCATGATCCCTCCCTGGCCTTGGAATTGGAACAACTGCTGCAAAACATCAGCTCTCAGGACAGACCCCAGTCTCCCAAATATTATCAAAGACATCTAAAAGTGTTGAAAGAGAACTCCTTGGCAGATGCTCAAGCATCTGATAATGAATTTCATCAGGGCCGGCTGCTGTATCGTGTGATTCTTCAATGGCCTCCACCAGTTCGGATAAGCCAAAAGGTCCGTTGTATTCTTCGTGATTGCTGGATTTGAAGTTTAGATCTCTTTTCTCCTGGTCCCTTTGGAAATTTTCAAAAGTGTCAGAACAATTTCGCGGTGATGAATTACTCAAAAATGTGCCACCAAGAGTATCCGAAATATCCTTCTTAGTTGAAGCCTTTGTGTCAAAACCAGCATTTAAATTTGTAAAACTTGGGGACCTTGTTTTTCCTGAAATTCTTCGGACCACATCCCAGACCCTTTTAATTGGGGTTCTGTAGTTCAATTTGGAGACACACTCTCTCCATGACCCTCGTTTTGAAGCTCGGATTGTTCGCCGAGCCTTAGCTCTAAACACCTTCACGTCGTTCAGCTTTTCTGAAGTCGGACCTTTGCAGAACCCATTTAGAGCCCGTTTGCGCTTCTGAATCGCTTCCTTACAGTCATTATTAAACCAAGGCTTGCCCTTCCTAGCACTTGTGGAGGTCTTTGGAATGCATTGTTCCGACACATTAACTAGTGCATCTGTGAAATCAGAAACAATGTCAGATGATTCATTTAAGTGATCAACCGATAACTCCTCCTCACATAAATTACGGAACAACTCCCAGTCGGCCTTATTCATTTTCCACCTCTGGTTACAGTCCTCATCCGGTTCATCCACGCTCCCAATTACAACAGGGAAGCGATCACTTCCGCACCGATCATCATGAACAGACCAGTCATAGTCCAAGAAGAGAGATGGGTGACACAAAGAGAGATCCAATGAAGACAAATGACCTGTCGCAGGGTGAAGGCAAGTATAAGATTCATCATTCATCAAGCAAAGATCGCTCCTCGCAATGAAATCCTCGACAAGCGCTCCTCCGTCATTGACATCTTTACAGCCCCATAAAACACTGTGACCACTGAAGTCGCCAACCAAAAGATATGGCGATGGAAGTTGACTCAGCAATGAGTGAAGATGTTCGGGCTCCAAAGAAAATGAGGGTGGGATACAAAGAGAGCAAATTGTAGCTTCTTCATCCAGAGAAACCGACACTGCTACAGCTTGTAGGTCCGTTTCTGACCACCTGATCTCTCCCTGCGGCAAACATGATTTAACAAGAATTGAACTGCCACCAGATGGCCCGTTACCATCAGAATAGAAACAGTTGTATATATTGAAACCCCTGACATCAACGCTGTCATCAGTTTTCAAAAAAGCTTCTTGCAAACAAAAAACCGATGGGTTCAATAACGAAACAAGCAATAAGAGTTCATTATAATTTGATTTAAGACCTCGACAATTCCATTGTACTACTTTGTGTTTCAAATCCATTTTATGAAGAGACCAAGACTAGAAACTATATTGGAGCTACAATTGGTGATACAGATCCGCCACCACCAGCTCGTGGTGCTGCTGACCCCGATCTGTCACTGCCACTTGGTGATGATGGAGTTTCAAACTCCATATCACTGCCACTCAAAGATCCGAATCTGTTCTGGAACCCCATACCGTCTCTCTCCATTTTACGCCGTCTGTCTGTTCGCCTCAGAGACACTTGCTTCTTCGGATCCTCCGATCCCCTAGTAGTTCGACCGGAGTCGAGCTTCTCTTTTACATGCGGCGCCGGCCCCGGTACGGTCGCCGTCGACCGATCCGAAGCAACCTGGACTGCGCCACCTGGTAACTTGTCCGAACTCCGTGGCGCTGGAGTGGACTCAATCTATGCACCAGACTTCCCCAGTTCAGCCATGCATGAATCAACAGTCCGTGTTGCGGAGCTGGACACCACCACACCAGCACCCCTTGCGATGCTGGCACAACTGGCGGTTGGTGTGGCGCTTCGATCCTCAGCAACCTTCCGCGCCTCCTGGAAGGCCATCGCTCTTTGGAATTTCACAGTGAGCACCTCTTTTTCCTTTTTTCCATGCCGGACAATCTCGAGAGAAAACAGCATGACTGCCACCACAATTGATGCATTTGGCCCCATTCTCACAGTTTTGATGACCATCAACATGCTTGTCCCTACCACAGCTTGGACAAAGCTGCTTCCTCTGACATCCGCCCTCGTGGCGGCCAAAAACCTGACATGAGCAACATCTGAGAGGGTTTGGTATATACACCTCCACGCTAACCGAAAGACATGCTACTTTGATCCTCCTGGGCAGAACCGGTGTATTAAAGGTCAACACGCAAGCACCTGTTGGCTTCAATACACCATCTCTACGAACTTGGATGTTACGTACCGCAATGACGCCCTCAGATCTCAAGCTGCCAACCATCCCCGCATCGGTGCAAGGACGCAGCCCCGGGCCGCGGATGACACCCCCACACGAACCAAGTGCACTGCGTAGAGACACCTCGACCCTGAGACCAAAGAGCCCTGCGGCACCAAGCAGGCCTCCAACCCGCTGTTCCCCCTCAACCCCCAAGAGGAGACCACCTGACTCAAGCTTTTTATCGCCCCCTGGGTGTCCGGCAATGGACATAATACTCCTTTCAATAACAAAAGGCGACAAACTTGACACAGCGCGAGCCTCTTCGACTGATGTCACAACCAAGAAGCGTGGAAAATTCAAGATCTTTGGTGCCCCAGACCGCCGACTAGACTGTTGACTAGATTGGTGACCGGGACCATCCGTCTCGGACGAATCCTCGTCCTTCTCAGGTTTAGATGCGTGGGTGCGGTTACCCCCCTGCCCCCCCCCCCCATGAGGCATAAGGAAAAAATTCTAGTTTCGTCCCAAGTGCTCTCCGCCCTCCGCGGAGCCCCACAAGGGAACACCACAATGGAGTGGCTATCCAACTCGCAGGTGCCAGAGATACACGCGAGACACACTCGCACAAACAAAATGCCTACACGATTGATCCGTTTAGCCACCGCCTTCCAGAGACAAAAAGACAGAAAAGGGTAAGGCAAATGGGCATATGGTTGGTATAAGGAAAGATACAAAAAGAGTTGAAGAGAAAGCAAAGCGGCATCTCCAGGGCTCGGCGCGACCAGCCGATTGACCGTGCCGGACCGCACGGCCACCCGTCTACACCGAAAAGCCAGGCCAAAGAGGCGTGTTGGGCACCTGAAGCACCGCCACCTCAGGCAACCCTCAACCTCCAGGATCCCCTCCTCCGGCCTACAGGACGCCACCCACGGCAAACGAGTGGCACCTCCTTTAGCTCCTCCCAGCGGGCACAGAGACCAAAGCGGCAACGTGCCCAGTGGGAATTGAGCCCCCAGGGCCACGGCAAGGCAGGAAGTCTAATACCTGGGGGAGAACTTTATAGAAACATCAATAGCCAAAAGGAGAGTTACTTTCCCACAAAATGGCAAATTAGCTTTCCAAAACAAAATAATATAAGCATAATACACACACAAAGACAAACCATTACAAAAATACACCGCGATAAATGATCGAACGGTCAGTGAAACGAATTCCACTAGGGGCTGGGTGGGGGGGGGGGGCGGGGCGTTCATTGATTTTTCACAGCTGCTGTCGTCGCCCTTATTTCCGGTGCGATTAAGACAAATAACATGTTCAGTCCGCATGAAGAACTCCTAACGCATCGGTGCAACATCCTCGAGAACACAAAAATCAAACAACCACAGAGATGAAACAACGGTGAGGACTCGATAAGAAGAAACTACTGAAATGTTGGAGTAAAAGAAAACCAACAGTCAGATTCCGATGTGCCCGACCAGAGACAGGCTTTTACTGCATGTTCTGCTAGTATACAACATATTTCTTCCAATGATAAATTGTTTTAAAGCTTGAAAAAAAAATAATTTGAAAAACGACATAACTTACATAAACGTTAAAACATTTTTTCCCAATAAAGAGGCCAAATGTCAATCAAGGTCCTGTCTCATGTAACTATTGAGTTATCATGCTTACAAAGTTCTAATATATTTTTAAACACTATTTAAAAGTAAAAAGTCTGACAGAACAGGGAAAATATTAATCACTTAAAGTGTGGTAGAAAGGGAAACATACTGCCCACATAGTCTCACAGAAAAGGAAAACTAGATGTCACTTAAAATCTGACAGAAAGGGAAAACTATTGGTCACTTAATTAATCGATCAGCAAACAACATGGCCATTTGTCCATAGCCAGTCAGCAAAAGGACGCCCACTTTTTGATTTGTGATTCTTTCACTCGATCAGCAAACGACATGGCCATTCGTCCATCGACAGTAAGCAAAAGGACGATCACTTTTTGATTTGTGATTCTTTCACTCTCAGATATGTTTCAACAGGATCTAGCGAATAAGAAGCCAGCAAACTCACGGGTGGTAATCAGGGGAACTAGCTCCAAAATGGGTCAATGGAAATTTGTTCCCTCGACATATCCGGGACCTCTCGAGCTAGCTCCAACACCAGGAATCTTGTTAACTAAGGTAGGTATTGAAGAGATTTGTCCCCATTTTTTTCTTTGTAAGCTATTTATAAAAAAATCTGGCAACGCAGTGCCACATAGAAATGATTTAACTTTGTACCCCGCTAGAATTTGCCATGGAAATTTGCAACACTGGAGTATGAATGAAAGGAATTGTTTTTTTATCACGGACCTGAAAAATTGACTGTTTATTTCATCACGGAGAAGTTGGTCGACGATTTTTCATTTTCCGTCAAAAGAACGCCCTTCACACTCCACAGAAGCAACATCCCTAGTGAAATGAAACATGGAAAGTTTGAAAATAAGCAAAACAATTTGGCCGTGATCACGAAACTTGCGACTTATGCCGTGATCACGTAACTTGCGACTTATGACGAAATTACTGTCCGAGCTACTCTTCTCGACAAGGAGCTAGTTCGCTCGACATGGTGATGGTGCCCTAAAAACGAAGATGAAATATTCATAAGATGACTTTTTATGGTCCCACTCAGTTTATCTAACTGGTTTCTTATCCTTTGGCTAGTGTGGTAACAAGATACTATGCCCCCAAGACGTTCCCCCAACCCCCAGTCGTTTTGCACCCCTAGTTGTTTCGCACCAAAAGCCTGGATTTTTCGCCCCCTTAGTCGTTTCGCCAACCTAGTTGCTTCGCCCCCTCCCCATTTAGAACGGATCGATAGATGGATGTTGGATGGATAGATTGATGGATGGATGGATGGATACACTTCAGAGAGGGATAAGTTTGTGGGTATTTTGGTAGATGGGTCCATATAAGGACGGATGAATGAATGAACAAACATACCGACGGACAGACAGACGGATAGATGGGTCGGTGGGTAGATGGATGGAAGGAAGGAAGGTTGGAAGAAAGAAAATATATATGCACACAAATGCCATGCCAGTGTCGTGTGATTAAATAAATGAAGTACATGTATTTGATTCCCACCTGTTATCTTTTTGATGATGTTCGTTTTACTCAATAATCAAATATTGCTCCCAAAGTTGATCTGATTATTTGTGATAAATCTAGAGTCATCGGTTAAACAATTTATTATGAGCTGCATTCCGAGGCACTACATACCCAAGTTTCTTAAAGTTATCTGTATTTGCTTCTTTCCCTTCGATTTTTTTAGCAGGATAAGGAATTTGATTGTATCTGATCCTGCCGTTGCTGCCTTATTATCTACAGCTGTACTCTCGTTGCACTATCTTTCAGAAAGATATTTTCGCATATTTCTTCGCTCTAAATATGGATTCAACATTTGTTTTCTTTTCAGCTAATCGCATTCCGTGGGTTATAAAACATGCGAACAAAATGAAAATCGGTAAAAGATGACAATTTTATGCCGAAAATTGTGCTTCAAGACACATTATTGATTGCATAACACCCTAATGACTGGTTATTAATGAAAGCAGTTTTGAGATAAGATTTACTTTGGGTTTTATGACTGCCATACAGGTGGGATTCCAAGGAAGGGTAATCAATTACCTAGGAATTTAAGATCTTTTCATTTTCATTGTTTTGTGATTTTGATACTAATCGAAGAAACATCCACACTTTTATTCTGTTTTTAGCTCACCAGAGCCGAAGGCTCCGGGGGGAGCTTATAGGATAGGCACTTGTCCGTCGTCGTCGTATATCGTATGTAGTCCGGCGTCAACACATTTAAACATCTTCTAGTCTGAAGCCACTGGACCGATTGGGCCCAAATTTTATCTGTAGCATCCTTGGGCTGGGGGATTGAAAGTTTGTGATTTTTATGAAAATCAGCTTTTTTAGTTTGGTTGCTATGGCAACTTAGACTTTCCAAAGACTTATAATTACGAAAATTGAAAAATGGCATTTACTGCCAAGTCATTGCAGATATTTTGACAGAACTTTCATAGAAATGTTCCATAGGCAATCTACTATCTGCCATATGATTTTAGGCCTACTGATCATTTTTATTGGTTGCCATGGAAACCAAAATGCCAAAAAAAAAAAAAAAAATAGAAAAAAAAACTTCAAAAATCATCTCCTCAGAAACCATACGCTCTAGGAGGCAACTTAGAGTTTCCATTGACATATAATGTGGAAAACTGAAAAATGGCATTTACTGCCAAGTCATTGCAGATATTTTGACAAAACTTACATAGAAATGTTCTTTGAGTAAACTTCTCTTAGCCATATGCTTTAATGGCAACCTGGGGATTCCCTAGGTTGTGCTGGGGCCATGCCCGCCCCCTCCACTTCATAAAATGCCTTGTATCTCATAAACCTTACAGATCCTCATTCCTAAACCATATATATTCTTGTTTCTTATGATACGATGCATTAAGTGACACCAACCTGGCGGTCCCCCGGGATGTGCCGGGGACATGCCCCGACCACTCCACTTCATAAAATGCCTTGTATCTCATAAACCTTACAGATCCTCATTCCTAAACCATATATATTCTTGTTTCTTATGATACGATGCATTAAGTGACACCAACCTGGTGGTCCCCCGGGATGTGCCGGGGACATGCCCCGACCACTCCACTTCATACAAGGCCATTTATCTCAGAAACCATTCAGATCCCAACCCCTAAACCATATATATTCTTGTTCCTTACGATAAGACGCATTAAGTGATACCAACCTATGGGTCCCCCGGGATGTGCCGGGGACATGCCCCACCCCCTCCACTTCATAAAATGCCATTTATCTTTGGACCTTTGAGATCCGCAACCCTAAACCATATATATTCTCATTCCTTATGAAAAGTTGCATTCAGTGACACCAATTTGGGGGTCCCCTTGGATGTGCCGGGGGCAAGCCCAACCCCATCCACTTCATAAAAGGCCAAATATTCCAGAAACCTTACAAATCCCCTACCCTAAACCATATATATTCTTGTTCCTTATTATAAGACACATTCAGTGACACCAACCTAGGGGTCACCCAGGGCGCGCCCGGGCCATGCTCCACTTCGACTTCACAAAAGACCATATATCTGATAAACTGTTCAGAGCCCCACCCCTAAATCATATATATTCTTGTTCCTTATGATAAGACGCAATCAGTGACACCAGCATGCAGGTCTCTCGGAGTGCCACGGGCCATGCCCCACCCCTTTATTTCATTAAAATCCATATATCTCAGAACCCGTTCAGATCCCCACCCCATAACCATATATATTCTTGTTCCTTATGATAAGACTCCACTTCATAATAGGCCACATATCTCAGAAACCATTCAAATCCCCATCCTATAATCGCATCTATTCTTGTTCATTGTTATTAGACACATTCAGTCACCCTGTATTGGGGGGGGGGTCGGGGGTTCGCAGGGGCCATTTCTCTCCCCTGCCACTTCATAAAAAGGCCTCATATCTCAGAAATCATTCAGATCCCCTACCGTTTAACCATATATACTCTTGGTCCTTATGATAAGACATATTCAGTGACAACAATCTTGTGCTTTTCTGGGATCTGCCATGCCCGAATCCCTCCATTGTTTAAAAGGTCTTACATCTCCGAACCATCCCTATCCCCACTGCTAAACCACATATGTCTCTGTTCATTTTGATAAGACGCATTTAGTGACACCAACCAGGGCTCCATTGGGTCCATGCCCCACCCTCTCTACTTTATAAAACACCTAATATTTCAGATACAGTCCACATGGGTGCTCATTTGGGTATAGGGTTTGTTTGGGAGACTTTATAATTGGTAGTTTAAAATCATATCATGTTATAATACATGGCTGTCATTCGCCAGTGTCCACCTGAGCTCTGGTTTATGAACTTTGGCTCTTTGGTTCGTTTACGAGCCTCCGTGGTGAGGTGATTACGCTACCCGCCTTGTAAACCAGGGATCGCAGGATCAATCCCGGGCTTCTCCAGACTTTCGGATGAGTCTTTAAATCTAGGTCCCGTCTGCGTATGACCTTAGCTGTTGGTGCGATGTAAAACTCACTCACTCACTCTTTGGTTTGTTTGCTATGGCAAGTTAAGAGTTTCCATTGACTTATAATGGGGAAAATTGAAAAATAACAATGTTTTTCAAGAAATTTTGTCACACTTTCATAGAAATGTTCCTTTAATAATGTTCTTTTTGGCCTATTTGTTGCCAAAATAGGGTTTGTTTGGGAGACTTTATAATTGGTAGTTTAAAATCATATCATGTTATAATACATGGCTGTCATTCGCCAGTGTCCACCTGAGCTCTGGTTTATGAACTTTGGCTCTTTGGTTTGTTTACGAGCCTCCGTGGTGAGGTGATTACGCTACCCGCCTTGTAAACCAGGGATCGCAGGATCAATCCCGGGCTTCTCCAGACTTTCGGATGAGTCTTTAAATCTAGGTCCCGTCTGCGTATGACCTTAGCTGTTGGTGCGATGTAAAACTCACTCACTCACTCTTTGGTTTGTTTGCTATGGCAAGTTAAGAGTTTCCATTGACTTATAATGGGGAAAATTGAAAAATAACATTAATGTTTTTCAAGAAATTTTGTCACACTTTCATAGAAATGTTCCTTTAATAATGTTCTTTTTGGCCTATTTGTTGCCACAAATGGGAATCTGTTGTCCTGCAACAACACATTCAAGCAACATCAGAATCTAAAGTCACTAGGCTGATATCTGTAGCATCCTTAGGCACAGGGCTTCCATGGTTAATTAAAATACATTGTTGCCAGTGGGCAGTGCCCCCCCCCCCCCTGAGATCTGGTGAGCAGTGTGGCCCATGGGCCTATTGTTGTTTTTAGACATCATTACTTATAATCATTATGAAAAACGTGCATATTCAAATACATTGGTTACATTTTACCACCCAAATGAATTTTTTCAGATAAAAAGCCTGATAGCTTTAGTATTTCTACTCAAAACATATATTAGGGGTACTCGTTAGAACGGTCTTGGGTGGAAATAAGAAAAAAATAATGTATACCCCTATAAACAATATGTTTTTACATTATGATTATTCTTTTTATGTAAAAATACATTTATTGCGGATCCTGGTTAGAGCTGAGGTAGTTGTTACGAGGACCCACAATATACGTTTTTGAGTAGAAATAAGGAAGACAATGTATACCTCTCTAATCTCCAATTTTACTGTACTATATGTATTTACATAATGAGTACTTTTTAGAATTGCTTCACAAAGGCGGTTCTAACGAGGAACCACAATGTATGTTTCAGAGTAGATAAGAAAAATAATATATACCCAATCTATATCCCAGTTTTACTGTATAAAAATGTGGGGTTTAAGAGGTTCTGTTTTCTGATATGAGTGGTTCGGAAACAAGAAACATTTTGTTCCAGCTTGACTGAAACTCCAAAAGGCTGATTGTTTTAGACATTGTATAATTTGTGTCACATACTTTCAAAAAAATATAGAATTAATAAATACATAAATAAATAAAAGAAATAAATCTTTATTGATTGATAAAAACTTGAATTAATCAATTCATTTACCTTTAGCATGTCCGTTTACTTCTTTTCATGTTTGTGTTAATGAAACAATGGATGTCAATGTTTTTCTTGTTTATTTGTTTTAATAAAAAAAGTAATTTAAGACAACAATTTGAAGGGAAGAATCTCAGTAATAATATACTGTCAAACAAGTTTCCCTAATAGACCCCCCCCCCCTTTTACACATATCTCTCAGAGAGTCTCTGCTCATAATCACTTAGATAAGATAAGCCATTGATGTGCACTATGATGTTTATTTGAGATGATCAGACAGGCCACCCCTTTTATATAGAGAAAAACAATGTGTCTTTAAATAGGGCATTCCACTTGAGAAATTTTTGTTTTATTTCAGCAGGAATACACCAAACATACAACGTGGTGCTGTAAACTTACTTTTCGCTTTAAGATCTGAATATGGTTCATAACTCTGTCAAAATGCAAATTTTGCCAGCTACCTCCTTTGCCCATTGAAACTCCCTACTAGATCTAATTTGGGCATAAAATCATTTTGTCTTATCGATTTTCAAAATTGTTGCATTAGTACTAGAATTCTAATAGCTTAGAAGAAACTGTTGACTCGGAAGTTAGAGGGAAGCAATGCGCAAAAAAGTAGTTTCTGAAAGTAGGTTTACTTATTGTACACTTGGTTATATTTTACAGCATTTTAAAAGTAGATCCTCTATCGGTTATAAAACTCAAAATTTAGGGATGATACTAAGTCGAATGATTCAAGAATAAATGTAATAATCTAGGGAATAAAATGTGAAGAGGCGCCTGATTATAATATACTTTTCTTTTCTAGAGCAGGAATACATTTTTTGTTGCATGTCCGGTATTTGTTTCTGCTCAGGAATAGTCCTTTGGATTTTTTTTCATTGGAAAGCGCCCATCTGAAGAGATAATCGAATATTCAATAAAACAAAGTATTATGTCAAATCTGAGTTTGCTGATAAATGGTTAAACTAGACAGACAGCGCACAAAACCACAAGACCAAGTAGCCAGAGGTAAAGAAACCAACTGGATAAACTGGGTAGAACCAAAGAAAGACATCATATCAAACCCCAGTTATCTGATGAATGTTTCATCTTCGTTATATGAGGGCACTGTCTCAATGTCGAATGAACTAGCTCATTGTCGAGAAGACTAGCTAGGACAGTAATTTCGTCATAAGTCGCAAGTTACATAATCATGGCCAAATTTGTTTGCTTATTTCAAACTTGCTTCTAGATATTTAGATGATTTATTAAATATTGACAATACTTACATTGATGGTTTTATCAGTCATATTTATCCCATAGAACTTCAGTTAAACAAGGCAAATTCCTCTGATACCGAGGCCCCCTTTTTGGATTTACATTTATCTATTGTAGTTGGATTTGTTTCTTGCAAAATTTATGATAAACGTGATGATTTTGATTTCGAGATTGTAAATTCTCCTTTTTTGGACGGTGATGTTCCTCGTGCGACATCGTACGGGGTTATATTTCGCAGTTAATTCGATTCGCAAGAGTGTCTAGTCATGAATCCGACTTCAACACTCGTAATAAATTATTAACCGCTAAACTTCTTAATCAGGGGTATCGGTATCATAAACTACGTAAAGCCTTTCCTAAGTTTTATAGACGTCATTCTGATTTGGTTTCAAAATTCAATGTTGGACTTAAAACACTTCTGCAACAAGGCCTATCGGAACCCGAATTCCATGGTGACTTAGTATATAAATTTAGAAAAATACATGCCTGTAATGACTTTAGTACCCAATTTCGTAAAATCGTTCGTCGATATATAAATTGGGTACAACATAAATGTTATAAAACAGACTGCATGCATGGTGGTTAACCCAATCACGGTTGGCAACTTTGTTTCCCTCTTTGATTGCACACCGGTGGGTCGGGCTTAAGATTATATGACGGTTCCAGCGTAAAACATAAATGGAATTTTATTTTAGTATTCTTTATGTTGGTTGGCGCCTGATGCTCCGTCTTTGGTCGGGCCCCTCGGAGTCTAACTGTTGGTTTTCTTTTTCTCAAGCAATTCTGTTGTTGTATGCTGTCGAGTCCTCAACCTTTTTTCAACTCTGTAGGTTTTTTATTTGTATGTTCTCGGAGATGTTACACTGATGCGTTAGGAAGCCTTCATGCAGACTAAACAAAATTATTGTATACCGCGGCAGAGGTAAGGGCGAGAATTAAGGCCATTTAAAATCGATTTAAGCCGCCCAGTGCAATTCTTTCCACTGACCGTTCCAAGGCGGTTCTTCTGTGGTGGTTTATTTATGTTGTTGTTTGTTACTTACTGTGTGCATCACTTGTGTCTTTTTTTTTTTTTTTTTTTTTTTGGCCATTTGGCCATTTTGTGGGAAAGTAACTGTCCTTATGGCCTTCCTTTGTTTAGGTTTCCAATATGGTCTACTCGCTTCATGTTTGTGATTCTTTCCCTTTGGTGTCTTTGATGGGTGGAGTAAGTTAATTGTATCGATTCCTGATCTTTGTTTTACTTCTACTTTGCCATGTTTCATTTCACTAGGGATGTTGCTTCTGGGTGTGTTAAGGGCGTACTTTTGACGGAAAATGAAAACTCGTCGACCGAAATCTCCGTGTTGACATAAATTGACAATGTTTCATGTCCGTAATAAAAGGTTTCCTTTCATTGATACTCAAGCGTTGCAAAGGGGGTCTTTCATTTGTGCCCATGCATGTTTTTTCTTTAAACTTTGTTTATTAATAACTCAGCATATACAACCTGTAAAAATGTATTTAATAAATTATCTAAATCAAAGTAGGACTCAGGAGGCCACCCTTACTGACTCCCTCCATGAGCTGGTGTCTGTCTCTAAATAACTGCGTCTTAAATCTTATGTTTTATTTAATTTCAAGATCTGTGAACTGGATTGAATGCAGAACTCCATAGGCATTCATTTGATACTAAAAAACCTTTTGAATTAATTAAAGTTTACATTTTCTGATAAAATAAATATCAAAAATCTCATTTTTTAATTAAGATTTTAAAAAATTATCAAAATTCAATCCCTAAGATAAATATTTTTTAGTCTTTGTCAAGATATCATTTTGCTTGGAAAACTTGCCATATGTATCTTCTATAGCTATGCCAAATTTCATGAAAATCCGATACCGGTAACACTGTAGTTTTACACCTTTAATGGATGTAAGTCGTTTCTGCAAAATTTACTATTTTATTGAAATAATCCAAGAACCTTACAAGAAGGCAATTCGTAACACTTACGTAATAAAAATGAGAATATACAAATCAAAATGAATACATATTGAGCTGATCTAGCTTAGAAACTATTAAAATATAATGAATTTCTGATATTTTCCTTTCATTTATACACTATGATCTATCCAAAATAGTAGATAGTAAAACACTAAATCAAAAGGTATTCTAATCAACAAATTAGGCTTAACAACATATATTGCTTTTTTATTAGCAGAAAAATTATTGTGAACATGTGCAACTTTATTTTTTGACTTTGCATAAGTCATGCTACTCAAATGGGTGTAAGGCAAGGAGATCCATTATTTTCATTTCCATACCAAGCTGGTATGCAAGGACGCAATGGTCAGTGGTTTGTTGTTACTAGTAAAAATAGATCTGTTGATAAATCCATGGCCAGATTAAGCCTTAGATATACTCTGTCTTTATGAACGCTGGATTATTATCCTAACAAAAAAAGTTACAGTAATTATTGGTTAATATTTCCAAAACTGGAAATGTCAGTGATATTGAGTTTCTGTTGCAAAAGATATCATTGATGGATGAGGCGCAGAATATTTGGTGGAAAACAAAGCTGTCACATGACCTAGAGAAATTTTGCTATTGGACAGGGAGAGAAACAGTTTCCTTCCTTATAGTACACATGCATAAATATGTCTCTTTTCTGCATTGGTATTGTAATTGTTGACATTTCTTTAGTGTCTTATTTTTTATATTTGCTTTTTCATTGTAGTGGTTAATTTATCGGGAGCGAGCTTTTAGTATTTTTTTTCTGGTCGTAAAACTTTCAACCACTTCTTGAATGTTTCTGCTGAATGCAAGTTCACTGTTGTTTTTTAAAGCACTGTTCTTGCTTGCTTTTTGTTCATTAATAATTACCAGTACATTTCTGTGCAATGTATCTCTCAGCTTAAAAAGAGCATTGCAGTGTTTGGACACAAAAAGCATCACAATGTATTTACTGAAAATAGTTTAAAATGCTATGTGTAATGCGATAACTACTCACAGATTGAATAATTATTATCAACAGTTTAAATGCTTCTTGATATCTTACATAATGTGCTGTGTAATTACTGCAACAACTGCTGAGATAGGTACATGAAGTGAAAGACCTATACAAATATATAGACAACACAATCATGATCACATAAGTTTTGGAACACTGACAGATACACGATCATGTGAATTCTAAAAGCAAATTCAAATGGCTTTGGAATACAGCTTCAGGAAGCCGTTTGATTTCGTTCATAGGGGCTATACAAACAGATAGATTGGCTAGTGCCTATGCAGATACAAATTCTGAAAACGTAATGTCCAGGAAAAGTAATCTCAAGTGTTATTGATTTTCCCTAGAGTAAACCTTTCTTTTTAAATGGACAGTTAGGGTTAAATAAACAAACAACAGTTTGACTTGAGAGTCATTTATCTCCAGTCGGATAACAAATCTCACAAAATCTGAAGCAACATCTAAAATGACTGGTATGTTGTTGATTTGAATGTTAAATCTAAACATCACCTTAGCACCATTACCAAATTAGACAAGAAAGACAGAAAGGAAACCGTGCACATGATTACATGGGTGCATTTGATGACGTTTGTCATCAAAACCTTTGCGGTAGAGTGCTGTAGACAAAATAGTTTGTTCCATAGGGGGCAAATTTACTGAAATGGATGTTTTGAAATAATACTTATAATTATGCTATGAACTACTTACACAAACCATACTATACTATAGCCATCCAAATTGAAAGTAATAGTAAAGTGTTATTAAACAGCATGGCCAAAACATGATAATCATATAATTTCACATTTTGCTGAATCAGGACTATCAGTATTCAGTCTGTTAAAACACAATGTAACCGGTCCTAAATTTCCACCAAAATTCATCAACATGTTGCAAAGATATGTGGGTAGTTTTTATGCTAAAATTGTGTCTTGACAAAAACTGGAACATGGCAAAAATGCATATAAAATGTTAATGAATACAAAAATAGGAGCTGAAATATGGGGACACCATCAAAGAAAACTGAATGCCCAACCACTATTACTAGACATATGAGGTCATTCATAGTATCAACTAACTCACCAATTATTTGTCTAAATCGCGACGGAAGTAAGGGCGAGGATTGTGGCCACGTAAAATCGATTTAAGCCCCCCAGTGGAAATCTTCCACTGACCGTTCCAAGGCGGCTCTTCTGTGGCGATTTATTTATGTTGTTGTTTGTTACTTACTGTGTGTATCACTTGTGTCTTTTGGTTTTGGATGGCCATATCGCCATTTTGTGGGAAAGTAACTGTCCTTATGGCCTTCCTTTGTTTAGGTTTCCATTATGGTCTGGTCGCTTAATGTTTGTATTTCTTTCCCTTTGGTGTCTTTTATGGGTGGAGTAAGTTAATTGTATCAATTCCTGATCTTTGTTTTACTTCTACTTTAATTAATAAAATATAGCAGCATTAGATATATGAAACTCTGAATACTGTAGACAATTTTATATGAGAGTACTCTCTGTTGTGATAGAGACTTCATAAAATATGTAATAAATTTACTACGGAAATAAAATTTAAAAGTGTATGCATCGTAATTATAATGATTATACCCAAGGCAATTATTGTGCACAATTTCATCAAAATCCAAGCGTGGGCAGAAACCAATGCAAATTACCTATACCTTGAAAGACCCCCTTTCCATGGCAAATTCTGGTGGGGTCTGGTCGCTTCGTATTTGTATTTCTTTCCCTTTGGTGTTTTTGATGGGTGGAGTAAGTTAATTGTATCGATTCATGATCTTTGTTTTACTTCTACTTTGACTCATTTTCGAGCTAGTTCTCCTGATTACCATCCGTGAAAATGTACGTTGACACGTGATATTGCCAAGTCAAAAAAAAAATTCAAAAAGAAGCCCAATGGCATTATGGATGGGTCTTTTGAAGGTTAACCAAAAATTAAACCGGGACGCCCAGCCGGTCGCCCGCCGTTCGCTTTTCTAAAGGACGGATTCTTAGCCCGAAAAAAAAATAATAAAAAAACAAACGTCCAATAATGGCACAGAATAGGTTTTAACCCTTGAAACTAAAGTTTGAAGATTACCGCAAGTCTGAAATAGCATTATAATTTGACGAAGCATTTAATGTATCCCTCAGGGGAAGGGGCAAATGCTTGGTTTGGTTTCCCTTTTTGTTGGTATAGGCATAGCACTACAATGCGCTACATGAGCTATCGGATTTGTTTCACTAAATGCTCATTAAAGAATTTAAAATATATACAGTTTGGGGGTGAGAATATGAACGATTACTGCGATTAAATTCCTTTCATGAAGTTGGGGAATGTGGTATGAACCCGGCTCATCCCAGGAAATCCTAGGATTGGTGCCGATGAATTTGTCATATCCTTAGGACCAAGAACATATCTGGTTTAGGTGTGGGCATCTGAATGATTTCTGAGGCATTAGGCATTTTGATGAAGGTGAGTGTTTGGGAATGTCCCCTAGGGACATCCAAGCTTGATTAACTGAATTCGTCTTTTCATAAAGAACAATAAAATATAAGGTTATTGGACGGATATCTGCATATAGACTTGAATGAATTGCAGGCAGGGGCGGGGAACGGGAGGGGGATTGTCCTAGCGCACCCAAGGGAACCCCTAGGTCGGTAACAATGGGTGCATCTCATAATATGGAAGAACTATTATGGTTTCCAGATGATTCTTACATAAGCATCGTGCTTACCGTCAGATCCTATGCCATTTATTTGAATCATATATCATGTAGATATGAATAATAGATACTGTTTGATCAATTTAAATGGTTAAGAGGTTTGGATATTTGGATGTGATGAAGGATTCCAGTGATATATGGCCTTTCATGGGTTACAGGGACCCGGCGTGCGGATTCCCACTTCGGTGTCACTGAATGTGTTTTATCAGAGGAAGCAAGAATATATATGATTACTGGGAGGGGATCTTCACGGTTTCTGAAATATATAGTCTTCAATGAAGTGCAGGGTTAGGACTTGGTTCCGGGGCGCCCCAGGGAACCCCCATATTGGGGACACTGAATGCGTCTTATTATAAGGAAAAAATATAATAACATGCCCATTATTTAGGGGCGAGTATCTGAATGGTTTCTTTGATATATGGGCCTGCTATGAAATCGAGGGGACGGGGCATCCAGAGGGAACAATTGAAACCCTCTTGCATAATAGAAGTAAAGTCAATGGACACTATTCAGATCATGGCAAACTTCATATTGGTATGTATCATATCCAAAAAATTTCAGAACAATTCGTAGTGTTGTCGTTTAGAACTCGTCCGGAAAAGCTTTGGGCGGATTTTCGCATGCCTCCGGGGGACCTTTTATGTCCGCAGTTTTGGCTATTGAAACCGTCTTGGACAATTTCACCTTCATATCAACCATATCCAAACATTACACAACAATCCGTCTTGTGGTAACTGATAACTTACCGGACAATAGTTGGGCGAAAAAGAAAAACAAAAAAGAAAGAATGAAAGAAAAATCAATAAGTCTCCGAGGACTTACCCTTATCCTGCTGAATAAATAAATTAAGCTTCTTCAAAAGCCATCTGATCTGGATCTACATTGTTTGCAAAGGTAGGGGTTGTCGTGTTCAGCGGGATAAGGGTCAAATATACACTTCAGCCACATTATAAATAAAGTAGAAGTAAAACAAAGATCAGGAATTGATACAATTAACTTACTGCACCCATAAAAGACACCAAAGGGAAAGAAATACAAACATAAAGCGACCAGACCATAATGGAAACAAAGGAAGGACATAAGGACAGTTACTTTCCATAAAAATGGCCATATGGCCATCCAAAATTAAAAGACACAAGTGATACACACAGTAAGTAACAAACAACAACATAAATAAGTCGCCACAGAAGAGCCGCCTTGGAACGGTCAGTGGAAGATTTCCACTGGGGGGCTTAAATCGATTTTACGTGGCCACAATCCTCGCCCTTACTACCGTCGCGATTTAGACAAATAATTTGTTCAGTCCGAATGAAGGCCTCCTAACTCATCAGTGCAACATCTCCGTGAACACAAAAATCAAAGAACCACAGAGGTGAGATAACGGTGAGGACTCGACAGCAAGAAACCACTGACATGCTGGAGCAAAAGAAAACCAACAGTTAGACTCCGATGAGCCCGACCAGAGACAGAGCATCAGGCACCAACCAACATTATCTCTCTAATTCTCAATAAGCCTTTACGTTGGAGCCGTCATAGAATCTGAGGCCTGACCCACCGGCGTGCAATTAAAGAGGGAAGCAAAGTTGCCAACCGTGATTGGGTTAACTACCATGCATGCAGTCTGTCGTATAATATCCATGTTGTACCCAATCTTTTTATATCGAAGAATGATTTTACGAAATTGGGTGCTGAAGTCATTGCGGTTATATATTTTTCTGAATTTATATACTAAGTCACCATAAAATTCGGGTTCCGATAGACCTTGTTGCAGAAGAGATTTAAGTCCAATATTGAATTTGGAAATTAAATTAGAATGGCGTCTATAAAATTTTGAAAAGGCTTTGCGTAGTTTATGGTACCGATAACCCTGATTAAGGAGTTTAGCCGTTAATAATTTATTACGAGTGTTGTAGTCAGTTACATGACTACACACTCTAGCAAATCGAATTAATTGCGAAATATAAACGCCATAGGATGGCGCACGAGGAACATCACCATCCAAAAAAGGAAAATTCACAATCTCAAAATCAAAGTCATCACGTTTATCATAAATTTTGCACGAAACAAATCCATCTACAATAGATAGATGTAAATCCAAAAACGGGGCTTCGGTATCAGAAGAATTTGCTTTATTTAACTGAAGTTCTAGGGGGTAAATCTGACTGATCAAACAATCAAAATAGGTAGTATCAATATTTAATAAATCATCTAAATATCTAGAAGTAGAGCTAAAAGCTTCAATAATTTCAGATTAGTTATCAATGGAAAGCGACAAAATAAAGTCTCTTTCATAACAATACAAGAGCAGATCAGCACAAGAGGTGCGCAATAAGTACCCATCGGAATACCCACAATTTGTCTAAATAACTTAGTACCGAATCTAATATAAATATTGTCAAGTAGAAAGGTGAGGGCATCAAACACTTTCTGACATGACCAAAGTGTATGATTCTTATGCTCTTTAGAAGTGAAAAATGCATTTCTGACATTACATGCAAGATAGAGAAGTTAGAAGTTAGCAAGATAGAGAAGTTAGAAGTTAAATTCTGAAGTCAGATCCTTTGGAAGCAAGGAATACACCAAATAAACGAAAATAGCAGACTCGGTTTTATTGAGTCTGTTCATGACCAGTTCTGAAATGTGCAACACCGGCCACGCCCTCTAGCACCGGCTTAAGCAGAACTCTGTTTTCAAAATGATACCAAATGAACTCAATGATCCGAAATGACCAGAAAATATAATCTGCACTAGTTTGAGCCTTCATGCAAGACTTCCTGGTGTGTCTATCTCTGTCTTATTGGAATTGCACAAGGTGTATTTCTGATCAGGGCCATCACTGTTTAATTTTTTTTAAAAAATATCAAGAAGTTGTTCTAGATCTTTGAGGGAAACATTTGGGATAATAGTGGCTGTGTCCAGGGTTAATTTTAAATAATATCTTTATATAATTGTAGTAATTTAACAGTCCTAGCACTTCCCTGTAATTTCAATCAGCATATTCAATTCATAATGGCTCATGAGACAATGTTTTTGAGATATGCCTTAAATGACAAAGTTCTCTTTGTGAAGGTTTTCTTTGTACTGTATTTTTAATTAGTAATTATACTGCAATCAAAAAATTGTAAAAGGAAGGCACCAATTTTAAGTACCCCCCAGTGCATCCCTTTATAAAGCAGTTGGGTGTTTAAGCAAGGTATCATCTCAACATGACATTGGTTATTGTGGGACGTAATACTCAAACAAACAGGCATAGATGCATACTAAGACTTTGGGTTGAGACAAAACCATGTCCCATCTCCATATAACCTTAGTTGTTATTGGAACGGACAACATTCAGACATTCCAAGATATTCACTTACATACACATACTCACTTTACTGTGGTTAAAGCCGCTCCCTTCCAGAGGGGCACAGACTCTTGCACAGACTCTTGCACAGACTCTTGCACTGACTGTTGCACAGTCTTTCCCCATCAGGGTACCGCCATTTAAACAAACATATTAATTAATAAACTGTTCGGGATGCATTTTCGGAGGACAAAATAGCCTGTTTATGTTGTTCATTAGGTACCTTTCGCCCTCCAAATAGATGGTATTTGTGTTACATGTGTAAGTTATTAGAGATGAAGGCGTTACATAGCTCCAGATCATGACAGGTAACTAGGATAATCAAGCGATAATTGTCCTTATTTCTTGTCAGAAATATATGTTGTGGATACATGTGTAAGTTATTAGAGATGAAGGCGTTACTTAGCTCCAGCTCAGGACAGGTAACTAGGATAATCAAGCGATAATATTTGTCAGAAATATATGTTGTGGATACTTGCTAGAATTATCTCCTCGACGAAGCAGGAGTGCTAACAAGTACTTACAACACATGTTTTATGAAAGTAAAAAAACGTTATCTTTCTCTTTACCTGTATGTTTATGTTTGAACCCATTACCGATTGGAAACATCCACACTGGTCATATTACTATGTATTTGTTTTTATTTCCAAACGTAACAAAACGGCAACAAACATTGTAAAACAGAGTCAAAACGAAAAATACACGGCTACAGTGGGGTCAGAATTAACGTTTACAATCTTGTGCACTTGGTGGTTACGTCAGGTGCACAAATTTACAATCATTTTAATGCAAATAGTGCACTTGGCGTGCACGTCACAAGTGTACTTGGTGTAAACTTTATCCAGGCTTCTGTTGGTGTTTCCATTGGGATCCGTTGCTTTGTGTCTGTGTTTCTTTCCGTTTGGAGTCTCTAATGGGAGCTGTGGGATAATTGTATCGATTCCTGATCATTGTCTCTACTTCTATTTTTCACTGTATATATGGCTGCATTGAGGGATGGGTTTTACTGCGTATTTTTTAAACTTAGCAGAAGGACAATTATCGTAGTAAAAGGTAGTGAAAACGCAATACATAAGGCTATATATGGCTACATTCGTTACCCGGCTACGTTTTGAAACATACGCGGCACTTCGATATATGTAGCGAATACCTAGCAAAAACAGTAAAACGTACTAAAACGGAGAAGAAACGCGTTCAATACGTACGAAACGTAATTAACAATATACCTGGAGGTTCTCAGCAGATTACAATATGTATTACCTACGGTTTCCTACTTTTAATATGTTTTGCTACGTCTTATAACATTTCAGTAAGTTTGGGTATGCAGCAGCTTAATTGCTGCTAATGCATCAATTTTCAGCAGATAAAAGGCAGCTGGTGCCGAGTTAAAATTTTAAAAGCTACAATTATCATTTGACGGCAGCTGGCTCTGACCTGCAGGAAATTGATGCATTAGCAGCAATTAAACAAAGACTGTTAGACCCTCAAGGCAGAAGTTTAAATCTTGAAGCGTGCATGTATGGAACAGTATTAAGGTAAAAACTCAATTATGCAATGTGCAATTACAATATGAATTGTTGAAACCGCACTTTGCATTATGAACCTTTCCATATCTTACTACTTTATTCGATTATGCAACATGCACATTCTAATTTGAGACCTTTGTATTTAAATATGGCATTTGGACGTCCTATTTTGTAGTATTCAGTTTCGATTCTGCTGTGGTTAGACGGGGTACCAGTCATTGAGGTGACGGTAACGTTCGGTAATGTCCGTGGATTTGCCGTATTTTTCCGATGACAAGCGTCCGTTTGAAAAGATCGCATTCGCTTTTCCAGGGGCCAATTTCAAGCCAGCAGCGATAAATTTTATCTAGCTATTTAATAAATCGGATATTTACAATAATGTGAACGTTTGCATCTTTAAAATAAATTTTACAGCGCGGTTCCTTATTTATATATTTATGAGAAACAGGATTTTTATTTTAAAGTTAATACTTGTTTGACGAAGGGGAAAATACTCTATCGTTGAACATTTACTAAAATAAATTACCATGAGGGATTACTTTGTGCCGATTCCGTGGACTTGAACCCCCAGGTATTAGACTTCCTGCCTTGCCGTGGCCCTGGGGGCTCAATTCCCACTGGGCACATTGCCGCTGTGGTCTCTGTGCCCACTGGGAAGAGCTAAAGGAAGTACCACCCGTTTGCCGTGGGTGGCGTCCTGTAAGCCGGAAGAAGGGATCCTGGAGGTTGAGGGTTACCTGAGGTGGCGGTGCTTCAGGTACCCAACACGCCTCTTTGGCCTGGCTTTTCGGTGTAGACGGGTGGCCGTGCGGTCCGGCACGGTCAATCGGCTGGTCGCGCCGAGACCTAGAGATACCGCTTTGCTTTCTCTTCAATTCTTTTTGTATCTTTCCTGATACCAACCATATGCCCATTTACCTTACCCTTTTCTGTCTTTTTATCTCTAGAAGGCGGTGGCCAAACGGACCAATCGTGTAGGCATTTTGTTTATGCGAGTATATCTCACGTGTATCTCTAACACCTGTGAGTCGGATAACCACTCCATTATAGTGTTCCCTTGTAGGGCTCCAAGGAGGGCGGAGAGCACTTGGGACGAAACTAGGATATTCTCCTCATGTCGAATAACAAAAAAACTAACCGCAACACGAAAAAACGTCAACGGAACGAAGAGTCAGACGACTCTAGTGATACGATTCAACAGTCTGTTGTTCCAAAGCCTTCTAATGCTCCGCGTTTTCTGGTAATTACATCATTGGACGATTCACGCACTGTGTCAAGCTTGTCTCCTTTTGTGATCGAGAAAAGCATACAATCCATAGCTGGACATCCAAAGAGTATTAAAAAGCTCAGATCCGGTGATCTCCTCTTGGAAATCGAGAAAGAACAACATGTTAAAAACCTGCTCAGCATCAAAAAGTTATTTGATCTTAAAGTCAAGATCTCGTTACACAACACACTTAATTCATCTAAGGGTGTCATTTGCAGCCCGGAACTACGTCCATGCAGCGAACAAGCGATTCTTGACAATCTCAGAGATCAAGGCGTTATCGGTGTTCGTAACATCCAAGTTCGTAGAAGTGGTGTGCTTAAATCGACAAGCACTTATGTTTTGACATTTAACACACCAGTTCTACCACAGAAAATCAAAGTAGCATATCTTTCTGTCAACGTAGAGGTATACATTCCGAACCCTCTCAGATGTTACAACTGTCAGGTGTTTGGCCACCACAAAAGCAAATGTCAGAAAAAATCCCTCTGTGCCAATTGTGGTGAAGACAAACATGTCGATAACCATCAGCAATGTAAGAATGAGGCCAAATGCGTCAATTGTGGTGAACAACATGCTGTTTTTTCTCGAGACTGTCCAGCTTGGAAAAAAGAAAAAGAAATACTCACAGTTAAGTACCAACAATCGTTATCCTTCCCAGAAGCTCGGAAAGTTGTTGAAGAGCGACATACATCATCAACCACCAGTTACGCTAGCATCACAAAGGGTGCTAGTGTAAAATGTACCAGCTCCGGAACACAGACTGTTGAATCATGTATAGCTGAACTGAAAAAATCTGGTGCATGGAGTAAATAAAAATCAAAAATGAGTTGCTACTCCAGCACCAAAAATCCACTCCAGCACCACAACCTTCAACCAATTTATCAAATGGCGCAATCCAGGTTGCTTCGGATCGGTCGACAGCGACCGTAGCAAAGCCAGCGCCGCATGCAAAAGAGAAACTCGACTCAGGTCGAACTAATAAGGGATCGGAAGATCCGATCAAAAAACATCAATTGTCTCAAAAACAGACAGACAGACAACGTAAAATGGAAAGAGACAATATAAAATTCCAGAACAGATTCGGATCTTTGAGTGACAGTGATATGGAATTTGAAACTCCATCATCACCAAGCCGCAATAACAGATCGAGGTCAGCAACACCACGAGCTGGTGGTAGCAGATCTATATCACCAATTGCAGCTCCATAATAGTTTCTAGTCTTAATCTCTTCATAAAATGGATTTAAAACACAAAATAATACAATGGAATTGTCGAGGTCTTAAATCAAATTATAATGAACTCTTATTGCTTATTTCGTTATTAAACTCATCGGTTTTTTGTTTGCAAGAAACTTTTTTAAAAACTGATGACAACATTGATGTCAGGGGTTTCAATACATACAACTATTTCAATTCTGATGGTAACAAACCATCTGGTGGCAGTTCAATTCTTGTTAAATCATGTTTACCACAAAGAGAGATCAAATTAAAAACAGACCTACAAGCTGTAGCAGTATCGGTTTCTCTGAATAAAGAAACTACAATTTGCTCTTTATATATTCCACCCTCATTTTCTTTAAAGCCCGAACATCTTGACTCATTGCTGAGTCAACTTCCATCGCCATATCTTTTAGTTGGCGACTTCAATGGTCACAATATTCTATGGGGCTGTAAAGATATCAATAACAGAGGAGCACTTGTTGAAGATTTTATTGCAAAGAGCGATCTTTGCTTGATGAATGATAAATCTTATACTTACCTTCACCCAGCGACAGGTCATTTGTCTTCTTTAGATCTCTCTTTGTGTCACCCATCTCTCTTCTTGGACTATGACTGGTATGTTCATGATGATCAGTGCGGAAGTGATCACTTCCCTGTTATAATTGAGAGTGTAAACGAACCAGATGAGGACTGTAACCAGAAATGGAAGATGAATAAAGCCGACTGGGAATTATTCCATAATTTATGTGAAGAAGAGTTATTAATTGATCATTTTAATGAATCATCCGACATTGTTTCTGATTTCACAGATACACTTATTAACATATCAGAACAATGCATTCCAAAGACCTCCACAAATACTAAGAAAAGCAAGCCTTGGTTTAATAATGACTGTAAAGAAGCTATTAAAAAGCGTAAACAGGCTCTAAATAAGTTCTGCAAAAATCCCACTTCAGAAAAGCTCAACGACGTAAAAGTTTTTAGAGCTAAAGCTCGGCGAACAATCCGAGCTTCCAAACGAAAGTCATGGAGAGAATATGTCTCCAAATTGAACTATAAAACCTCCATTAAAAAGGTTTGGGATATGGTACGAAAAATTTCAGGAAAAACAAAGTCTTCTAGTTTTACACATTTAAATACTGAATTTGACACAATAGCTTCAACAAAAAAAGATATTTCAGATACTCTTGGGCACACATTCTTGAGAAATTCATCATCGCGTAATTATTCTGACACTTTTAGAAATGTCAAAAAGGACCAAGAGAAAAGAAATCTAAACTTTAAATCACTTAATCACGAAGAATACAACAAACCTTTTAACTTATCCGAACTCGTTGAAGCCATTGAAAAATCACATGATACGGCAACCGGCCCCGATGAAATTCATTATCAGATGCTTAAGCATCTGCCAAAAAGTTCTCTTACAACACTTTTAGATATCTTTAATAATATTTGGGAAACGGGGGTCTGTCCTGAGAGCTGGCGTGTAGCTACAGTTGTACCAATTCCGAAACCAGGGAAAGATCATGCAGAACCTACAATTTATCGTCCGATAGCTTTGACAAGTTGTTTGTGTAAAACATTGGAGAGAATGATAAACAAGAGATTAGTCTGGTACTTAGAGTCCAACAACCTCATTTCAGAATATCAATCGGGCTTTCGTTCGGAACGTAGTACCAATGACAATTTAATAAGACTAGAAACATTTATACGAGATGCTTTTATTAACAAAGAACACGTAGTAGCTGTCTTTTTCGACTTGGAGAAAGCATATGATACAACATGGCGTTATGGAATATTGAAAGATCTACATAACATTGGCTTCAGAGGAAAACTTCCCAGTTTTATTGAAAGCTTTTTAGGGGAGCGCATGTTTCAGGTGCGTGTGGGGTCTACCGTGTCAGATTTCTATGATCAAGAACAGGGTGTCCCACAGGGTAGTATTCTTTCAACTACGCTATTTAACATCAAAATAAACAATATTGTACAATGTTTGGACGACAAAACTGATTGTTCATTGTATGTTGATGATTTTTTGTATATGTTACCGTTCAAAAAATATGAAAACAATTGAACGAAAGTTACAACAAAATTTAAAAAGAATAGAAGAATGGACTGATAAAAATGGTTTCAAGTTCTCCAAGTCGAAAACGCAGTCTGTTCATTTTTGTAAACTACGGAAGAAACACGAACATCCTTCCCTGTTTTTATACGTATCACAAATTCCTGTTGTTGGAGAAGCCAAATTTCTTGGGGTCATATTTGATCAAAAGTTATCTTTTATTCCCCATATTAAATATCTTAAAGCGAAATGCTTAAAAGCTTTGAATCTTTTGAAAGTTTTAGCTCATACAAGTTGGGGAGCAGATCGGTATACTTTATTACATCTTTACCGATCTTTAATAAGATCTAAATTAGATTATGGGTCTGTTGTTTATGGTTCTGCCAGAAAGTCCTATTTAAAATCCTTGGATACTATCCATCACCAAGGCCTTCGTCTGGCTATGGGAGCCTTCCGTACTTCTCCCGTATTAAGCCTTTATGTAGAAGCAGGTGAACCATCTTTAACCTCGCGCAGAGAGAAACTTTCTCTTCAGTATGCTATTAGACTTGCTGCAAATCCATCTAACCCGGCATCCAAAATTTCATTTCCACCTCAATTTGTAGATAGGTATGAAACTAAACCCACAGCAATTAAACCTTTTGGATTACGTATTTTACCACTGCTGGAAAATTCAGGTATCGACCTTAAAAATATTCAAAAACATGAAACCGCCGAAGTTCCATCTTGGTGTATTAAACAACCTTCTATTCTGTTCGACTTACATGATGGCAAAAAATCCGAATCAAATCCGATACTTCTCAAACAAAACTTTCAGGTACTGCAATCACGTTACGATGATTACCAGCAAGTCTATACTGATGGTTCCAAAGAAGGAGATAAAAAAAGTAGAAGTAAAACAAAGATCAGGAATTGATACAATTAACTTACTCCATCCATAAAAGACACCAAAGGGAAAGAAATACAAACATTAAGCGACCAGACCATAATGGAAACCTAAACAAAGGAAGGCCATATGGACAGTTACTTTCCCACAAAATGGCCATATGGCCATCCAAAATTAAAAGACACAAGTGATACACAAAGTAAGTAACAAACAACAACATAAATAAATCGCCACAGAAGAGCCGCCTTGGAACGGTCAGTGGAAGATTTCCACTGGGGGGCTTAAATCGATTTTACGTGGCCACAATCCTCGCCCTTACTTCCATCGCGATTTAGACAAATAATTTGTTCAGTCCGCATGAAGGCCTCCTAACTCATCAGTGCAACATCTCCGTGAACTCAGAAATCAAAGAACCACAGAGGTGAGACAACGGTGAGGACTCGACAGCAAGAAACCACTGAAATGCTGGAGCAAAAGAAAACCAACAGTTAGACTCCGATGAGCCCGACCAGAGACAGTTGGTTGTGCGTATGTTTCTAAAGATACGCACAAAACCATGCGCCTTCCAGATGGTTCATCTATTTTTACAGCTGAAGCCAAAGCAATAGACCTAGCTTTAGATTTTATCAGTTCTTCAACAATTCAAAAAGCAATTATATTTTCTGATTCACTTTCTGTGCTTAAGGCTTTAGACCATTCATCATCTAAAAATCCTCAAATTCAAAAATTGATCGAAAAACATCATGAAATTTCTAAAACACACCAAATCTTGTTTTGTTGGCTTCCGAGCCATATTGGCATTGTCGGCAATGAATATGCTGACAAGAAAGCAAAGGAATCGCTCAATCTTGATCCGTCTGTTTTTAAAATTCCTTTTAATAATTTTAAACCATTTATCAACAGATACATCTTGTCGGAATGGCAAGGCGAATGGGACCGTGCAATAAATAACAAACTCCGTGCCATTAAACCTGCCGTTAGTACAAAATGCTCTCCTCCACAGTTTTCCAGAAAAGAGGACGTAGTATTAACACGACTGCGCATCGGCCATACTAGAGTTACTCATTCTTATATTTTTAATGGTGATGATCAGCCTTCTTGTGTAGATTGTGATCAGCCATTCACTGTGAAACATATCTTAATTGACTGTGTTGACTTTTCACCCTCACGTATTTTATATTTCAAAGCTGACACGTTGCAACAACTGTTTCGAGTTGTACCTGTTGATAACATTATTTCATTCTTAAAAGAAATTGGTCTTTTTCATAAGATTTAACTGTTTCAGATTTTTATACATTATCATTCTGACTTGTTACTTTTAATATCGTCATAATTATTCATGCCGTTTAACCATTAACCGACTGACGCTTATGACCCACCAAGAGGGTTGACGCGTCGTTAAACACGAAATCATCATCATCATCATCCGTGGACTTGAAATGTGCAATTATTGTTAAAATTGATTAATTCATACAATTTTCATAAATCTGATCCTTCTGAGGTGTTACTTATAAAGATATTTTTTACTAATTGCAACCTCACTCAAAACTCAAATGTTTGGATATTATAGAAGTATGTATATGTCCGCAGAGCGAGTAGCTGAGCGATGGGGTACTCTAAGTGCATATAGCGCCCGGTTAACTTAACAACCAGTTCAGTCAGTAGCCGAGCGATTGAGTTCCTGTTCACGGGGAATAGGGGTACCACCATGGATTCGTTCCCTGGGACCTCACCAGCTGACCACACGGGGAAATGGTAAACAACACCTAGTTCCCCAATTCCCATTGTAAATCTGATGTAAATACTTCATCCATTAAATTGAACAGTACTTACTAATTCTCAGCCCCGACCCACAACCATAGAACAGCACCTGTGGTCGCAATAACAGCTGTCCTATTCATATGTCCGTCTGTCTGTCTTCATAAGTTAGACTGGGGCAGGATAGCTTTCATCCAACAGAATCACAATGCAAAAATATTAGCTGGTCGTCTGTCAGTTCGTCCGTCCGTCCGTCTGTTTTCAGCCAGCAAAACCTTGCTGAGCTAGTTTCGCGACTGTCTTAACCAGCCTACTACATATTTCTTCAATTTCTACATGTAATGATTTGGCAAATGGAGTGGCTGAATCCAAACCATTTTGTACTTACATGTATTTCCATGTATAAGGTCTACACCAAAGTTTTTTTCTTCTTGTTTTAATACAGTTAGACCGCGTACAGCGTACCCAGGTTTACCTGGCGGAACTTAACGACATTAATTATTTATTTATTTACTTATTATTAAAGTTTACAGAATCTAGAAACATTTTTTGTTTTGTTTGTTTTTGATGCATTAGATTTGTACATTTTACCGCCGAAAAATACAACAACAAAAATTGTAAGATGAAAAGTCGTGATAATATTTTTCTGACTGTTGCTTAAAATATACATTTTGGGTACACGTTAGAAGCGCCTCTTCGATGCGGTTTTGACGAGTACCCTCAATCTATATTTTGGAGTAGAAATGAGAAAAATAATGTTTACTCCTGTAAATCCCAGTTTTACCCTATAAAAGTGGGGATCAAGTGTGTGTGTTGGGGGGGGGGGGTAAGAATTATAAAGATGTGTTTTTATGGTGGGATGCGCTTGGTATGTGAGTGCGTTTTTAGTTTTACGTCTCGACAATGCTAAGGTCATACGGAGATGGGACCTGGGTTTAAAGACTCATCCGAAATTCTGGAGAAGCTGGGGTCGATCCTGCGCTCCCTGGAGCATAACCACTACACCACAGAGGCTTCCAGCGCTTGATATGTTACATTGTAGCAGGTGCGGGTTTTCCACCTGCACTCCGGTATGAAAGAATTTGCAACGCGTTGTGTTTTTCTCACAAAAGTGGAAACCTTTGCGTTTTGTCACTTGAAGCCAAAAATCTAGTATAAAAAGTCAGATAGTTTTCTATTTTCTTATAAATTAATGAATGCATTTAACACAAACAGTTACGAACATCTATATAAACATGTGACAAAACAAACAGGGAATCAGACCCCCGGCCATCGGGGCTTGAAGAAATAGATGGGCTGCATGAACTGAAACCGACTCGCACACCAGTACTGGCAAACCGCTTAGAAGATCTAAGTCTACCGAGCCAAAGCGGTGCTTACAAACCCTATTGGTTTCATTGGGCGACAGGTCTTTGAGATGTCATTTCATCTCAGTGTCGGGTAAAAGTCCCACAAAAGTGGAAGCAACGTCTCCAAAATGACCTATACTGTGTTGACGGTGACGTTAAAACATCAAATCAAACAACAGAACCAAAATGCCTAGTTTTAGAATTCCGTTCGATATGCCCTAAATCAGAAATAAATGTTAGAGGGAACGTAAGTCGTTTCTCATCTGAAAGGACTTTCACCAAAGAGAGGTGTAACTATGTTTGCTTTCAGGTGATCATAAAGGAGCAGTCTCGCAATGGTCTACAAGACATTGGACAGGAGCCTTGCTATGCCATACAAAATTATTATAAGTATATATATTTACAACAAATTTATATTTTAGAGGTGCAATGGCCTGAACACATTTGCGATATATTTAGATAAAACTTGGACACAAAACAAACACAGCAAAGCTGATTCCTGGTCTGACATATAAAATAAAAATTATGTGTAAATGATTTTATCGGGAAGGGTGTAGTGTCCCCAAATCGTCCGTTTTATGCCAAAAATATAGTTCTCTCGTTTCTTTCACTCCTCCGTGTCACCAATACGCTTGCAGATTTTTTTTTGGTATCTGCCGAATACAGGCGGACGTTTACGGAAAAACGATCACACCGCCACTTAACGAGAATAATGGGAATTAGAAGAAGCAGAAGCGGAATTTCAAGTTGCAAAATAGGACGAGAAACAGAAAGAAAACTACAAAAATTCCGAAAGCAGCCTAAAAAAATGAATATCATAATGCAGTGTTGCACAATTGTAACTGAATATAGCATAACAGACTATCAAAATTGCATATTGCAATCTCAATGTTGCATAATTGAGTTTTTACCTAAATCCTGTTCCATATGCATGGAATCCCCAGTTTCTTGTGCTAGGTGATCATACCTATACTGAGAGGCAAAAGTAAGTATACAAGTTACTAAATGCAGATTTGCGTCCCAAAGTCTCCTTCTCTACATACATATGTGGCATCATAAATAAGAACAACCACTTCCGCATAATTTGCAGCATTTTCGGTTAAAATTAACTAAAGGATAATGAAATTGCGTCACTTGAAATGGACAGGGCGTCTGATCCAATATTTTGTCTTTGAGTAGTTTCCCTTTAAACATGTGTTTCGAATAAGTGTTATTCAATAAATGATTTTTCGGGCAACAGATTCAAAGAAGGAGAACTGATTGGCAAGAATATATCCCATATTTAAATTAAACAAAAGGTAAATTGCAACATTTTTTGTCAAAGAAAATGTCATTTTCGACTTTTACGTTCTTACTTTGATGAAATGCTTAATGTTTCTTTGGGATTTGTATCGGTGATTAACTTTTCTTTGAGCAATTTTAGAGGGATCACTACGGAGTAAGCATAAAAATGCCAAGGAAAACAAAATTTATGCGAAAGTTTCAAATGAATATCTCTTACACGATTTGAGAAAGAGACTCATTCAATTCACTATGATTTTAATTGAAAGTGAGATAATCTGGAACAGGCAGAACTTCCAATTGGGTTTGAAGCTGTTTGTTTGGGTTTAATGGCAAAGTAATGATGGCGTCTTATCGATGAACATTCGTACATGACTTTTGCGGTGTGAATAGATTTGAATGTCATGTACAACACGAGATTTTTTCGGAAATATTGATTACCAATTAAGGACAATAACTCCATCATGGATGACTGCAACAGGAGAAGAATTTGAGTTTTACAAACTTAGACGTTTGGGGAAACGGACATAGGTATAATTTATTACAGACAGCAATATATGATCCGGTATTCCAAATCAAAAACTGTATACTCTTTATTGCCTCTGAGTATATCTACACTGAACTATGGACTTAAAGGTGTGGTCTATACAACTATACATGGAACAGAATATTACTTTTCAATGACTCTACAATTTTCAAATGTCTTTGCATCTGAGGCAGAAGTCGTAATACGTTTTCTTTTGATATTATCTGTATCTACAGGAATACAATCCAAACAATGAAATTTGCCTATTAGTATGTTTGTTGTTTATACAATAGACAGAACGGTTTGCGAAGATGCAACTAATTTCCAGTTGGTAACAGGACGATCTGGATCCACTTGCGTGCACACACACAGGATCAGAAAAGGTCACACATACATTCTCAATCACAATTAACAGAAAATTATTTTCGTTCAATCAGTACTCACAGAGAATACTAAAATCACAAGTCACAGACAAATAGTTTTGCAAATTCATCGATCACATAGATGGTTTTAATTGAACATCACATATTCCCGACAATACCTCTGTCACAAGAAACAAACTTATTAAAGCCTTCCCCCCCCCGCCCCCACCCTGCACCCCCCCACACACACCAAAAAAAAAAAAAAAAAAAAAAAAAAAAAAGGAATGGATATGAAAAAAGGGAGTTAATCATGGTAAATGGTTTTGACAGGACGACACTTCAACCATAGTTATTGCAGTAAAAAACATTACTCCACATTAACGGTTGAGAATGGAAACGAGTGTTTTTGCCCACCAGAGAAAACGAGGATAATGTCCTTTTTCCTTGCCTGACTTTGAATGTGTCTATAGTAATTGCATATAAGATTTACAGGGAGGAGCAGCTCAGGTGTTGTCAGTATATATCAAACCCGAAGATATGTATAACATGTGGGTTTACGGCGTCCCGCAAAAACCCATGCTGACAAGACAACCGAGCGTGATCTCTGACAGGTGTAGGGGTAAGGAACAAGAAAGATATCAAATGAATGACATGAATTATTTACAGTATCTATATACAACAACACTTACACAAAACATCACATTTATTTGCTTATATAGCGCACTCACGACGTCCGTCCCGAAGGCAAGACAATGTTCTGTGCTCGGAACGGGGTGACGTGAGTGTCTACAGAAGCAAATAACAAAACAAAAAAAAATATGAAAACAAAATGAGAAAAGAACACAAGACGCGACAGCCCATTTTATAACTAAGGGTAAACCCCCCTCTCGCGCACTAGTGTGAACTAGTTTGTCGACCTTGTTGTCGACCACAGGTTGATAAGTATCATTTATCGATCGACGAACTTGGAAGTCCCGGTAACTTCTTCGTTTGAATCGCCTGAATCGCCTGCAGGTTACGACCTGTTAAGAATGGTCTTGGGTTGACTTGTTTATTTTTGCTACAACGTCTGTTATTGGGTTTGTCCGCCCTTGCTGGACTCTAACCGACAGCGTCGTACCAGTACCTGCTGCTATCTTGCAAGGAGCAGCAGGTCACCACACATTTGCCTGCAAATTACGATTATTGGACTAAGATACAGTTCACAAAACATACATGCTATTTCATGATCCCCCTCCCGGAGAAGTAAGAATATGTTCATGCATATACCGTTATTGTGCATGCGTCGACCAGACACACAGGCTGATTAGTGCATGCGACAAATAACTGACAGCAGAACTCAACTTGACTGTGCATCAAATTATCAGCACCAAGCGCTTCACACATGAATACACAAAGTCTATGTTTCCTTACTGAGCACTACAGAAATCAATTAATGCTCACTGCTACTGAGCATAATACTCATCAAATTCGTGCTCACTACATTAGCACAAGTAAGAGGCAATTGAACAGACCACGCCTTTGCGCTACCTGGTCAGTCGCCAATTACAGGAAACATAACAAACTCTATTTCATATCCTTCTCCGCGACACGGCTCACAATCATAGCTATTCACAAATGCATTACATTAACAACAGATAGAAACTACAAACAGAAAGATTTTAATCTATTCGCTACAACATTTGTTAGTGTTTCATAAGGGCCAACACTGTTTGCCGTAAATTCTCTCTGTATTTGGTAGGCACCACGTCATAACCGTCCTCGTGACGCTGATGACGCGGCTGACGTCATCCACGCCGCTCAGGCCGCTATGACGTGTGGCGACCAAATACTCTAACTTATTATCATCACGTTCTTTATATGTACATAAATGCACAAACCGAGTTCTCAGACAAAAACGGCATCATTACAAAATGAACTTGTAATTCTTCTTGAACAAAATTATTTCTACGCAACATGAACACGCTTGTAAAATCAAATTCATTACGGTTCATCATCACGGATAACCCGACAGGCTCATGTAAGAGTTTGCCCTGATGATGAAGATATGGTTAAACCCGTTTTAATTTTACGTCTCCTCTACACCTAATATCATATAGAGACGGGACCACGGTTTTCTAACCACAGCTAGTCAAAAGTCATGGATCAAACAAGTGACCCGGCGTTTATTAATTATATTCTACAAAAGGGGTCTAAAAGCCTAAATGAATCTAGAATGAGCGGGTGTCCAAACTTTACGTCTCACCAACATCTAGGGTCAGAATGAGACAGGACCTCGCGTAAAAAGACTCATTTTTCTTCTGGAGAAGCTAGTGATCGATCCTGCGGCCTCTAGCTGGCAAAGCTGGTAGCCTAATCACTACACCACAGAGGCTTCAAAAGTGAATTCAGAATAGGCTTCAGAAAGTTGGGGTATACTAGAAGTAAACCCCTTCAAAACCTACAAGCATGTTCATACAAAAATAATACTAAACATAGATTTAACATACCTTTCAATATACTTTCACTGTCCCGTCACAATGTTGTGTGAATTCGTTACAATTTGACCTGCTGCTGAATAGTGTTCGTTTTTCAGGCTTTTATATCTATGAATACTACCGTAAAATCATGCATACTCATATTAGGTCGCTTAAATCGTGGCGAGGTGAAGATACGGTCCACAATTAAAGCCAGATAGCAATAATCGTAATGGATTTGCGTTCAAATAGTATATTTCCCATAGGAAAATAATGATGAAACGATCCTATAAATCAATGGCATGACTCCTGTCAAAACGAACACCCACACAACACGTGACGGGAATGAAAATCATATATGGCACAATTTGGTGGTTGGCGATTTTTAGGCAAATTTTATAGAACTCAGCCTTATAGCGGCCCCCTGTATTGTAAAAACAGATCTCCACAAAAATTCATGTATACATCGTATGATATGTGCATGACTTGAGCATGGAGCAGCACATTTTGCCTACCATATTTCACCTAAAATATTTCACTCGCACCGCCTTACCATATACCTACTAAAATAATATAGATGTGCATAAGCACCAGAGAGGTTTCCTATTCCATCCCGTCACAAAGGTTTCCCCTTTTGGAGAAAAAAAACAATCAGAAATGTTTTCTTTGTGTACAGAGATGGAATAGAATGAAGCCTATCTAGACAAAGACAGCTATTTACACAACAATCGTGCGAAATTACCTTCTAAGGTAGTCTGCCCCCAAATTTTCTTGGCCCCGAATTGCAATAATCCGAAATCTATACGGCTGCAGTTTCATTGCACAACGCATAATTCGAGGATTGAGAACTTTTGCTGTTTGCATATAAGACAAGGCTTGTGGTCTGTCTCAAGCAAGAATTCTACTCCGTAAAGATACTTGCAAAATTTCTCACATCCCAGATAATAGCCAAACATTCCTTCTCTATCACAGAATAGTTTTTTTCACGAGGCAAAAGTTTCTTGCTTGCATAAGCAATGGGAAGTCGTCCTTCGCCTTCAAATTCTTGGAGCAAAACGGCTCCTATACCAACATCAGAAGCGTCCGTCCGGAGTATGAACGGATTCCAATCATGAAAGATAGGAAGACGAAGAACAGGACTAGACGTGAGTCTATTCTTCAGGGTCTGGAAAGCCTTTTCATGATGGTCCTGCCAGTCTGTGATCTTGTTTGGTCTACTTTTCTTAGTTAAACCTGTCAAAGGGGAAGCTATAGATGAGAAATTTGGAATGAAACGGCGGTAGAAACCAGCCAACCCAAGAAATGATTTTATGTGTCTCTTAGTGGAAGGTAGAGGAGCATCCTTTATAGCTTGTAGTTTGTCTTCTTGCGGTCTTACTGACTGAGCAGCTACACAGAAACCAAGACATTCGATACTGCTATATACAATCATACACTTGAAAGGTTTTGCCGTCAACTTGACTGTCCTAAGTCTATCCAAAACTTCACGTAATGACGTCAAGTGGTATTTCCAAGTTTCGGTAAAGATCCACATATCATCGACGAAGCTATCAACGTTAGAAAGTGTGGACAGAATCTTCTCATTAACCTGCAAAATGTTGCTCCTGAGTTTACCAAACCGAAGGACATAGTTTTGAATTGAAACAAGCCTTTGGGGGTTTCGAACGCAGTTAGGGGTTTTGCCTTGGACGTCATATTTACCTGCCAATAACCTTTTGACAATAACCTCATTTTCAGTTGACGGGATGGACTCTACCGAAAGCAAGCAATGTGACGTCACATTTTGACGTTCCACATATTGCTTCAGTATGTTAGCGTGAAATTTGTTACCATTTCCATTGATGTCTATCTCATAATCCATTCTGTTTACTACCTCAACTCCTTCATAAGGACCTTTCCATTGAAGCAATAATTTATTACTGTCTGTCGGTAGTAACAAAAGCACTTTATCGCCGACGTCAAATTTGCGCGACCTCGCGCCTTAATCATAATAAGCTTTCTACTTAATCTGAACCTTCTTTAAATTAGCACGCGCTAATTTGCGTGTCTGCTCTAATTGTCCCCTTAGCTCAATAACGTACTAATACGTCGAAAGAACTTGTTCATCGCGTACCTCGTCAGCCCATAATTCTCTTAATATTGCCATTGGACCTCTGACGTTACGTCTATATAACAACTCAAAAGGGGAGTATCCTAAAGACTCTTGTGGGACTTCCCTAACCGCAAATAATAAAGCTGAAAGATATTTATCCCAATCTTTTGGACGTTCAGTAAAATGCGACGTAACATCTGCTTTAACGTAGCGTGGAAACGCTCAATCAAGTCGTTGCAAATCGGGTGTCTCGAACTACACGTTAACTGTTGAAGAGAAAGAAGTCTGCTGACTTCTTCATTACATCAGCAGTAAACTGTGATCCACAGTAAGTCAACATTTCATCAGGAATGCCAATCCTACTAAACATTTCAATAAGCGCTTCCGCGACACGTTCCGTCTCAATACTCGGTAAAGCTATCGCCTCTGGATACATTGTCGCATAATCTATCATGGTAAAAATATACCGAGATTTCCTATCAGATCGAGGCTTAATTGGACCAACTATGTCCACTGCCACCCTCTTAAATGGCGTATCAATCAATGGCATTTTTCCTAGAGGTACTTTAGTGACACGACCTTTCTGAATGGGTCTCTGACAAATATCTGAAGATTTACAAAATCTAGCGACATCACCGCAAATACCGGGCCAGTAAAACTCAGTTATATCTCTATCCAATGTCTTCCTAATGCCCATATGTCCAGACATAAGCGTTTCATGAGCCAGTTTCAACACCTTTGCTCGGAAACTTTGAGGGACCATAAGTTTGAAAGAGACTTTGTTACCCTTGGTGAACTCCCTTTATGCCAAACTTTTTTTCTCAATAAACCTAGTTTCCCCTCGGTTTAAACCCGACTAACAGTCTTGTTCCCGGATACAACCCTTTTCCTGATTTTTCCAAAGTTGGATCAACATTCTGAGCTTGCTTGAAAGCCTCCTTGTCATCGTTAATGATCTGATCGGGAACCTTAAGTTTTCTGTAAGGCTTCTCATCCTGCCTAGTTTGAGACCTAGTTACAGCCGCAGCTGAGAAATGAGACATATCGGGAAGTTTTGATCCATCAATGTTACCGATAACCAAATCGTACAACGTATCATCCATACACAAAGCTTCAGTTTTCCCAGTGAAAAAAGGACAATCAATGTCAATCATTGCCAAAGGATACCTTTGTGTGGATTCATCAATCAACGTAACATTTGATCAACGTATTCCCTATTAACTGACTATCCGAAACCAAACTTCTCCGAACGACACAGCCTATAAACCCAGTATCTCTTAATACAACCACCTTTTTATTATTAACCAATCCTTGTGCCGTCGGTAACCTTGCCTTTAAGAAGTAACAAACACCTTCCCTAGTTTCCTTACTACACTCCTCCCTACCCGAAATCAAAGGATCACCAATCTTATCTTCAAAAATACTTCCAATCTCATCACCTTTCCTAGTTTCTTCCGTTTGACAAAAACTAACTTGTTGTGCTGCGCAACGTGGTGTGCCATTATTCTTACCGCGTCCGCGAAAAGACCCTCTAAAATTACCACGACCACGTGTATAACCATGACCTACATTCTGCGTATTTTCATTCTTAACCTGAGAACCTTGAGTCTCTACGCGCGTGTTAAAATTTTCCTTAACACCGCTATCCACACCTCCAGTTGCTCCTACCCCTGCGCTATATAATTGTTTTCTGTCGGGGTTCTTAAAACATTTAATTGTTAAATGCCCCTTACCGCATATGCTACACTTGATATCCGATCTATCACTCGGTTTGTTAGAGTCAACTTTGTCCTGTTTACCCTGCGCTGCGCCTCTATTATCGCATTGCCCCTTATTAATGCAACTAAATACGCCCCCGCGCGCTTCTGCAAACAAATCTGCCACCCTAGCCATTTCATCTAAATTACCAAACTGTTTTGGCCTCAGATGTACATACAGTTCTCTATTACATGACTCCAGGAACGGATCCCTCGCCATGAAATCACAGACAGCCTCAAAAGATTTTTCTATCTTTTCAATATTAAGCCATTTTTCTAAATAACTTCTCAATCTACTTCGGAACTGTATAACGTTTCTGATTTCTCGGGCCTACTATAACGAAACTGCTTCCTAAATCCGCGCTCTGTCATGTCAAAATTCTATAATAGAGCATCCTTTAACTTATCATAATCCGCCGCATCCTCATTTGACAACCGGTCATATACATCAAGTGCGCGCCCTTTGAGCAATGCACTTAAATACGCGGCCAAAACACTCTTATCCCATTTATTAGCCGTATCATATTTCTCAAGCCTAGATAAATAATTATCCATTTTATCTTTACCCTCTTCAAAATAAGGTAACTCGGATCCCGGGCATGAGCCACCTTCTCACCTTTTTTCTTTTCAACTTCTAGCTCGAGCTTCGCTCTCTGCATTTATAATTGATTCCTTACTTCTTGGTGCTGTAGCTCAAACCCCTATTTTATTTGCTCTAAATGGGCCTCATTAATCTCTTTTCCCTCCCTTTTAATCTGAATGCGTGCCATTTCAAGTTCCTTATTAACATTCAACATAGCTAGTTCATGTTTCCTTTCCTTCTCCCTTTCTTCTAACTTAGCTAGTTCATGTACCCTTTCCTTTTCCTTTTCCTCAGACCGTAACCTTTCTTAATCCCTTTGCTCTTGCCTTTTTGCCCGCTCAATATCTTGCTGCTCCTTAACAAAACCTTGTAACTCCTTCCCCGCATAACCTAACTCCTTTCCCATTTGCATTAAACGCTCCACTATTGATAACGTAAATCTCACGTTACTATCAAAACCACTATAAACTGATCAGTTATGATCAGTGATGATTGAATGGGCTTAGCTAAAACGTTAAGATATGTGTTATACGCGTTAATCTAACTAAAACATTAGTTATTAAAGCACACGCGATTTGAAATGTCAAATACTTTCAGTAAAATATGACGTTGCGTACTGGTAGTCTAATATGACGTCATAAACTGACGACGTTATCAGTAAAAAGCTACAATCCGAAGTTTCATCACATTACAAAACTCCGATCATACAAAGTCACCATTAATGTTTCTATTTCGTCATACCTAACCTCAAGCCACAGCGTAAATATGTCAACGTCTGTAAATTGTTAACGTCACTACGTCAGAACCATGTGTGGGTAAGATCAATTAGTAACTCCAGGTTAACATAGTAGAATGTCAGGTAACACAATAAAGATAGGTCTACTAAAAATTTTTCGTTACCAAGAAAATGTGGGGTTTGTCTTGCCTTCCTGCTCAGAAATTATATACTTGTCAGTATCCATTTAGTTGAATGCATGGGTTTCGCACTTCATCAACGCAGGAAGGAAGATTCAAGTTAATTTCCAAATGTGGCTGTCAATTCATTTTATTTTTTTTTTTTATTGTTTATTAAATTGATGGTTCATAGCATCAATGTGCTGTTCCACAGCCGGGAACACCAGCCAGAGATCAAATCCTCACTTCAATGACACCAAATGTAACATGTGGGTTTACGGCGTCCCGCTAACCCCCATGCTGACAAGACAACCGAGCGTGATCTCTGACAGGTGTACGGGCAGCTGTGGGATAAGGCACAAGAAAGATATCAAATGAATGACATGAATTATTTACAGTATCTATATACAACAACACTAACACAAAACATCACATTTATTTGCTTCTATAGCGCACTCACTACGTTCGTCCCGAAGGCAAAACAATGTTCTGTGCTCGGAACGGGATGACTTGAGTGTCTACAGAAGCAAAAAAACAAAACAAAAAAATAAGAAAACACAATAAGAAAAGACACAACACAAGACGCGACTGGCCAGTTTATAACTTAGGGTGACCCCCCCCCCTCTCGCGCACTAGTGTGAACTAGTTTGTCGACCTTGTTGTCGACCACAGGTTGATAAGTGTCATTTATCGATCAACGAACTTGGAAGTCCCGGTTACTTCTTCGTTTGAATCGCCTGAATCGCCTGCAGGTTACAACCTGTTTAGAATGGTCTCAGGTTGACCTGTTTATTTTTGCTACGACGTCTGTTATTGGGTTTGTCCGCCCTTGCTGGACTCTAACCGACAGCGTCGTACCAGTACCTGCTGCTATCTTGCAGGGAGCAGCAGGTCACCACACATGGTTGTGCTGCAATTTACGATAATTGGATTAAGATACAGTTCACATAATATACATGCTATATCATGATCCCCCTCCCGGAGAAGTAAGAATATGTTCATGCATATACCGTTATTGCGCATGCGCCGACCAGACACACAGGCTGATTAGTGCATGCGACAAATAACTGACAGCAGAACTCAACTTGACTGTGCATCAAATTATCAGCTCCCAGCGCTTGACACAAGAATACACAGTCTATGTTTCCTTACTTAGCACTACAGAAATCAATTAATGCTCACTACTACTGACAGCCCCCGCCCATAGGGGCTTGAAGAAATATATGGGCTGCATGATGCTTCCACGCAGAGCTGAATCTGGCCCGCACACTAGTACTGGTAAACCGCTTAGTGGATCTAAGCCTGTCCAGGAACCGCAGTGCGAGGCGGACTGTCCATGCTAATAAACTCTATTGGTTTCATTGGGCGACAGGGCTTGAGATGTCATTTCATCTCAATGTCGGGTAAAAGTCCCACAAAATTGGAAGCAACGTCTCCAAAATGACCTTTACAGTGTTGACGGGGACGTTAAACCTCAAATCAAACAAATCACTACTACTGAGCATAATACTCATCAAATTCGTGCTCACTACATTAGCACAAGTAAATGGCAATTGAAGAGACCATGCCTTTGCGCTACCTGGTCAGTCGCCAATTACAGGAAACATAACAAACTCTATTTCATATCCTTCACCGCGATACGGCTCACACATATAGCTATTTACAAATTCATTACATTAACAACAGATAGAAACTACAAACAGAAAGATTTTCATCTATTCTTCATAACATTTGTTAGTGTCTCATAAGGGCCAACAATGTTTGCCGTAAATTCTCTCTGAATTTATGAAGTCGCCACGTCATAAACTGACGCAGCTGACGTCATCCACGCCACCCAGGCCGTTATGACGTGTGGCGACCAAATACTCTCACTAATTATCATCACGTTCTTTATATGTACATACATGCACAAACCGAGCTCTCAGACAAAAACGGCATCATTACAAAATGAACTTGTAATTCTTCTTGAACAAAATTATTTCTGCTCAACATGAACACGCTTGTAAAATCAAATTCATTACGGTTCATCATCACGGATAACCCGACAGGCTCTTGTAGGAGTTTGCCCTGATGATGAAGATATGGTTAAACCCGTCTTAATCTTAGGTCCGCTCTACACCTAATATCATATAGAGACGGGACCACGGTTTTCTAACCACAGCTAGTCAAAAGTCATGGATCAAACAAGTGACCCGGCGTTTATTAATTATATTCTACAAAAGGGGTCTAAAAGCCTAAATGAATCTAGAATGAGCGGGTGTCCAAACTTTACGTCTAACAAACATCTAGGGTCAGAATGAGAAAGGACCTCGCGTAAAAAGACTCATACTACTTCTTGAGAAGCCTGTGATCGATCCTGCGACCTCTAGCTGGCAAATCTAGTAGCCTATTCACTACACCATAGAGGCTTCAAAAGTGAATTCAGAATAGGCTTCAGAAAGTTGGGATATACTAGAAGTAAACCCCTCCAAAACCTACAAGCATGTTCATACAAAAATAATACTATACATAGATTTAACATACCTTTCAATATACTTTCACTGTCCCGTCACAATGTTGTGTGAATTCGTTACAATTTGACCTGCTGCTGAATAGAGTTCGTTTTTCAGGGTTTTTATATCTATGAATACTACCGGAAAATCATGCATACTCATATTAGCTCGCTAAAATCGTGTCGAGGTGAAGATACCGTCCACAATTAAAGCCAGATAGCAAAAATCGAGTAGATAATGGATTTGCGTTCAAATAGTATATTTCCCATAGGAAAAAATGATGAAACGACCCTATAAATCAATGGCATGACTCCCCCAGGTATTAGACTTCCTGCCTTGCCCTGGCCCTAGGGGCTCAATTCCCACTGGGCACATTGCCGCTGTGGTCTCTGTGCCCACTGGGAAGAGCTAAAGGAAGTACCACCCGTTTGCCGTGGGTGGCGTCCTGTAAGCCGGAAGAAGGGATCCTGGAGGTTGAGGGTTACCTGGGGTTGCGGTGCTTCAGATACCCAACACGCCTCTTTGGCCTGGCTTTTCGGTGTAGACGGGTGCCCGTGCGGTCCGGCACGTTCAATCGGCTGGTCACGCCGAGCCCTAGAGAAAAAGATTTGCTTTCTCTTCAACTCTTTTTGTATCTTTCCTGATACCGACCATATGCCCATTTACCTTACCCTTTTCTGTCTTTTTATCTCTAGAAGGCGTTGGCTAAACGGATCAATCGTGTAGGCATTTTGTTTATATGAGTATATCTCACGTGTATCTCTAACACCTGCGAGTTGGATAACCACTCCAGTATGGTGTTCCCTTGTAGGGCTCCACGGAGGGCGGAGAGCACTTGGGACGAAACTAGGATGTTTTCCTTTTTCCAAATGGAAAATAACATAACCGCAAAGCACCTAACCACAACGCACCTAAACGTAAAAAAACAAGAGGATTCATCCGAAACGGGTGCACAAAGTCAACAATCCAGTCAGCAGTCAAGTCAACAATTTAGTCAGCAGTCTGCTGAACCAAATTTTGACACTGTTCCGCGTTTCTTGGTTGTCTCGTCGCTTGACGATACACGAAGCGTATCCTGCCTTTCTCTCTTTGTAGTTGAGAAATGCATTCACTCCATAGCCGGACACCCTAAGAGTATTAAAATGCTCCAATCAGGTGACCTTCTCTTATAAGTCGAGAGAAAGCAGCAAGTTGTAAGGCTGCTAATAACCAATAATCTCTTTGATCTTCAGGTTAAAGTCTCTCTCCACAACAGGTTAAATTTGTCTAAGGGAGTGGTTCGCAGTCCAGAACTGCGCCCTTGTACAGATGAAGAGATCGTCGATTACTTGAAAGATCAGGGAGTTTTTAGTGTTCGTAACATTTAAGTCCGTAGAAGTGGTGTACTAAAACCAACAGCAACTTATGTGTTGACTTTTAATACACCAATTCTACACAAGAAAATCAAAGTAGCATATATTTCCATTAACGTAGAGGAATACATCCCAAACCCTCTTAGATGTTACTCTTATCAGGCTTTTGGCCATCACGAAAGCAGATGTCAGAGAAAAAAAAACTCTGTCCTAATTGTGGTGAAGAAAAGCATGTTGATAATCACCTCAACTGCAAAAATGAACCCAAATGCGTAAATTGTGATAGCAAACATACTGTTTTCTCCCGAGACTGTCCGGCGTGGAAAAAAGAAAACGAAATGCTCACCGTCAAATACCAAAGGGGTATAACATTCCCGGAAGTGCGGAAAATTGTCGAAGAGCGATACATAACACCAACCACCAGTTTCGCCAACATCACAAAGGGTGCTGGTGTAAAATGTACCAGCTCCGCAACACAGACTGCTGAATCATACATAGCTGAACTGAAAAAACCCGGTGCATGGAGTAAACCTACTCCAGCACCACAAAGTTCAACCAATTTATCAAATGGCGCAATCCAGGTAGCTCCGGATCGGTCGACAGCGACCGTACCGAAGCCAGCGCCGAATGTAAAAGAGAAACCCGACTCAGTTCGAACTAATAAGGGATCGGAAGATCCGATAAAAAACATCGATTGTCTCAAAGACAAACAGATAGACAACGTAAAATGGAGAGATACAATATAAAATTTCAGAACAGATTCGGATCTTTGAGTGACAGTGATATGGGGTTCGCTGAAACTCCATCATCACTAAGTGGCAATAACAGATCGAGGTCAGCAACACCACGAGCTTGTTGTAGCAGATCTATATCACCAATTGCAGCTCCAAAATAGTTTCTAGTCTTAATCTCTTCATAAAATGGATTTAAAACACAAAATAATACAATGGAATTGTCGAGGTCTTAAATCAAATTAAAAAGAACTCTTATTACTTATTTCGTTATTTAACCCATCGTTTTTTTTATTGCAAGAAACATTTTTAAAAACTGATGACAACATTGATGTCAGGGGTTTCAATACATACAACTATATCTATTCTGATGGTAACAAACCATCTGGTGGCAGTTCAATTCTTTTTAAATCATGTTTACCACAAAGAGAGATCAAATTAAAAACAGACCTACAAGCTGTAACAGTATCGGTTTCTCTGGATAAGAAACTACACTTTGGTCTATATATATTCCACCCTCATTTTCTTTAAAACCCGAACATCTTGACTCATTGCTGAGTCAACTTCCATCGCCATATCTTTTAGTTGGCGACTTCAATGGCCACAATATTCTATGGGGCTGTAAAGATAGCAATAACATAGGAGCACTTGTTGAAGATTTTATTGCAAAGACCGATCTTTGCTTGATGAATGATCAACTTTATACTTACCTTCACCCTGCGACAGGTCATTTGTCTTCTTTATATCTCTCTTTGTGTCACCCATCTCTCTTCTTGGTCTATGACTGGTCTGTTCATGATGATCAGTGCGGAAGTGATCACTTCCCTGTTATAATTGAGAGCGCAATCGAACCCGATGAGGACTGTAACCAGAACTGGAAAATAAATAAAGCCGACTGGGAATTAATCCATAATTTATGTGAAGAAGATTTATCAGTTGATCACTTTAATGAATTATCCGATATTGTTTCTGATTTCACAGATACACTTAATAATATATCAGAACAGTGCATTACAAAGACCTCCACAAATACTAAGAAAAGCAAGCCTTGGTTTAATAATGACTGTAAAGAAGCTATTCAAAAGCGCAAACAGGCTCTAAATAAGTTCTGCAAAAGTCCCACTTCAGAAAAGCTAAACGACATAAAAGTTTTTAGAGCTAAAGCTCGGCGAACAATCCGAGCTTCCAAACGAAAGTCATGGAGAGAATATGTCTCCAAATTCAACTACAAAACCCCCTTTAAAAAGGTTTGGGATATGGTACGAAAAATTTTAGAAAAAACAAATTCCCCTAGTTTTACACATTTAAATACTGGGGTCACTGATGAGGCTTTATTAGCCGAAACTACGTAGTATGACTCATCTTCTTTCCTATGAATGTTTTCGTTGCTCTTAAAGGAACTCATTTTTGATTTTTATTTGCCTTCACTGCAGCTGGTGTTGTGTCGTGTGGCGGCCGTAAAACGTCTCCCCGTACATCAACCATAGTGCAGTTTATATTTTGCTTTTGGTCCTTTGAGATCAGCGTGAATTTTCTGAGAAATCAGAATTAAATTATTGGTTTAGACTCATATTCTAGACAGGTTTTTAATTATTTGGACCCCATTTTGATTTATATCAGTCTTTGTATCGACTGCCTATTCGAAATTCGCAAAATTGCAGTATGTTCCCTCTGGCTTTCTTTGCCAGATCATTACAGAGTCACTGATGAGGCTTTATTAGCCGAAACTACGTAGTATGACTCATCTTCTTTCTTATAAATGTTTTCGTTGCTCTTAAAGGAACTCATTTTTGATTTTTATTTGCCTTCACTGCAGCTGGTGTTGTGCCGTATGGCGGCCGTAAAACGTCTCCACGTACATCAACCATAGTGCAGCTTATATTTTACTTTTGGTCCTTTGAGATCAGCGTGAATTTTCTGAGAAATCAGAATTAAATTATTGGTTTAGACTCATATTCTAGACAGGTTTTTAATTATTTGGACCCCATTTTGATGTATATCAGTCTTTGTATCGACTGCCTATTCGAAATTCGCAAAATTGCAGTATGTTCCCTCTGGCTTTCTTTGCCGGATCACTACAGAGTCACTGATGAGGCTTTATTAGCCGAAACTACGTAGAATGACTCATCTTCTTTCTTATGAATGTTTTCGTTGCTCTTAAAGGAACTCATTTTTTATTTTTATTGGACACAAAAGTTCAACTAAAAAAGATATTTCAGATACTCTTGATAGCACATTCTTGAGTAATTCATCACCGCGAAATTATTCTGACACATTTAGAAATTTCCAAAAGGACCAAGAGAAAAGAAATCTTAACTTCAAATCCCTCAAAGACGAAGAATACAACAAACCTTTTAACTTATCCGAGCTAGTTGAAGCCATTGACAAATCACATGATACGGCAACCGGCCCCGATGAAATTCATTATCAGATGCTTAAGCATCTGCCAAAAAGTTCTCTTTCAACACTTTTAGATATCTTTCATAATATTTTGGAAACGGGGGTCTGTCCTGAGAGCTGGCGTTTTGCTACTGTTGTACCAATTTCAAAACCAGGGAAAGATCATGCAGAACCTACGAATTACCGACCGATAGCTCTGACAATTTTTTTGTGTAAAATATTGGAGAGAATGATAAACAAGAGATTAGTCTGGTTCTTAGAGTCCAACAACCTCATTTCAGAATATCAGTCAGGTTTTCGTTCGGAACGTAGTAACAGCGACAATTTAATAAGACTAGAAACATTTATACGGAATGCTTTTGTTAACAAAGAATACGTAGTAGCTGTTTTTTTCGACTTGGAGAAAGCAGATGATACCACATGGCGTTATGGAATATTGAGAGATCTCCATAACCTCGGCTTAAGGGGAAAACTTCCCTGTTTTATTCAAGTCCGCGTGGGATCTACCCTGCCAGATCTCTATGCACAAGAGCAGGGTGTCCCACAAGGTAGTATTCTCTCAACTACGCTATTTAACATCAAAATAAAAAATATTGTACAATGTTTGGACGACAAAACAGACTGTTCATTGTATATTGATGATTTTTGTATATGTTACCGTTCAAAAAGCACCAAAACAATTGAACGAAATTTACAACAAAATTTAAAACGAATAGAAGAATGGACTGATAAAAATGGTTTCAAGTTCTCCAAGTCGAAAACGCAGTGTGTTTATTTTTGTAGGCTACGGAAGAAACTCGACCATCCTTCCCTGTTTTTATACGGATCACAAATTCCTGTCGTTGAAGAAGCCAAATTTCTTGGGGTCATATTTGATCAAAAGATATCTTTTATTCCCCATATTAAATATATTAAAGCCAAATGCTTAAAAACTTTGAATCTTTTGAAAGTTTTAGCTTATACAAGTTGGGGAGCAGATGGGTACACTTCATTACATCTTTACCGATCTCTGATAAGATCTAAATTAGATTATGGGTCTGTTTTTTATAGTTCTGCCAGAAAAGCTTATTTAAAATCTTTGGATACTATTCATCATCAAGGCCTTCGTTTGGCTATGGGAGCCTTCCGTACTTCTCCCGTATTAAGCCTTTATGTAGAAGCAGGTGAACCATCTTTAACTTCGCGCAGAGAGAAATTTTTCTCTTCAGTATGGTATCAGACTTGCTGCTAATCCATCTTACCCGGCATTCCAAATTTCATTTCCACCTGAATTTGTGGATAACTATGAAACTAAACCCACAGCAATCAAACCTTTTGGATTACGAATTTTACCACTGCTAGAAAATTCAGGTATCAACCTTAAAACTATTCAAAAACATGAAACCTCAGAAGTGGTGTATTAAACAACCTTCTTTTCTGTTCGACTTTCATGATGGCAAAAAATCCGAATCAAATCCGATACTTCTCAAACAAAACTTTCAGGTACTGCATTCACGTTACAATGATTACCAGCAAGTCTATACTGATGGTTCCAAAGAGGGAGATAAAGGTGGTTGTGCGTATGTTCATAAAGATATGCACAAAACAATGCGCCTTCCAGATGGTTTATCTATTGTTACAGCTGAAGCCAAGGCAGTAGAACTTGCTTTAGATTTTGTCAGTTCCTCAACAATTCAAAAAGCAATTATATTTTCTGATTCACTTTCTGTGGTTAAGGCTTTAGACCATTCATCATCTAAAAATCCTCAAATGCTAAAATTGATCGAAAAACATCATGCAATTTCTAAAACGCACCAAATCTAATAAGAGATGCATATTGGAAGCATGTTTCCAGCATCTTCACCTTTGAGGATGATAATACAGATCCCGACAGTCCCCAGAAGAATGGTAAAGTAAAACAGTTTTGGTCATTCGTAAAGTCCCTGAAAAAGGAAGCTTTTGGGATCACTTCGTTAAGAGATAACGGTATTCTCAAAACAGATTCGCGCGATAAGGCCAACATATGTAACAAACAGTTTCAATCTGCATTTACGCGTGAAACTGATGGTGAGCTACCAACTAAAGGTAATAGTCAGTTCCCCTCAATGGGGGACATAACAGTTGACCCAAACGGGGTTGCCAAACTGTTAGGTAAGCTCAAAATACATAAGGCATCTGGGCCGGATGACCTGAATGCCAGGGTGCTTAAAGAATGTGGTGCTGAAATTTCACCTGTGCTGGCCTTTTTCTTCAATGAATCACTCGCCCGATGACTGGCGACAAGCTGATGTTACCCAGGTCTATAAAAAAGGAGAAAAATACGATGCAGCAAATTATAGACCAGTGTCGCTAACATGCATCTGTTGCAAAACCCTGGAGCATATAATAGTAACTAACATCAACAAGCACCTATCCTTTGAGAGCATTCTTGCTGACTGTCAACATGGTTTCCGAAGCCAAAGGTCTTGCGAAACTCAATTAGTTCAGTTTTACCATGACATTGTGAGCAATCTGGATGGGGCCACAAACCGTGGCCACAAACAGACTGACTTGATTATCATGGACTTCGCTAAGGCCTTTGACAAGGTACCTCACAGGAGGCTATTGTATAAATTGGATTAATATGGGATAAGAGGATCCACACACAGGTGGATTAGCTCATGGCTCTCAGGGCGCTCACAACAAGTTGTACTTGATGGCCAAGCGTCTGATCCAGTCCCTGTTTTATCTGGTGTCCCCCAAGGTTCGGTCCTTGGACCGGTCCTTTTCTTGGTATTCATTAATGATCTCCCTGATAACATCAGGTCATCTGTCCGTTTGTTTGCTGATGATTGTGTCCTTTATAGGAATATATATTCTTCTTCTGACTGTCTTATTCTACAAGATGGCCTGAATCAACTAGCACAGTGGGAGGCCGATTGGCAGATAAAGTTCAATGTGGCCAAATGTCATTCAATGAGGGTGTCGCGACACCCTCCTGACAAACAAATCAAGTTTGACTATAAACTACACCAGCAAATCTTGGAGCAGGTTCAAACCGCCAAATATCTTGGTATCACTATCACTGATGATCTTGATTGGGGTCAACACGTTTCAGAAATAACATCAAAAGCAACTAGGACTTTAGGATTTCTTAGACGAAACTTTTTGCACCTAGGCAGATAAAGGATGTTGCATATAAAACATTGGTTCGCCCTCAGCTAGAATATGCATCACCCATTTTGCATCCCTATGTTAAAACTCAGCAGAAGGTGCAGAGGACAGCTGCTCGATGGACCTGCCGACGATGGCGCAATAGAAGCAGCGTCGGTGACATGCTTAACGAGCTGGAATGGCCGTCCCTAGAGGCCTGTCGTGAGCAGTCCTCTTTAACCTTCTTCTATAAGATACATTCAGGTACAGTGGCCGTTAATAAAGATAAACACTTGACCCCTGTGACAGTTTCAACTCGAACAAGGGCATCAAAAGTAAACAACTCACAGTATCACAGGTACCAGTCCTACAGTGATGCCCTGAAAAATTCCTTCTTCCCTAGGACTATTCCCAAGTGGAATAGTCTTCCCTCCTCTGTGGTGAACGCTAAGACTGCAGAGGAGTTCAAAGCCCATACAGTGTACGATTGGGACTCAGAGGTATGCGTTTTAGTATACCTCTGTTATTCAGATTGTAAATAGTTTTAAGGACTCATCCAGTGACTTCTCCTTGTTTTTTTTTTTTTTTTTTGTTGTTTTTTTAAGCTAAATTCTAAATTTAGCTACGCACACAACTGAGGTAATGGCCAAATATGACCGACTCAGTATAAGAAGATAGATAGATACAATCTTGTTTTGTTGGCTTCCGAGCCATATTGGCATTGTGGGCAATGAATATGCCGACACGAAAGCAAAGGAATCGCTCAATCTTGATCCGTCTGTTTTTAAAATTCCTTTTAATAATGTTTAACCATTTATCAACAGATACATCTTGTCGGAATGGCAAGGCGAATGGGACCTTGCAATAAATAACAGACTCCATGCCATTACACCTGTCGTTGGAACAAAATGCTCTCCTCCACAATTTTCCAGGAAAGAGGATGTAGTATTAACGCGACTGCGCATTGGCCATACTAGAGTTACTCATTCTTATATTTTGAATGGTGAATCTTGTGTAGGATGTGAACAGCCATTCACTGTTAAACATATCTTAATTGAATGTGTAGACTTTTCACAGTCCCGTGACTTATACTTCAAAGCTGACACTTTGCAACAATTGTTTCAAGATGTACCTGTTGATAATATTATTCTATTCTTAAAAGACATTGAACTTTTCCATAAGATTTAACTGTTTCAGATTTTATACATATCATACTTACTTTTTTACTTTTAGTATCCTCGTAATACTTCATGCCATTTGGCCATTAACCGCTTGAAACTTTGGCCCACAAAGAGGGTTGACGCGTCGTTAAACACGCAATCATCATCATTGATGGCATGACTCCTGTCAAAACGAACACCCACACAACACGTGACGGGAATGAAAATCATATAAGGCACAATTTGGCGGTTGGCGATTTTTAGGCAAATTTTATAGAACTCAGCCTTATACCGGCCCCCTGTATTGTAAAAACAGATCTCCACAAACCACTCATGTATACATCGTATGATATGTGCATGACATGTGCATGGAGCAGCACATTTTGCCTACCATATTTAACCTAAAATATTTCACTCGCACCGCCTTACCATATACCTACTAAAATAATTTAGATGTGCATAAGCACCAGAGAGGTTTCCTATTCCATCCCTTAACAAAAGTTTCCCCTTTTGGAGAAAAAACAATCAGAAATGTTTTTTCTTTGTGTACAGAGATGGAATAGGAAGACGCCTTTCTAACCAACCCATGTCCAAGCAAGCGCGAAATCATGTCAAGGCGAAATTTTCAATAATACAATTTTCCTACTAGAACTTTCTCGCCAGTTTGCAGTACAGTGTACCACGTGTCAGCGGTAATCTGACAACATACAAGCTCTCCAAATACCGCGACAAATCATGCACTGTCAACCGACTGCAACCAAGCAGAAGCTGAACTTAAGAAAAAGAACAAAGGGTCAGCAGAATTGCATTCCAGTGCGGCACGTGCCAAGAGCACTCTGACAACATACAAGCTCTCCAGAGACGCCATGGCAAGCCATGCATCGTCACTCGACTGCAACCCAGCAACCCGTTTAAATGAAAACTTTTTGTTTCGAAGCCTCTCTCCAGAATATATTTAGCGTAATTGTCACACGCTCCCTGGCTCCCAACGTGGGGCCCGAACCCACGACCCCGAGATTAAGAGTCTCGTGCTCTACAACGTTAGAGCTTCTCCCGTATCTCAAGGGGGTTCGGGGTTCAAGAGATGACAACTAAGTTGGGTGTTTCCATGTTTTTGAAGTTATCGGAACCTTCTCCCTCTCGACCTCGTTATCTGAATAAATATTATAAATATCCTAAAAAATTAGGAATAACATATAGATGGTGTCCGTCAGGTGGTCTTGAGACCTACCTTCGCCAGGGACAAAGAAAGACTGACCCCGAGGTCGAGAGATCGAAATGGCAAGATATGCATATTCATGAAATAATGACAATTATGATAATTTACAAATGTTCAACAAGATAATGAAATAAAGTAAACGCATACCTGAATAAATATCCTAAGAAATTAGGAATAACATATAGATGGTGTCCGTCAGGTGGTCGTGAGACCTACCTTCGCCAGGGACAAAGAAAGACTGACAAAGGCTGAGGTAAGAATGTGCGCATGCGGTGTTAATCAGTGAAGTGAAAAGCGCGCGAGACTTACATAAGGACACCGGAAATTGATATACGCTACTCAGGAATGCTTAATGCTTAATGAAATATGAAGTATGAAAAACGACAATCAATAGGGGAAAATAACTGAACGACTAGAAAGTCCTAAAGGCAAGCGCTCCTCCAGTTTCCATAATTTCACCCTGTGACAACAAAGACAGCTATTTACACAACAATCGTGCGAAATTACCTGCTAAGGTAGTCTGCCCCCAAATTTTCTTGGCCCCGAATTGCAATAATCCGAAATCTATACGGCTGCAGTTTCATTGCACAACGCATAATTCGAGGATTGAGATCTTTTGCTGTTTGTATATAAGACAAGGGCTTGTGGTCTGTCTCAAGCAAGAATTCTACTCCGTAAAGATACTTGCGAAATTTCTCAACACCCCAGATAATAGCCAAACATTCCTTCTCTGTCACAGACTAGTTTTTTTCACGAGGCAAAAGTTTCTTGCTTGCATAAGCAGTGAGAAGTCGTCCTTTCCCACCAAATTCTTGGAGCAAAACGGCTCCTATACCAACATCAGAAGCGTCCGTCCGGAGTATGAACGGATTCCCATCATGAAAGATAGGAAGACGAAGAATAGGGCTAGACGTAAGTCTATTCTTCAGGGTCTGGAAAGCCTTTTCATGATGGTCCTGCAAGTCTGTGATCTTGTTTGGTCTACTTTTCTTAGTTAAATCTGTCAAAGGGGAAGCTATAGCTGAGAAATTTGGAATGAAACCAGCCAACCCAAGAAATGACTTTATATGTCTCTTAATGGAAGGTCGAGGAGGATCCTCTATAGCTTGTATCTTGTCTTCTTGCGGTCTAACTGACTGAGCAGCTACACCTTGACCAAGACATTCGATACTGCTATATCCAATCATACACTTGGAAGGTTTTGCCGTCAACTTGGCTGTCCTAAGTCTATCCAAAACTTCACGTAATGACGCCAAGTTTCGGTAAAGATCCACATATCATCGACGAAGCTATCAACGTCAGAAAGTTCGGACAGAATCCTTCTCATCAACCTGCAAACTTTTGCTCCTGAGTTTACCAAACCGAAGGGCATAGTTTTGAATTGAAACAAGCCTTTGGGGGTTTCGAACGCAGTAAGGGGTTTTGCCTTGGACGTCATTTATACCTGCCAATAACCTTTTGACAAATCTAATTTGCTAAAGTATTTGTGCCCCGACATTCTATTTATAACCTCCTCCATATTTGGCATTGATTCTGCATCGAACTCCATTACTTTATTAAGTTTACGGAAGTCAATGCAGAACCGCAACGAACCATCTTTTTTAGGGACAAGTACTACAGGGGATGTGTATGGAGATATTGATGGCTCAATAACTCCTAAATCTAACATATCTTGAATTTCTTTTTCCATTACATCCCGTACTTTATATGGTATGGCATAACCTTTTGACCTCTCTGGTTCCGACGTCAGCAATTTATGTCGTGTTCTTTTTTGTCAGTTCGTCCTGGTACACTCAACAGTAAGTCCGGGTATTTCTTTTATCAACGTCTCTATTTCTTTACGCTGATCCTGCGTTAACATTTCTAAAATATTGACGTCCTTAAACGTCTCTGGTTGCTTTGCAGTAGGAAAAGTGCAATCTTCAAATGTGAATTCGTCAACGTCATCATTTTCAGTTGACGGAATGGACTCTACAGAAAGCAAGCAATGTGATGTCACATTTTGACGTTCCACATATTGCTTCAGTATGTTAGCATGATATGTGTTAACATTTCCATTGACGTCTATCTTATAGTCCATTCTGTTAACTACCTCAACTACTTCATAAGGGCCTTTCCATTGAAGCCATAATTTATTACTGTCTGTCGGTAGTAACAAAAGCATTATCGCCGACGTCAAATTTACGCGACCTCGCGCCTTTATCATAATAAGTTTTCTGCTTAATATGAACCTTCTTTAACTTATCACGCGCTAATTTGCATGTCTGCTCTAACCGTTTCCTTAGCTCAATAACGTACTGATACGTCGAAAGAACTTGCTCATCGCGTACCTCGTCAGCCCATAATTCTCTTAATATTGCCATTGGACCTCTGACGTTACGTCCATAAAACAACTCAAAAGACTTCAGCACCCAATTTCGTAAAATCATTCTTCGATATAAAAAGATTGGGTACAACATGGATGTTATACGATAGACTGCATGCATGGTAGTTAACCCAATCACGGTTGGCAACTTTGCTTCCCTCTTTAATTGCACGCCGGTGGGTCAGGCCTCAGTTTCTATGACGGCTCCAACGTAAAGGCTTATTGAGAATTAGAGAGATCTAATTCAAGGTAATGTTGGTTGGTGTCTGATGCTCTGTCTCTGGTCGGGCCCATCGGAGTCTAACTGTTGGTTTTCTTTTGCTCCAGCATTTCAGTGGTTTCTTGCTGTCGAGTCCTCACCGTTGTCTCACCTCTGTGGTTCTTTAATTTTCTGTGTTCACGGAGATGTTGCACTGATGAGTTAGGAGGCCTTCATGCAGACTGAACAAATTATTTGTCTAAATCGCGACGGACGTAAGGGCGAGGGTTGTTGCCACGTAAAATCGATAAAGCCCCCACCCCCCCTCCCGTGGAAATCATTCCACTGACCGTTCCAATGCGGTTCTTCTGTGGCGGTTTATTTATGTTGTTGTTTGTTACTTACTGTGTGTATCACTTGTGTCTTTTTATTTTGGATGGCCATATGGCCATTTTGTGGGAAAGTAACTGTCCTTATGGCCTTCCTTTGTTTAGGTTTCCATTATGGTCTGGTCGCCTAATGTTTGTGTTTCTTTCCCTTTGGTGTCTTTGATGGGTGGAGTAAGTTAACTGAATCGATTCCTGATCTTTGTTTTACTTCTACTTTGTTACCCTTGGGGAACTCCCTATATGCCAAACTTCGTTTCTCAATAAACCTAGTTTCCCCTCGGTTTAAACCACGACTCACAGTCTTGTTTCCGGATACAACCCTTTTCCTGATGTTTTCCAAACTTGGATCATCAACCTGAGCTTGCTTGGAAGCCTCCTTGTCATCGTTAATGATCTGATCGGGAACCTTAAGTTTTCTTTAAGGCTTCTCATCCTGCCTAGTTTGAGACCTAGTTACAGCCGCAGCTGAGCAATGAGACACGTCGGGAAGTTTTGATCCATCAATGTTATCGATAACCAAATCGTACAACGTATCATCCATACACAAAGCTTCAGTTTTCCCAGTGAAAAAAGGACAATCAATGTCAATCACTGCCAAAGGATACCTTTGTGTGGATTCATCAATCAACGTAACATTTGATTCCTTCCCTATTAACTGACTATCCGAAACCAAACTTCTCCGAACGACACAGCCTGTACACCCAGTATCTCTTAATACAACCACCTTTTTATTATTAACCAATCCTTGCGCCGTCGGTAACCTTGCCTTTAAGAAGTAACAGACACCTTCCCTAGTTTCCTTACTACACTCCTCCCTATCCGAAATCAAAGCATCACCAACCTTATCTTCAAAAATACTTCCAATCTCATCACCTTTCCTAGTTACTTCCGTTTGACAAAAACTAACTTGGTGTGCTGCGCCACGTGGTGTTCCATTATTCTTACCGCGTCCGCGAAAAGACCCTCTAAGATTACCACGACCACGTGTATAACCACGACCTACATTCTCCGTATTATCATTCTTAATTTGAGGTTGCTCCTACCTCTACGCTATATAATTGTTTTCTGTCGGGGTTCTTAAAACATTTAATTGTTAAATGCCCCTTACCGCATATGCTACACTTGATATCCGATCTACCACTCGGTTTGTTAGAGTCAACTTTGTCCTGTTTACCCTGGGCTGCGCCTCTATTATCACGTTGCCCCTTATTAATGCAACTAAATACGCCCCGCGCGCTTCTGCAAACAAATCTGCCACCCTAGCCATTTCATCTAAATTACCAAACTGTTTTGGCTTCAGATGTACATACAGTTCCCTATTACATGACTCAAGGAACTGATCCCTCGCCATGAAATCACAGACAGCCGGAAAAGATTTTTCTATCTTTGCCATATTAAGCCATTTTTCTAAATAACTTCTCAATCTGCTACTGAACTGTATGAACGTTGCTAATTTCTCGGGCCTACTATAACGAAACTGCTTCCTAAATCCGCGCTCTGTCATGTCAAAATTCTTTAATAGAGCATCCTTTAACTTATCATAATCCGCCGCGTCCTCATTTGACAATCGGTCATATACATCAAGTGCGCGCCCTTTGAGCAATGAACTTAAATACGCGGCCCAAACACACTTATCAAATTTATTAGCCGTAGCATATTTCTCAAACTTAGATGAATAACTGTCCATTTTATCTTTACCCTCTTCAAAATAAGGTCACTTAGGACCCCGGGCATGAGCCACCCTCTCAGCTTTTTGCATTTTAACTTCTAGCTCGAGCTTCGCTCTCTGCATTTATAATTGATTCCTTACTTCTTGGTGCTGTAGCTCAAACCCCTGTTTTATTTGTTCTAAATAGGCCTCACTAATCTCTTTTGCCTCCCTTTCACTCTGAATGCGTGCCATTTCAAGTTCCTTATTAACATTCAACAGTTCATAAACCCTTTCCTTCTCCCTTTCTTCTAACTTAGCTAGTTCATGTACCCTTTCCTATTTCCTTTCTAAATCCCTTTGCTCTTGCTTTCTACCCGCTCGATATCTTGCTGCTCCTTAACAAAACCTTGAAACCCCTTCCCTTCATAACCTAACTCCTTTCCCATTTGCATTAAACGCTCCATTATTGATAACGTAAATCTCACGTTACTATCAAAACCACTATAAACTGATCAGTTATGATCAGTGATGATTGAATGAGCTTAACTTAAACGTTAAGATATGTGTTATACGCGTTAATCTAACTAAAACGTTAGTTATTAAAGCACACGCGATTTGAAATGTCAAATACTTTCAGTAAAGTAAAGTATGACGTTGCGTACTGGTAGTCTAATATGACGTCATAAACTGACGACGTTTACAGTAAAAAGCTACAATCCGACGTTTCATCACATTACAAAACTCCGATCATAACAATCCACCATTTATGTTTCTATTACGTCATACCTAACCTCAAGCCACAGCGTAAATATTAACGCTACCGTTATGTCACGTCAGTAAATTGTTAACGTCACTACGTCAGAACCATGTGGAGGTAAGATCAATTAGTAACTCCAGTTTAACTTAGTAGAATGTCAGGTAACAAAATTAAGTGGGGTCTACTAAAATTTTTCGTTACCAAGAAAAAGTGGGGTTTGCCTTGCTTTCCTGCTCAGAAATTATAAACTTGTCAGTATCCATTTAGTTGAATACATTGGTTTCGCACTTCATCAACGCAGGAAGGAAGATTCAAGTTAATTTCCAAATGTGGCTGTCAATGCTTTTTTTTTTTTTTTTTTTTAATTGATGGTTCATAGCATCAATGTGCTGTTCCACAGCCGGGAACACCAGCCAGAGATCAAATCCTCACTTCAATGACTCCAAATGTTACATGAGGGTTCTCGGCGTCCCGCAAACCCCATGCTGACAAGATAACCGAGCGTGATCTCTGACAGGTGTACGGGCAGCTGTGGGGTAAGGCACAAGAAAAGTATCAAATGAATGACATGAATTATTTACAGAATCTATATACAACAACACTAACACAAAACATCACATTTATTTGCTTCTATAGCCCACTCACGACGTCCGTCCCGAAGGCAAAACAATGTTTGTGCTCAGAACGGGGTGACGTGTGTGTCTACAGAAGCAAATGACAAAGCAAAAAAAAAAAACATATGAAAACAAAATAAGAAAAGAAACAACACAAGACGCGACTGGCCAGTTTATAACTTAGGGTGAACCCCCCTCTCGCGCTCTAGTGTGAACTAGTTTTTCGACCTTGTTGTCGACCACAGGTTGATAAGTATCATTTATCGATCAACGAACTTGGAAGTCCCGGTAACTTCTTCGTTTAATCGCCTGAACCGCCTGCAGGTTACGACCTGTTTAGAATGGTCTCAGGTTGACCTGTTTTTTTTTTTTTTGCTACGACGGCTGTTATTGGGTTTGTCCGCCCTTGCTGGACTCTAACCGACAGCGTCGTACCAGTACCTGCTGCTATCTTGCAGGGAGCAGCAGGTCACCACACATTGTTGTGCCTGCAAATTACGATAATTGGACTAAGATACAGTTCACAAAACATACATGCTATATCATGATCCCCCTCCCGGAGAAGTAAGAATATGTTCATGCATATACCGTTATTGCGCATGCGCCGACCAGACACACAGGCTGATTAGTGCATGCGACAAATAACTGCACAGCAGAACTCAACTTGACTGTGCATCAAATTATCAGCACCCGGCGCTTGACACAAGAATACACAAAGTCTATGTTTCCTTACTGAGCACTACAGAAATCAATTAATGCTCACTACTACTGAGCATAATACTCATCAAATTCGTGCTCACTACATTAGCACAAGTAAGAGGCAATTGAAGAGACTACGCCTTTGCGCTACCTGGTCAGTCGCCAATTACAGGAAACATAACAATCTCTATTTCATATCCTTCTCCGCGACACGGCTCACAATCATAGCTTTTCACAAATTCATTTCATTAACAACAGATAGAAACTACAAACAGAAAGATTTTCATCTATCCTCCACAACATTTGTTAGTGTCTTATAAGGGCCAACACTGTTTGCCGTAAATTCTCTCTGTATTTGGTAGGCACCACGTCATAACCGTCCTCGTGACGCTGATGACGCAGCTGACGTCATCCACGCCGCTCAGGCCGTTATGACGTGTGGCGACCAAATACTCTCACTTATTATCATCACGTTCTTTATATGTACATACATGCACAAACCGAGTTCTCAGACAAAAACGGCATCATTACAAAATGAACTTGTAATTCTTCTTGAACAAAATTATTTCTACTCAACATGAACACGAATGTAAAATCAAATTCATTACGGTTCATCATCACGGATAACCCGACAGGCTCTTGTAGGAGTTTGACCTGATGATGAAGATATGGTTAAAACCGTCTTAATTTTACGTCCCCTCTACACCTAATATCATATAGGGAAGGGACCACGGTTTTCTAACCACAGCTAGTTAAAAGTCATGGGCCAAACAAGTGACCCGGCGTTTATTAATTATATTCTACAAAAGGGGTCTAAAAGCCTAAATGAATCTAGAATGAGCGGGTGTCCAAACTGTACGTCTCACCAACATCTAGGGTCAGAATGAGACAGGACCTCGCGTAAAAAGGGTCATTCTACTTCTGGAGAAGCTGTGATCGATCCTGCGACCTCTAGCTGACAAAGCTAGTAGCCTAATCACTACACCACAGAGGCTTCAAAAGTGAATTCAGAATAGGCTTCAGAAAGTTGGGGTATACTAGAAGTAAACCCCTCCAAAACCTACAAGCATGTTCATACAAAAATAATACTAAACATAGATTTAACATATCTTTCAATATACTTTCACTGTCCCGTCACACTGTTGTGTGAATTCATTACAATTTGACCTGCTGCTGAATAGTGTTCGTTTTTCTATGAATACTACCGGAAAATCATGCATACTCATACTAGCTCGCTCAAATCGTGGCGAGGTGAAGATACCGTCCACAATTAAAGCCAGATAGCAAAAATCGAGTAGATATTGGATTTGCGTTCAAATAGTATTTTTACCGTAGGAAAAAAAAATGATGAAACGACCCTATAAATCAATGGCATGACTCCTGTCAAAACGAACAACCACACAGCAAGTGACGGGAATGAAAATCATATATGGCACAATTTGGCGGTTGGCGATTTTTAGGCAAATTTTATAGTAATCAGCCTTATAGCGGCCCCCTGTATTGTAAAAACAGATCTCCACAAACAACTCATGCATACATTGTATGATATGTGCTTGACTTGTGCATGGAGCAGCACATTTTGCCTACCATATTTCACCTAAAATATTTCACTCGCACCGCCTTACCATATACCTACTAAAATATTTTAGATGTGCAAAGGCACCAGAGAGGTTTTCTATTCCATCCCGTAACAATTCGCTATTGTGGCCTTTTGAAAGCGGCTTTTTGTTGCAGTTGCATTCGCTTAATTGGTTGGCTTTGTTTACATTTTTGATAACAGCATCTGCCAAAGGCCGATGCAAACGATAGCTCTAGCCTGCCAAACTGTACACTTCCACCCTGTCTAAATACCATCTCTTTCTGTATCCTAAATCAGATAAAGCTGGTCAAAAACTTAATCAAAAGCATCTAGGTTATTTAAAAATGCAGATTCAGAATTGCTAAAGACATTGTGATCTGATAGACAAAAAGACAACCTAGACTCATTGTAATATATGATTAGCCTCATCCAGTTGAGCGATTCTGGCCCACTTGGGCCTCTAGTTCTTGTTTTCTGTTCCAATTTGAACAAGTAGCGTGGAAAGGAAAAACGATATATGTTTGTTTTCTGTTCTATTCTAATTTTATTTGCCAATGGAAAGCCATAGGACGACTTCCAAAATCTCGGACATACCAGTCTCGGCATTTACTCCTTTACTTCGTTCAGATCGATAGGCATGGTGGGCGAAGCTGCTTACCAAGTAATGACTACTATCCTACGACGCCTGATTACACATTTCTGGAGACCATGTCTGTTGGTCTTAACATTGATATTTGCCATTTGTCTATGGATTAATTATTTTGGAGTAACGCTTTGGTACAACGACTTAAACTACTTTAGTGTTTTCAATTCATCCCTACGCTTTCAGAGTGGAAAAAAAAGATATGTCGTTAAAGCGAAATATTTCTGTTGTTTTTTTTTGTTCCCTTCTAATTAAATTGTTTTGAATTCTACGCTACTTTTTCAGAGCGGAAGGGAAAGCAAGAAATATGTCGTTTGAACGACATATTGTGTTTCTGTTCCATTCTAATCTGATTGTTAAAATTCCACCCTACTTTTTCTGAGCGGAAAGGAAAACAAGAAATGTGTCGTTTAAACTACATATTATATCGTTAAAACGACATAGTTTTGTCTTCTACTACAATTTTATTGTTTTAATTTCTGTTCTGCTAGAAACTCAAACATAATTGTCCCTTCCCGGGTTCCGTAATATGCAGAGGGCATATTGTTTTCTTTCTCTTGTTTTGGTTTGCTGGTTTATAGACATTTTCTGAAATTTCAGATTTATACAATGCAATAAATGCGTTTGTTCCTTTCATCCATATTTTAAGTGGACTCATCTTGGTGCGAAGGTTTGTCTATCGACCCATAATACCATGACGAAAACACGCTACACAAATACAATGTAACCTTTATCGCCGAAATAAAAGGAAATTTTAGGATGAAAAATTGTGATGTTTTTATTATTTCTGTTCCAAATATAGATTTTGGGTAGTCGTTACAACCGCTCACTGAGGCGGTTCTAACGAATACCCGCAATCTATATTTTAGAGCAGATAAAGAAAAATAAGGTATACCCCCGGAAACCCAAGTTTTACTATATAAAAGTGGGGATCAATGGGGGTCAAAATTATATAAGGTTGTTTTCGTGATGCTAAGTACAAAAGCTATTCAGCGCTGATGTCAATGTGACTTTCACTGATTTGTAGGAAATCCAGGTAATGTATATTAATAGAAGAAAGCCTCGATATTCTTGTGATTGTGAGGACAAATGTTGAGAGTGTGGGTTGGACTGGAATCAAGCGTTTGGTTTAGTTAACAGTGAATAACCAGATCAGACGCCACAGAACGCGGATTTCGACCAGGGTCTACGCTGTGTGCTAATAATACAGGAAGTTAAGAGTGAAACGCTATCGGTTAGAGCAATCCATACAATCAACCCACTAGTGCTATCAGTGCTACTTGGCTATTGTTGCCAAATGAGATTTTAGTGTGTGTTTTTTATTTGAATTGAGGTTATACGTCCACATGAACATTACTAATGTCATTTTGAAGCTGTTGCTTCCAATGTTATGGTACTTTTACCCGACATTGAGATGAAAAGACATCTCAAGCCCTGTCGCCCAATGGAACCAATGAAATTTATATGATGGTCCGACTTGCACCTCTTTGCCTGGGCAGGATTAGACCTGTAAGCGGTTTTCCAGTACTCGTGTGCGGTCGGTTTTAGCTCTGCGTGGAAGCACCATGCAGCACGATCTATTTCGTCAACGACCGATGGGCGGGGACCGGAGATTTTAGTTAAACCCATACTGCAAAGTGGTGTGAGTAGGGTTTTCCCGCATGTAAACCCCGTTGATTTGTTTGGGCGACAGGGAAGGAGATATCATTTCATCTCAGTCCCTTTTAATTGGAAGCAACTTCTTCAAAATGACCCGAATAATTTTTGACGTGGACGTAAAACCTCAATTCAAACAAACAAAACTTGAAATATAAAGGTTAATTTTTAAATGCGTATACTTAAAACAATAGTTCTTGTGTACTTTTCTGGTTTTCTATCAAATGCTGTAGTCCGTTTGGAAAGTTCCTCTACAACAAGAAATATGTTTTGATTTGTTTATTTTGCTCGGTGTGTGTGTGGCGAGGGCGCTCAAACTACAAAATTGGAATTTTACTGTTTTAAAATTTAGAACAAACCGACTCAAAACAGTTTTTTGTTGGGTCTCAATTTTGGAGCGTTTCTGTACTTTGTGAACTTGTTGTATGAACTTGTATTTATTTACCTTGTTAATCACGAAAACACGCCTGTGTAATTTTGATTCCCTTAAACTCCACTTTCATAAAATCAAATGCGGGTCATTTTTTTCTTATTCCGCATATTTCTTTATGAGAAGTCGTTTGAACTACATTTTTTATTTGATTTATGTTTTCATTTTCTAATATAATAAGGTACAAGAATATACAGTAAAATAGAAGTGAAGGCAATTATCAGGAATCGATACAATCAACCCACAGCTCCCATCAGAGACACCAAAGGGAAAGATGCACAAACATGAAACAACAGACCTAATGGAAACATCAATAGCGGAAAGCCAAAAGTACGGTTACTTTTCCACAAAATGGCCAATAGGCTATCCAAAATAAAATAATTTAAGCATTACAAACACCCAAAGACAAACCATAACAAAAATAAACCGCGACAGAAGAACCGCCTTGGAACGGTCAGTGGAAACGAATTCCACTCGGGGCCTTAAATCGATTTAACGTGGCCACAATCCTCGCCCTATCTTCCGTCGCGATTTCGACAAATAATTTGTTCAGTCTGTATTAAGGCCTCCTAACTCATCAGTGCATCATCTCCGTGAACACAAAATAATCAAACAACCGCAGAGATGAAACAACGGTGAGGCCTCGACAGCAAGAAACCTCTGAAATGCTGGAGCAAACGAAAACCAACCGTTAGACTCCGATGGGTCTGACCAGAGATAGAGCATCAGGCACTAGCAAATATTACCTTGAATTAGATCTCTCTAATTCTAAATAAGCCTTTACACTGGAACCGTCATAGAATCTGAGGCCTGAGCCACCGGCATGCAATTAAAAAGGGAAGCAAAGTTGTCAACCATGATTGGGTTAACTACCACGCATGCAGTCTGTCGTATAACATTTATGTTGTACCCAATCTTTTTATATCGAAAGTAACGTCAGCAAAAGACTTTGTTAGTAAGCAACGTTCAATTTGGTCGAAAGGTAACGAGAATTCGGTATATTAATAATTATAACGGTCAATGTGCTCAACTGGGGTCGAGTGTATTGAGTAGACATAAGCTTACGCCAGGCGAGGGTGCGTTGTAAAATTGGCGCAGAAATTTAAGCGGTGTGCAAAGCCGAAGCGTATAGAAAACGTAATTGTAAACTCACCCATAAATACGTTCTATAAAAGGGTTATCCTTTGGAAGCAAGGAAAACACCACAGAACTAAAAAATATGGAGTGTAAATGTTTTCTGGGCCAGACAAGCTAGTTTCGGCCAATTAGGCCTCATCAGTGACCCTCAGATATTTTCAAAATTCCACAATGGAATCAATGATCCAAAGGGACAAGGAAATATAATCTACACTATGATGTAGGGCAGGGAGACGTTTTACGCCGCCACATACTCCCACACATCAGCTTTAGTGAAGTTAAATATGTTCTATAAAAGGGTTATCCTTTGGAAGCAAGTAATTCACCACAGAACTGAAAAAATATGGAGTATAAATGTTTTCTGGGCCAGACTAGCTAGTTTCGGCCAATAAGGCCTCATCAGTGACCCTCAGATATTTTCAAAATTCCACAATGGTCACGTCTACCAGGTACCGTGACTCGAGGATAAGTAGACCATCATAGACAAGCAGGATAAGTTATTTCGTTATTATTATTATAACCATCATAGATACGTTATAAAGGTTATACCGTTATAATAATTATTATACCGAATCTTTGTAACCTTTCGACCAAATTGAACGTTGCTTACTAACAAAGTCTTTTACCGACGTTACTTTCATATCCTTGATCTTCTTTGTTACCTAAACTTCATAAAAGACCATACAAAACACGGTTTATGGCAAATTCAAACGCTTGTTCCACCACTCAACTCTCCACATTATTAACTTCCATGTTAAACTGCCATCAAAAAAAAAACAACAAAAAAAAAACATGTGATTAAATATTGCGACAAAGTCTTTGAAAGAGCAGGGAGAAATCTGTTATGGTCTATAAAAAATCTTATGAAGATTTAAATAAATTGAAATCCAGACGCTTTCGTGCTTCATGTCTGTCTACTTATGATTTTCCACCCTTTACACTACACTTCCTCATAATCTTATAAAGGAAAAACCTTAATAATTTAAATGAACATACATTTCATAGGGTAGACTCCCTCTATCTTACATGTAATGTAAGATTTTTTTTTCACTTCTGAAGAGCATCAAAATTATACTTTATGGTAATGTCAGAAATTATGTGAAGCTATCACCTTTCCACTTGACAATATTTACAAAATTATTAGACAAGTGGTGGGTATTCTGATTGGTACAAATTGCGCATTTCTTGTGACTGATCTGTTCTATTTTTGTTACGAAAGAGACTTCATGACGTACCCTTCCGTTGAAAACCGATCTGAAACCATTGTATCATTTAGCTCGCCTTCTTCATATTTGGATGATTTATTAAATATTGACAACACCTATTTCGATGGTTTGGCGAGTCAAATTTACCCGACTCACCCCGCGAACTTCAGTGAAATAAAGCAAATTCTTCTGATACTGATGACCCGTTGTTTGGATTTACATCTCCCTATTGTAGATGGATTTGTTTCTTGCACAATTTATAATAAACGCGAAGATTTTGATTGTGAGATTGTAAATTATCCTTTCTTGGATAGTGATGTTCCTCGGGCGGCATCCTATGACGTTTACATTTCGCAATTGATTAGATTTGCCGGAGTATCTATTCATTTATCGGCCTTCAACACTCGTAATAAATTTTTAACTGCTAAACTTCTTAAAAAGGGTTATCGGTGTCATAAACTGCGCAAAGCCTTTTTTTTTAAATTTTATAGACGTTATTCCGATTTAATTTCTAAATTCAATGTTGGACTTAAATCTCTTCTGCATCAAGGTCTATAGAAAACCGAATTTTATGGAGACTTAGTATATAAATTCAGAAAAAAATATATAATTGCAATTACTGCATCACCCAATTTCGTAAAAACATTTTCGATATAAAAAAGTTTGGGTACAACATAAATGTTATACGATAGACTGCATGATTGGTAGTTAACCAATTACGGTTAACAACTTTGCTTCCAATTTTAATTGCACGCCGGTGGGTCGGGCCTCAGATTCTAGGACGGCTCCAGTGTAAAGACTTGCTAAAAATTAGAGAATCTAATTTTATGTAATGTTGGTTGTTGCCTGATGTTCTGTCTCTGGTCGGGCCCATCTGAGTCTAACTGTTGGTTTTCATTTCCTAGCAGCATTTCAGTGGTTTCTTGCTGTCGACTCCTCACCATCTCTGTGGTTGTTTGTTTTTGTGTTCACGGAGATGTTGCACTGATAAGTTAGGAGGCCTTCGTGGGTACAAAAATTTTTTTATCTCAATCGCGACGCAGGTAAGAGTGAGGTTTTGGCTCCTAATAATCGATGTAAGACCCCCACCCACCCTCCACGTGGAATTCGTTTCACTGACTGTTCCAAGGCGGCTCTTCTGTATTGGTTAATTTTTGTTGTGACTTGTCCTTGGGTGTGTGTATCGCTTATGCACTAAACCTTGGGTCTAAGCCTCGTGTCGATTGGTAAAAAGGGTGGGCTTCAGATAGGAAAAGAAGACAATGAACAAGATATGATTTAACCAATTTCTCCTTTTTAATATTGCATGAAACTTAACGAAATGAAAGACGTGTTGACTAGAATAAACTCATGAGGTAAAGTGATATGAAAATCAATGCTAAGTCTTTTTCATGTTATTATTAAATAAATGCTCCACTCTCACACAGAGTCTAACCCGTCAGGCCCAGTTTATGAAACATAACATGACAAAATGGTGAGGTAAATGGGGTTAATGACCTTGATTTACTAATAAAATACAATGAGACAGCTTCTAGAGACCTTCCCTATACTGATTTTTACTGACCCTGAGTATACACCACATTTATGCAAATGATGGAAATTAACAAAGTCAAAAGCAGAATTTTTCTTCCTTTACACTTTAAATAAAAGACCCCTCTTCAAAGCAAGGAAAAAAAAAATAAAATGTTCGTTTTGCTTAACAGTTGTTTTTGAAAGAAAATCTAAACAGGAACCAAAGGAAAAGAAAATAAGTTTACAGCAAAAAATAACGCGTCTGCACTCTACGTAAGCCAAAAACTGAAGCTGTTAGGAAAAAATGGGGGAGCGCTTTTATAACCCCGCTTTCCCATAACCCCAATCCCGCGGTTATTCTGCTTTGGCATCGAACTTCCCATGGCTCTGATGCAGTGGGAAATCCCGATCCGCAGCAAAAGAACGGTGGGACCACTTCATCCCCGGCCAGAATATCGGTGGGAAGTAGCGGCGAAAGCTACGATGTTGACATTTTGAATATATAGATGCAAATCGTAAGGGTCATTAATTTTAAACGGCCGACAGACAACTTTATCAAATTAAAAGGCAGAATATTATTACCATCAAAATGACCCTAAATGAATGGGAAAAATGACTGTCAGAATAAGAAATTTTCTTCATGTACCGATTGCCTATAAAATGATGTGGACTTCAGCACGACTGGCTTTGACAGTTTTGACGTTTACACTTTACCGTGCAAACACACACACAGTCCCATCAACCTTTGCTTACACAATCAATACACATCCAATATGGAGGACACAGGTGGCAAATTCAACTTGACGTACATAAATTTATCAAAAATAAAGTTCCTAAGACCACCAGTAAGGCTAATGATGGCTAGAAATTGAAGGTAAGCGGGTTTCTATAGAAAATGTCATGTAATCTCCCAAGCACAAATAAGAATATACAGCATAACTGAAATAAACATTGAGTATACATTGACGAAAGAGAGAGAGAGAGAGAGAGAGAGAGAGAGAGAGAGAGAGAGAGAGAGAGAGAGATTTATATATATATATATATATATATATATATATATATATATATATATATATATATATATATAAATTTTTCAGTTCTGTGGTGTATTTCTTGCTTCCAAAGGATAACCCTTTTATAGAACATATTTCATAGACTGATTCATATATATTTTTCTGCGGCCATTCTCCCTTTCCGTTGATTCAAAACGGTCAGCATTCAGTTTCTGTCGAATGAATGTGCACCGTACTGAAAATTCTTCTGTATCAAGCTGTTTCTGCTGTACAAAATCATAATTATTAGGGCCCCGCACTGAAAGTGTGGGTGCCCTATAGTAATCACTCTGTCCGCCCGTCTGTCTGTCTGTCCGTCCGTCCGTCTGTCCGTCCACAAATTTCTGATAGCGCTGCCGGGGCCCTAGTCAGTTTCACTGACAGCTCTAGTTTTCGTTAGCGCTCGCTAAGTTATGTTCTCGGGTTTTCACATGCCATCCGATAAAACGGCCTTGTTTGCCTAATTTTCCTTTGTCAGAGAATAGCGGCGATGGATGCCGCCATTTTGAAAGTGACGTTGTAGTGTCAGAATGTCATGACGTAACGTCCTTCGCAACGCGCGTAAATAATTGCGCCATCCATGTACGTATTCTTGACATTAACGTGACGGGTAGTCATTAGAAGTTCCTATTTCAGATGGTTCTAATCAGCATAAACAGTGTAGAAGCAAAAAGAAGGACAATATTATATATAAACCTTTTTTTCAGGAAACCACACAGAGATTTAACTCATAGGCCTATATGGTAGTGTTATCCTGCAAAACATGGATAACTGGAAGTCATTATAACCATGGCACCTTATTGGGACGGCTCATCTAACGACCACACATGGTCCTTTTATAATACTTTTCTGAAGCAGATCTACATGCATCATACGGTTTTCCTTTATGAATAGCAAGGGTGAAAAAAATGCGTTTATGGGATTTTGCACTCGATAATGATGTATTATTTACCCAACATTCTAACACAGCGCGCCTATATAGGCAATGGAAAATAACTGTGTTTTATTCTACAACAAATCACGGCAAGGAAGAGCGTGACGAGTGGCGTCATTAAAAACTGCGAATTTATGACGTCACTTGTCGATTTCCTTGACGTTAGACGGTGTAACGTCATATTCTCGCATCGAAAACGTTACAAAAGGATATATAAATGCATGTGTTTCAGTCAATAATTTTAGCGGGATTTCTTCTAACAATGGCGAAACGTTGTGAGATTTTGAAGGAAACAACAGCATTATTGCCGATTTTCAGCCTGTTAGAAACGAAATAGATCAGCTCTAGTTTGTGATTTGTTAAGTAATAAATCGCAGTTTGTCGCGCGCGTGATTTGTCTCCTTTACAACCGACCGCCAAACTGTGATTTATTACTGTACAAATATCAGTTAGAGCTGATCTATTTCTTAAATTTAACATATACGAACCCTATCTTTACGATAACACACCCGTGCGACATAGTGCATTTTTTATTCCATTTATTTTTTTTTTTATTTCATTTTTGGTGGGGGTGGGGGGTTGGTTTTACGGCCCTTTCAAGATTTTTTCACTCATATCGAGCCGATCGTTAATCAGAGGTGGGCGAAAACCGGAGTACCCGGAGAAAAACCACCTGATCTTCGGTTGCAGAACTTGGCGTCTCACATGTGACTCGAGCCAGGCTTGAACCACAGCGGTGAGTGACCTAATGATTAAGAGTCAGCGCTCCTATCCACTAGGCCATGGGTGGGCTGTGATAGTGCATTTATTTCGCATCTCCAGAATGACTTCTATTCTGTTGAAAATCCGTGAGATTTTACATATTTATAGCGCATGCATGTATATAGGTTGTGGGTGTTCGATAGAACCTCCTCAATGCCTCGTTGAGGTGGTTCTAACGAGTAACCACACCCTTTATATCAGTGGAGCAGAAACAAAAAAATAATGTATACATGTACCACCGTAAACCCAAGATATCGCCATATAAAGTAGGGCTCAGAGGGTTGTCATCACGAAAACACGCCTTTGGCCCCCTCGAACCCCACTTTTATATAGTGAAAGTGGGGTTTACGGGGGTAAAGCTTATTTTTCTTATTTCTGCTATAAAATATAAAGTGTGGGTACTCGTTAGAACCGCCTTGATGAGGCGGTTCTAACGAGTACCCACAATTTATATTTTGAGCAGAAATTCGAAAAATATCACAATTTTTCATCGTAAAATTTTCATTTTTTCGGCGATATAGGTTACAATGTTTTTGTATAGGCATGTTTTCGTAATTTCATTTCACGGACTTGTTTATCATGGCAATGCACCAGCGAAGATTCAGATCAGACTGCATTTTGAAGCAGTCTAAGCAGAGTATTCACGAAATCACGCCTCTATGCCTTTGATGCCCTTGAACCCCATTTTTATGTAGTAAAACTTTGGTTTATAGGAGTAAACCTTATTTTTCTTATTACTGCTCTACAATATACATTGTGGGTACTCCTTAGAACCGCCTCATCGAGGCGGTTCTAACGCGTATCCAGAATGTATATTTTGAGCAGAAACAATAAAAATATCGCAACTTTTCATCTTATCTTTTTTTTTCGGCGGTAAAGTTTACAATTCATTTGTATAGGCGTGCTTTCGTAATAGCTTTCGCAAGAGACGAGGGTCACATCAGGAAAACACGCCTATATAATTTTGACCCCCTTGAACCCCACTTTTATATAGTAAAACTGGGGTTTCAGGGGGTATACCTTATTTTTCTTATTTCTGCTCTAAAATATAGATTGTGGGTACTCGTTAGAACCGCCTCGATGAAGCGGTTCTAACGAGTGCCCACAATCTATATTTTGAGCAGAAATAAGAAAAAATATCACAATTTTCATCTTAAACTTTTCATTTTTTCGGCGTTAAAAGTGGCAATGTATTTGTATAGGCGTGTTTGCGTAATGAACTGCGTTTTCTGCCCATTACGAAAACCACGCTAGAGAACCAGTGTACACGAAATTTTCAGTAGTCGCATGTTGGCCCAGTCAAAGAGTGCGGATTTTTGGAAAGCTTTGGGGTACCGGGGTCATAAAGTAGATAAATTCTTTACAAGTATTTAATGTCGTGGTGATATTTTTAGTTGGAAATACCACTTAAATAAGTTTGTTCTTTCTGGCCAAATTGGGGCTTTCAGAATTAAGAGATGGCTGACTTTTCAGGCAATTTTAGCGTTGTTGACGAAATGTACATGTCCGAAATGTGTTTACACGTAAAATTCTGCTGTGTTGAAGTAGAGGACTGTTCAAATATGAATGCAAGTAGAACGTTTTCTCTTGCACTAATGCGAAAATCACCTGGAAATAAATATCACAGCGTAGAAAAACATTTTACCTATACATTGATACCAAACCTGTTAAAACCCGTGCACTTTAGCCATATATATCGTTCGATAAACACTGTCTACTCTTGTATACTAATACAAAACATGGTTGGAAGAAGGTCAGAGTACGCCGTTGAAATACGGTCCTATATTAAGAAGCGTTGTATTCTTGGTATACGGTGCAAAGACTTTTTAGATGAAATATGTTCGGTTTATGGGCATAATGAAATGTCCTTTCCGACAGTTTTTCGTTGGTGTAAGAAATTCAGCTGTGGGCCAGGCTCAACAGAAGATTCACCACTTGATCGTCGGCCGAAAGGAGCAACATCTGCCAAGACGGTTGCTAGAGTGAAAGAAATAGTTGCTACCGATGCACGATACACCACTAGGCAAATAGTTAGTATGGTTGGCATCTCATTAGGAGCAGCTCATACAATTCTAAAATGGGATTTGAAAATGAGAAAGATCTGTGCTAGATGGATTCCTCATCTGTTGGCAGATGTGCAGAAAAAGGCACGCGTTCAGTGCGCCAAGAAGTTGCTTAAAAAGTTTCCAAATTACAATGCACGGTCTTTCGCTAATGTCGTCACAGGTGACGAGATATGGGTTCACTTTTTTGAGCCAAAACGAAAGATTCAGAACAAAATATGGGCAACAAAGTATTGCAAAAGAACATGCATTGCAAAGCGGGCCATGAGCGTCAAGAAGGTAATGTATGCCATATTCTTTTCAAATCAGAACCCTGCTATTCAGGTTGCTGTGCCTAAAGGCAAATCTGTAAATGCGAAGTTTTACAAGAATAAAGTTCTTCGAAAATTGAAGAAATATTTCAAAGAACGAAGACCCGCAACTGGTTTGGCCAATGTCAGATTGCTACATGACAATGCGTCAAAGCACAAGGCGTTCATTGTGCAAGACTATCTGAAGCAGGAAAATGCTGTTGAACTCTCAACCCCCCACCCCCGTATTCCCCTGACCTTGCCCCTGTGACTATTTTTTTGTTCCCGCGGCTGAAATAAATATTTTTCTGGTCGAAAATTTGTACAGCGCAAACACCTCGGTTCTGCAATATTCCAGTGCCTTCATAGTATATCTCGAAAAGACTAACAAAATGCATTCAATGATTGGATCAGAAGACTGAAAGTTTGTATATCTGTTAAAGGGGAATACTTTGAGGGGACAAACTAAATTTTTCATAGACATCTATCACGGAATCATTTTTATGTGCTTAGTTGCATTCATATTTGAACTATCCTCGTATTATGTTATCAGACATTGTAGACTGTGGGTACGGGAAGAATTGGAAAAGCTTGACATACTTCTGTTTATTGGTAGCGAAGTTATATGCAAGTTTTTCTCTGTACTCCAATTTTCAGTAGTCGGAGTTGCTGTACCAGCAGTCGGGTGTCTTGATATTTCATTTGTACCGATATGTCAAGTTATAACTGAACGCAGCCGTTGTGTGGTGGAACGGTTCTTAAGCATTCCTTCGATAAAGAAGGTACACTACTGAACGTAACACAATCTGAAGCACTAAAATGCAAGCCAGGTGTTTAACTATCTATCTTTTGTTATTACCATCGGTCACATTTGACCATTACTTGCAAGAGTACATAACATACACTCCTGGTTTGCAGGATGAAAGCCTGTAGACGGATCCAATGTTTTGACACGTGACTTTGTTTTCATTTCACTGCGCATACGTCAATTACCTCCCCGTATACTGTCAATGAGAATTTCGAATATTTATCATGTAATTAAACTCCTTTCTTCTCCACAAAATTAATTGATCCTTGTCATTTTGTGTGTTTGAAGTATTAAATGATATAGAACGAGTCTCTTCTGACATTTTATAGCACATTTTGTTGCCTAAAAAGCGTTATAAAACTATCCACCATCATACCAAAACGTAGTCGATGCGCTGTATTTAACGAACGGAAATAAGATTTAAGCATATATATTTTCCATCCAAATAAGCAGTTTAATGTCCGAAATGGTTTGTGGCAAACAGTTTGATAGAAGGACGATTTAACAATAGTAATTACAGAAAACAATTTGTACTTCATCCAAAGTAGCGTTTTTGCCCACCAGATAAAACGAGGATAGTGACCTTTGACCTTGTGTGACATAGACTTTGGATGTGTCTTTAAGGACAATCGGCATGACGTCACGTCCGCTGAGGTCCGCCATTTTCGGAGATGTAAACAAAGGTATTCTGCTATATGACCTTACCAAATGTGCACAAGAAATATTTTAAATCAGTCTCATACCTCTGACAAAGACTTACTCTATATTATTGTTCCGTATATTTCCTTTTATCATATGACGTCGCGTCCGAGAGTGTAATAACGCCATGTATTATTTTCGATAATCCACTAGTGGATTAAATATGCAAATTAGCTAGATACGTCCCGTAACGTTACATATACGACGTCCTTTACGACGTCGCGTTTATTAACGGCGGAATATTGACATTTTTTTGTAAACAATCGTGAATAAAATGCGTTTTAAATGTCATATGATAAATAGAATCTTGCATTCGTGCTCATGTATTATTGAATTTATTAAACTCGTTGCGGAAAAGGGATAAAATGCTCGGCAAAGCCTCGCATTTTATCCCTTTTCCTCAACTCGTTTAATAAATTCAATAATACATGGGCACTTATGTAAGATCCTCTATTTATTTCTGATAATTGTCTATAAAATAATCAGACGTATTTTGCTTTAAAACCTGTTCAAAAATGATCAAATTTTAGCGATAAAAACCGAAGCTTTCACCTCCACCAAATGAAAAAAATGGCGGGAAAGATAGCACTTCTTTGTTTCTTTTTACTGAAGAGTTCCCTGCCGACTGTCCTTATACAGTAATCACGTAATTACGACAGGTATCTTCAACCTGCAAAGGGACACAGGGAACCTCCAGTCAATGCCTCATTCGGAAGGGTGGTGCACGTTGTGGGATTCTTTCCTGCAAAACACATTTCGGACGGTACCGTGATTTTATTACTGCTGCCGGGAATCGAACCGGAACCTCTTGCATCATAGTTCAGTGTACAAACCAGTGAGCTGTCGCGCTCCATTAGGTTTCAGGTCATTTGCAAACGCATTTATTACTTTTGTTCACATTACGAAAACACGCCTTAACAAATATATTGAAAATTTTACCACTTACCACCAAAAACTGAAAAGTGTTCTTTAAAAATTCTGCCATTTTTCTTATGTTTGCTCAAAACATACATTGCGGGGACTCGATTTGACCGCACCAACGAGCCGGTTCTATCGAGTACCCCTAAGCTATATGTTTTTGAGCAGAAATAAGAAAAGTAATATATACCCCCTTAAACCCCATTTTACTATATGAGCCAGGGCATGACAAAACCTACAGTTAAGACTGTGCGACCAGAAATCGTTCAATTTGTTTGTTTGAATATGGGTTTGACGGTCCAGTCAGGACTATTAAGGTCACTTTTATCCGCTCTATTTACCTACCCACAATTTTCCAGGGCGGGCATACCCATAAGCAGTTAACCAGTACAGGGCACATTCTGTCGCCAGAAACTGACAACTGCCCTTCTTGAATCAGTGGAAGTGAGTGAAGGACCGTAGAAAAGATTTCATGATCAATCTTCACGAAAGTAAGTTGCCAACCCCGACAGGTATCGAACCCGCGACCTCCAGATCGCTACTCAGACGCGCATCCGACTGAGCTACATGTACATATCCCAATCGTTCTGGCCAAAATCGTTCAAACATCAGGCAAGTGTTATTAAGTGTGAATACTTCATAATTTCCTTCATCATGGAAGTTAAAAATTGCAGGATAGCATGTTAAAATATCAGCTAATTACGTCTTAGTCAAACATATCGGTCAACATTTCAGATACTGTGGGGTATTCTGTCGCGAATTTGGTTTAAAGGCAAATGCGGAATAGAAATCACTCGTCTTATGGGTACAGTGCTCTTTTAACCAAACTCGACAATTGCGTACAGTGACGTCCCGATCACTGGGCCAATGCACGCAACATTAATTACAGTGTGTACAGTACGAAAACCTCAAAACATGCAAAATGTACAACCTGATAGTTTCGAACTTGTCCACATTGTTAGTGTGTGTGTGTGTGTGTGTGTGTGTGTGTGAATTCGGGTTTAACGTCGCTTTCAACAATTTTTCAGTCATATCACGACGGTGTCTGGTTGCGACAGGGAGCTCAATGCTCACGTTTATAGTGCTGCCTCACTGAAGTATCATGTCCCAGACACATTACATGATACCACACCCAGTCACATTATCCTGACACTGGATCGACCAGTCCTAGCTCTACCCCGTAAATCTGAGTGTCAAGCGAGGAGCAGCTAGTACTCCACATTGTAAGTACCGATTTGTTCAATTCTTCTTAATTGAAAATGCGTTCCAGATTATTTCCAAAAAGGAACACATGTGATTTTTAAACTTTTTTTTCATAAAAAAATCACATGCTGGCATAAATCGGACGCGGAATGAACTATCACTTGGATACCACGTCTATCATTAGACAGATATAAAATTGGATATGTAAGCGACAGTAACATGCGAAAGCCCCTCCCAAAAATAAATTATTTGGAAGTACACACTTTTTTTTCTATCCAGATCAACAGCAGAATGTTAAAAAATCCGCACTCTTTGCCTGGGCCAACACGCGACTACTGCAAATTTAGTGTACAGTGGTTCTCTAGCGTGAAAACACGCCTATACAAATACATTGCCACCATATCGCCGAAAAAAATGAAGATTTTAAGATGAAAAATTACGATATTTTTCTTATTTCTGCTCAAAATATAGAATGTGGGTACTCTTTAGAACCGCCTCATCGAGGCGGTTCTAACGAGTACCCACAATCTATATTTTAGAGCAGAAATAAGAAAAATAAGTTTTACCCCTGCAAACCCCAGTTTTACTCGACGAAGGACATTCGAGCGGATTGACAGCACATTCGAGCGAAAATAAATGGACAATCGAGCGGCAAAAAAGTGGACACTCGAGCGAAATGAAAAAATAGGACATTAGAGCGGATAACCTATTTACTCGTGCCCCTTCCGTTTGCCAGATCAAAGATTGCTCGGTTCAAGAACGAGTCAACCTTAGCCTGTTGCCCTCTACTCACCACGGGGAGGCGGAAGTAGGACTTGAGCAAGATTTGTTGTTATACCCGCTTTTTCGAAGAAAAATCGGGTATATTGTTTTCGTACCACAGTTCACTCCGGCGTCAGTCCGTCCGTCTGTCCGTCCGTCTGTCTGTCCGTACACACAAATGGATAGATAGGTGGCTATGAACTTGGACAGAATCAATGTAAGTCAATGAGAGAAAGTGCGATTTATTCCGTTAGACACATAAAAGGTCTGTTATGTGGTTAAAATTAGCCACCTAAGTATCAATCTTGCTCAAAATAGCCACATAAGTATCCATTTGTGAGAACGTCCGTCTGTCCGTCCGTCACCTTTCTTGTGATTGGATCTCCTCTGCAACCACTGAAGTTACACTTTTGAAACTTTGCATGTGGATAGTACATGGAATGTAGATGGCAGTGGGCAACTTTTTGGTGACCTTGACCTCAACATGACCCCGAGGTCAAAGGTCAAAAATTATGATTTACCATATCTCCTTAACTATTGGAGTTACACTTCTGAAACTTTGCTTATTGGATGGTCCTTGGAATATAGAATATGTCAGGTTACTTTTGGTGTGACCTTGACCTCAAGGTCAAAGGTCAAAAAGTATGATTTTGCCATATCTTAAAAACTATTAGAGTTACACTTCTGAAACTTTGGTTATAGGATGGCCCTTGGAATATAGAACAAATTTGGATAGTTTTGGTGTGACCTTGACCTCAACATGACCCCAAGGTCAAAGGTCAAAAAATATGATTTGCCATATCTCCCAAACTATTTGAGTTACACTTCTGAAACTTTGCTTATTGGATGGCCCTTGGAATCTAGAATATGTTGGGCTACTTTTGGTGTGACCTCGACCCCAAGGTCAAAGGTCAAAAAGTATGACTTTGCCATATCTTCTAAACTATTGGAGTTACACTTCTGAAACTTGGTTATTGGATGGCTGTTGGAATATAGAATAAATTGGGATACTTAAGGTGGACCTCAACATAACCCCAAGGTCAAAGGTCAAAAAGTATGACTTTGTCATATCTTCTAAACTATAAGAGTTACACTTCTGAAACTTTGCTTATCAGTTAGAATGTTCTTTGCAACTTTTTTTAACTTACATGTAGTTTTGGCTAGCTTATACATAGTCATTAGTGTTATTAATAGAAAAAGCGGGTATTTGCGATGGTATACCATCGACTGCAGATCTAGTTTTAGCACTAAAATCATAAAACACTATTTAAAGTCTGTTCAAAGCACTGAAGTCTGTTAAAACAAAATGAATATACCAGCGTGGCAGACGTCATTTCCACATCGGTACGGGCTATGTATCTGTAGCCCAGGGTTCTGACATATGGAAAGCTATTGGTAGGGTAGGCGTGAGGGACAACAGAAAGAAAGAAATCCCTTTGGAAATTTTTGATGATAGTGGAGAAATTATTAATGACAGTAATGCTGTCTTTGATAAATCGAAAAATGAATTTTCAGCCTTATTAAATTCTTCGTCTGATCACCAAATTGATCAAGAGTCGATTGATGTCATGGTAAATGTTGAAAATACCTTTGACCAGCTTGGTTTGTTTGATAATTATTTTAGCCTTTATGAAGTCAAAAAGGCTGTTAATAGTATTAAAAGTAACCGTGCTATTGGCATCGATGACATACCCTATTGGTTTCATTGGGCGAAAGGGCTTGAGATGTCATTTCATCTCATTGTCGGGTAAAAGTCCCACAAAATTGGAAGCAACGTCTCCAAAATGACCTTTACAGTGTTGACGGGGACGTTAAACCTCAAATCAAACAAACAAAAACTCTCTGCCAATGACCCAAGTACACGCGTCCAGTCCATATTTTACTTTTTGTATAGCGCTCTGTTGTCTCAGGGATGAGTTTCCGATATTCTATAAATGGCCGTTACCTGGATTTCGGACATGGTCAGTGATAGTAACGTCGACAGCAGGAGGGAAGCTTACGTGGTCGATTTATGAACAATCGACCCTAAACGATCGACACGAAATGCTGATTGGATTCTTTGCTGCTCGCATATAACAAGTTGTAATGAATTTTGGTGAGCCACACCATGTGAAAAAGTCCGTGAAATGAACACCTCACCTATCAACCTATAAAGAAAACTTGGGTGTAGGGGGTATACATTATTTTCTTAGGTCTGCTCTAACCGGCCCCCGCCCATCGGGGCTTGAAGGAATAGATGGGCTGCATGATGCTTCCAATTAGAGCTGAATTCGACCGCACACGAGTACTGGTAAACCGCTTAGAGGAACTAAGCCTGCCCATGCAAAGCGGTGCGAGTCGGACCTCCCTATTGGTTTCATTGGGCGACAGGGCTTGAGATGTCATTTCATCTCAATGTCGGGCAAAAGTCCCACAAAATTGGAAGCAACGTCTCAAAATGACCTATATAGTGTTGACGGGGACATTTAACCTTAAATCAAACAAACAAACAAAATTCTGCTGCAAGACATAGGTTGTGGGTACACGTTAGAACCGCCTCAATGAGACGGCTCTAACGAGCACCTACAAACTATGTCAGCAACCTATGTTTGCAGTTTAAATAAGAACAATATCACGGATTTTCACCAGAAAAGTAGCTATTTTTGAGCTGTAAAAAGGCACTATGTCGCACTGGTGTGTTGTCTGAATGTAGCAAGGGTGAGACAATACATTTAAGGAATGTTGCGACCCGGTAATGATGAATTGTTTCCCCTGCAATGTAGCATGATTAAAAAGTCTGTACGTACTACATCATTTGGGACCATGATTTGTATTTGATTGATTTGAGGTTTAATGTCCCCATCAACACTACATAGGTCATTTTGGAGACGTTGCTTCCAATTTATTTGGACTTTTATCCGATACTGAGATTAAATGACATATCAAGCCCTGCCGCGCAAGAAACTATTAGGATTTATATGCATGGACGGTCCAACTCGCACCACTTTTCTTGGGTATGCTTAGAACCTCTAGGCGGTTTACCAGTACTCACCTCCGGTTGGTTTCAGCTCTGCGAGGAGGCATCATGCAACCCAACTATTTCTTCAAGCTCCGATGGGCGGGGGCGGTTTGGACTATGAAAATTTGTTCGACACAGCGGTAGTTCGAGCCACGGAGGGTAACTATTAGTGTCATGCAAGGAGACACAATGGAGATAAATGTGGGGCATCTTTTCTGTGTTCTATACTATATATGTATGTTGTGCGTACTCATTAGACTCGCCTCAAGGAGGCGTTTATAATGAGTAAACCCAGCATTCTTTTGCAAGATAACATCACGAAAACACGCCTATATAATTTTGACCCCCCTTGAATCCCACATTTATATAGTAAAACTGGGATATCCGCGGGTATACCTTATTTTTCTTATTTCTGCTCTAAAATATAGATTGTGGGTACTCGTTAGAACCGCCTCGATGAGGCAGTTCTAACGAGTGCCCGCAATCTATATTTTGAGCAGAAATAAGAAAAATATCACAGTTTTTCATCTTAAAATGTTTTCGGCGATAAAGATGGCAATGTATTTGTATAGGCGTGTTTGCGTAATGAAAAGAAGACAATCTTCGGTACCTATCCCTCACTTTTTAGTGTCATAAAGAACTCCACAGGGTTTCAAGAAAGGGTTCGACTCATCCATGGTAAACGAGGCATCTTCATCGTTACAAGTTGTACTATATTTTGATGAGCCAAACGCCAAGCAAACACGGGCCTTCGAACACGTGCGTCCAACGAATACTCAGCCCAGTCTGCGCATGCGCAGAGTCTTCCTGATCGTTGTATGGAAGCATTTGTTTGTTTGTTTGATATGATGTTTAACGTCCCCGTCAACACTGTAAAGGTAATAATGGAGACGTCGCTTCCGATTTTGTGGGACTTGTACCCGACATTGAGATGAAATGACATCTCAAGCCCTATCGTCCAATGAAACCAACAGGGTTTATAAGCATGGACGCTCCAACTCGCACCGCTTTGCCTGGGCAGGCTTAGATCCTCTAAGCGGTTTACCAGTACTCGTGTGCGGGTCGGTTTCAGCTCTGCATGGAAGCATCATGCTGCCGATCTATTTCTTCAAGCCCCGATGGGCGGGACCATTTAGAAGCACTTAGGCCATATGTTTCTGCATACAGACTGCGATTGGTGCATAGTGACTGACTGGGTATGCAGTGTGGCCCCGAGGTTATAAAGCTTTTTTTTTTTTTTTTTTTCATAGTCAGCTCAATTGAGCATGAAGTTTATCCTGCTCATAAATGTTGGCATTTCAAAATTTATGAGCAGGAAAAATAAAGGATCTTACATGAGTGTTCATGTATTATTGAATTTTTTAAACGAGTCGAGGAAAAGGGATAAAATGCGAGGCTCTGACGAGCATTTTATCCCTTTTTCTCAACGAGTTTTATAAATTCAATAATACATGAGCACGAATGCAAGATTCTTTTTATCATATGACACTTAAAACGCATTTTATTCACGACTGTTTACAAAAAGATCAATATTCCGCCATTAGTAAACGCGACGTTCTTAAGGACGTCGTATATACATGTAACGTTACGGGACGTATCTTGCTAATTTACATATTTAATCCACTAGTGGATTATCGAAAATATTAAATGGCATTATTATACTCTCAGACGCGACGTCATATGAAATATGACATTCTGTGCTGATTCGAGTAGGCATATTGCCTGATTTGTTTGTATTTATATCAAATTTCATGCTCAGCTGAGTTGAGCATGAAACTATTTTATTAGCCCTGGGCCTTATCTGAGTAATCTCTGAGTGCACAGGCTCACAAAAATTTTCCAAATCTTGTCAATCCGCCCAAGACAATCGACCCGAGTTACTAATTATAGAAGCTTTCCCCACACCCCTGCTCGTGCCCTCGTCACAAGTTCCTTATCCGCGCTAGTCTTCTTCCTGTGACGTCGAAGTGCTGTGTAGCTGAATAATCTGGACTGTGCTGCTAAGAATCCGCATAAGGGGATCTCGTTGATGTACGAGATGGCGCAAAATAATCAGCATAAGTTTGCCCAGAAAAGTCTCAGATCGCCCTTCACATCCACCCACCATCCCTCCACAATGGCTGTCGTTTATCTCTGGTTAATCAAGACTATCCAGTTTGTCCAATGCGTTCAGCGAAGACCTATTCAGACTGCGTTATTTGAGTCCTTGCTGATCACATTTCGTCGTATGATATCTGAGATTTAATATATATATGATAAGCTTATACAATGTTATGTAATACAGAAGCCTCCGTGGTGTAGTGGTTACGCTACTCGCCTTGTAAACCAGGGATCGCAGGATCGATCCCGGGCTTCTCCAGACTTTCGGATGAGTCTTTAAACCGAGGTCCGTCTCCGTATGACCTTAGCTGTTGGTGGGACGTAAAACTCAAACACTCACTCACTCATGTTATGTAATAGGACATTTTAAGGAAAAACGATGTATCCATGTAAACGCCCCTGTTACCTTCATAAAGTGAGGATCGATCAGTGTGATAACAAATATTTTCATAGAAAAGAAGTTGAAAAATAGGTTTGGGAAGAAGGAAGGGGTGGAAAGAAGAAGAAGAAGATTGGTAAAAAGAGGATTGTGAAGAAGAGGCATTTGAGGCAAAAGATTGGAAAGAAGTTGAAGAAGACGATTTGGAAGAAGAAATAGAGGAAGAATGAAATGGAATAAGAAGAAGCCTTCGTTACTCGAAGAAAGAAAGAATTGAGCGACAAATGTTCGCATTCGTCGATTACATGCCGTGTGTGTTTCAGTTTTACGTCCCACCAACAACCAAGGCCAAGCGGAGACGGGATTTCGGTTTAAAGACTCATCCAAAAGTGTATAGAAGCCAGGGATCGGACAGATGACCCCTGGTGTACAAAGCGAGTAGCTTTACCAATTCACAACGGAGACCGACTATTGAAGCCCCAAACTTAGATTTCAGGTATTGCTTAGAACCGCCTCACTGAGTAAGGTGAAGTTCTAACAATGTATGCTTTTGAGCAGAAATAACAAAAATCAAAGCACTGAGAGTACTTGTGGGTCGATTGTCTCCGAGTGCAGATTTGGAACGATGACTTATACTTAGACATTTAATCCTTAAATTCCTGTGCTATAAGCAAACAATGTAGACCCTGATCAGACGTTGCGGTTTTTTTTTTGTGGGGGTTGGGGGGGATGGGGCGATCATTATTAAATTCCTGTACTGTAAGCAAACAGTGAAGACCCTGATCAGACGCCGCATTCTGCGGCGTCTGATCTGGGTCTACACTGTTTGCCAAGCCCAAACCATGATTCCAGCCCAGATTTTACCGATAACCGTTTTACGCAACACGCTGACTCACTGCGGTAAAACTAACTCTGCTATTTTCTATAAATAAAGTACATTGATTTCGATAGTCACGTGGACAACAGCACGAATTCAGTTTCTGTCCTTTATAACATTGGGTCGACTGTAAACCAATCGACCCAATGATGCTATTTTATTACAGTAAAAACAAAAAAACTCCCGCGAGCCGGATTCGAACCAGCGACCTAAGGATATCGGCTTAACACTACAGTCCTCCGCTCTACCAACTGAGCTATCACGGGTTGTTGGAATATGCGTTTAAATAGTCCCCTATGGTTTGTATTTGAAAATTATTGAATTAAATGCCATGTGTGTTATTATTGAAAAGCCTTGAAGACAGACCAATTAGCTTCGGTTAGTTTGTCCTCGTCTGTGGTCATCATGTCAAGGTAGATTATTTTTAGACACCGTATCATTAGCAAAATTATCTCAAAGACCTGAAAATAAAATATGTTATATACACTACTTTCAATTTGAACATCCCATTCCACTCACACTCAGAAAAATTTCATCGGCACTCAGCAGAACCACTTCAGTTCGCGGCCCTAAGCATCCTTGTGATATATAAAGGATCTTACATGAGTGCTGATGTATTATTGAGTTTATTAAACGAGTTGAGGAAAAGGGATAAAATGCGAGGCTTTGCCTCGTATTTTATCCCTTTTCCTCAACTCGTTTAATAACGTCAATAATACATGAGCACGAATGCAAGATTATATTTATCATATGACATTTATAATGCATTTTATTCACGTTTGTTTACAAAACATCATTCTTGCATAAAAACCTATGCGGATGGCTGTTTGAAGGCATTGTCAAATGGACCGAAAGCCGTGGTCAAACAGCTAAAACCATGTTCAAATCATGAAATTCGCGTGCTGTTTGAACATGGATTTTGAGCTTTTGATATCACAAGACGGGCCTTGCGTTGTTTACGATACGTTGAGCGACGTAACGTTATCGCCCTGAACGTAGCGTCTTAGGGTTCTATGATGACGTCACTGCATGAAAACGTCATTGTAAACATCATTCTAAACTGGCCGCCATTTTGGTTTGCCTGTCGCATTTGAAGACTTTCTACGGAATTTATATGGAGCTTTTGGACGTTTTCGTCAAATTTGCTGTTGGATTCGTAAGTTATGAAAGAACAACGATCATCCATGGTTATTTCATTGCATTAACATTTGCCGGATCCCTCGGAAGATATTAAATTTACATACCAACTAGGCAGAGGAGGTATTGTAGTCCACGCCAATAGTCTAGAGGAAATTGAGGTCTTAAAGAACAAGTGGCCATCGGAGGCTTTTGATAACTGTGGAGATTCTCTTTCAATCCATGAGCTACAGCCAAAATTCCGGTGCATACTGAAAAACATTCCCATAGTTGTTTCTGAAGCATAAATCAAGAACAATCTTCTAGTTACTGTAAACAAAGAGGTAAAAGTGAGACGGTTAAGGTACAGCGACAGTGGAAAGCCATTGAAAGTGGTTGTAGTGGAATGCCCCAGTCAAGAAACTTTGAATCAAATCTTCAAAACCAAACTCAGTTTCAGAAATAAAGAAACCACTATTTGCAGCTATCGTTCCAAGAGGAAGACTCCAATAAGATGCTTTAACTGCCAAAAGTTTTCACATATAGCAAAGTTATTAAAGGGAAACACAGTTTATGGAAATTGTGGCCAGGAACACAGTGGTGAATGCCAAAATAAAACATGCTGCCCCAACTGCAAAGGAAAGCATAAGGCAAGCAGTGCCTTCTGTCCAGTATACATGGAGTTGCTGGACAGTCTAAAATACAGAGAATAACCAATTATTATTATTATTATTATTATTTTTTTTTCTTTTTTTGTTTGTTTGTTTGTCTGTTGCAGCGTCACATGAATTGTTGTGTTTAGAGGGGATAGTAACAGATTACAATAGTTTTTGCATACATTTCTCATATATATATGGAAAGTTTACAGTGAAAGAGACACTGTTTCTGTAATATTTTGTGATAAACTGTGATAAAATACATATATAGCTGTGATAATAGTTATTCTTATAGTGTAAATAGCTTACAATCAGTGAAATAGACACTGGCATCAAGGTTGGTTCATAGTGGAAGTGACACTCAATAAGAACCAGAGATATCTGTGAACAGGTGTACAGACTGTAATAGCTGCTTACATACACTATAATTTGGAATACTTTGTAAAAGTTGATTTGTAGTGAAAGAGACACTTGTTGGTTAAATCAACTGTGATATTCTACACTCTGAAAACTAATTTCATTTTCTACAATCTATGAATACATTGAGAAAGACATCGATATTGTGACATAATTATATTTTTCAAAATGAAATTTGCTCAGGCGAACATAAGATCCTTGAATACTTCATCTGACACGCTAGAGATCATTTGTAAGAGACAGAAGACCGAGGTTATATGCTTATCTGAAATATGGCATCCAAGCTCATTTCTTATAAACAATATAAAAAAGAATTGACACTGGATAGCAAGTGAAAGGGATAACAAAGGTGGTGGTGGAGTAGGAATAATGATTGATAAGCAGACAAAAGTGATTGAAAGGAAAGATCTATTACGGCAAAATCTTGAAGCAGTATGGTGTAACATATTCACAGAAGAAGTGAAAATTTTACTGGGCTCAGTATATATTCCTCCAGGCAACATGGACAGTATGAAGGAATTCTTCTCAGTAGCCAATGAAATTCTACAGAAAGAGAATTTACCCATCATAATAACTGGGGATTTCAACGCTCACCACCCTTCATGGAATGACAAAACAGATAATTTACTGGGAAATTCTCTACATGAATTTTTAATCAACAAACCAATTTCGGTTATCAACAACAATAATCCCACTAGGAAAGATAAGATAATAGACCTGACAATAACAAGTCATACATTGTCTAACAAAATTACAGAATGGAAGGTTACAGAGGAAGTTTTCCTTAATACTGATCACAGACTGATTTCATTTGAACTTGGGAGGAGAAAAGAACCAGGCTCATGGGACAGATGGGACTTCAAATCAGTAGATTGGTTATTATGGTCAGCTTTGTGTGATGAAGTGTTCCAACAATGGATAGACGAAAATGAAGCAGAGCAAGGTGTCAATAAATTATATGACTCTTTCTGTTCCACTATAAATGGCCTCGCAGAAGAAAATATTCCCAAGAAAACAATCTGCATACACAGTAGAGGATGGTGGAATCAGGAACTAGGAGAATTGGTAAAAAAGGTCAGAAAGGCAAAAAGAGAATTCAATAAAAAAGTACAGAGTCCAACTACTCCAGGTAAACAAACTTAATGACAGAGTTCAAAAAACTAGAGGGGGAATCCAAGAACAAATACATGGAAGAGTTAATCAAACTGCTTGATCCCAAAAAGCCTCAGCAGTTTTGGAATATAGTTAATAAAAGTCGTAAAGATGAGGGGAAACCAGTAATTCAACCAATACTACGGACTGATGGGACTTATGCAATATCAGATACTGATATCATTGAACAGATGAAAGTGCAATACGACAAAGAGAATTTGGATGTGAAAACCAATAGGCCAGAATGGTACAAAGAAGTAGAAGAATTTGTAACACAATCGATTCAAAACACTAGAGACAACATTGACAATACCATAATCAATAAAGATTTTGAAAACTAGGACTTGATGATAGAGGAAGTGGAAAGTGCAATTAACCAAACAAATTCTTCATCAGCACCAAGTCCAGAAGAAAAGATTTTCACTATACTAATTAAAAAAGGGGGTGATAAAGTAGCAGAGGGACTTTTACTATTATTCCAGAAATGTTGGAGCAGTGGGCAGATCTGTGACAGTTTTAAACTTGACCCCAAAATCATGATGCCAAAACCAAACAAAGAGAACTACAATAGTGTGAGATCATATCGTCCAATCACGCTAGAGAGTGTCATTAGTAAAATTTTCCAGAGAACTATAGCAGGTAGATTAATTTGGCGGTTAGAGGTCTCATCCGGATTTGCCAAAACTCAGGATGCCTACCGTAAACAACACTCCTGCATACAGTCTTTGCTTCGTGTGAAATCAACTGTATGAGGCAAAAGCAAAGAAAGAGTACAGCATATGTGTAGCAATGGACTTTGAGTCATGTTTTGAGAAGGTTTGGAGGTCAGGACTAATATACAAAGCTATCAAGATTGGTATAAGTGGTAGAATGCTCTTGTACCTTCACAACTACATAACAGACAGAAGATTTTATCTAAGAGTGAACAGTGAAAGATCAGAGTGGCTTACATCAAAAGTTGGAATTCCACAGGGTGCAGTCCTGTCTCCCTTGCTATGCAACTTATATACCAAAGATGCAATGGAAAAGGTGTCAAGTAAACATTCCGAATTTGCAGATGACAACACTATAATAACACATGGAAATGACCTGACTGAGGTGTCAAAACAGGCGATGAAAGATTGTGACTCAGTAATAAATGACTGGTGTCCATCATGGAACATGGAGATAGCCACTGCGAAAACCTGTGCAGTGGTGGTCCCTCCACCAAATACATCAAAGCCAGACATCACGCTCACTGTCGGAGGAAAACCAATTAAACAAGTATCCAGCAAAAAACTACTTGGGATAACAATTGATGAAAGATTAGACTTTAATGACCATATTCAGGAAAGAAAAGCAAAAGGATTCAAAGCTTTAAAAGGCATTGGTCATTTTATCAACAACAACCGAGGGTGCTCACAAGACACCTTTATCAGACTGTACAAGGCACTGGTTTTACCTGTTATGGACTATGGCGCTGCAACATTAGCTACCGTATCAGATAAAGCTGCTAAAGAATTCAGCCAAGTACAGAGGGCTGCATTACTAAAAGCCACAGGTTGCCTAGGAAACTCCAGTTTAGAGTCATTGGAAGTTATATCCAATTGCACCCCGGTTCACCTTCACCTAAAATTAAGACAGGCAGAGGAAGTAGTCAGAATATTCTCAAAACATGACAATGAACCAGTAAAAGAGGAATTTGATACATGTCTAAACAACGAAGAAATGAAAGGAAAGAAAACTACTTTTAACCTGTTAATGTCAGCTTTTGGTGAAATGAAAGGTAAATTTGGTCCAGACAATATAGCAAAAGAATTCCAGTACACTGAAGACTCAATGGCATTATGCAGAAAACAGGAAGCTAACTGCAACTGGGATGAATTTGACCTAGATAAAGACGCTCAGGAAGAAAATATAAAACAAGTAATCCACAACCTCGATGAAAACTGCATCAGCGCTTTTACAGATGGCTCAGCTCTGGGGAATCCAGGTCCAACGGGAGCAGGTGCAGCTATCTTCTACCATGGAATAGACAGTGAACCAGAATGTTTATCAAAACCAATCTGTTCAAATGGAAACAACTACATTGGGGAAATAGTTGGCATTCAAATAGCTCTTCATCACATGAATAATGGAAATATTGAATGTGCCAACAAGAATATCCACATTTTCACAGATTGCCAAGCAGCAATAACCACAGCATTTGGCTCCAACATCCCTAAAAACAAAGTTGACATCATATTTGATATAAGAAAGCAAACCAGATTATTGAAAGACAAAGGTAATACTATTACAACACATTGGATACCAGGCCATAGAGACTTGAAAGGGAATGAACTAGCAGATCAATTAGCTAAATTAGCAGCAAAGGATATGGTAGGGGAAAAGGAAAACTTTTATGAGGGTGTAGCAGACAAAAATGAATTTATTAAAATAATGAAGCAAGAAATCAATGACAAATGGCAAAGAATCTATGACAATTCAGACAAAACAGAATCTCTTCAAGAAATTATAAGCACAGTTGGTAAAAGTCAACCAAAATGTAATGACAGAGATACGGAATCTGTTATCAACCAAATAATCTCAGGTCATGTTTACCTCAACAGTCTACAATCCAAAATTGGTCAGACAAAATCAGATCTATGTGACAAATGTAAGGTAAAAGAGAACATACAGCACTATATATTCCACTGTGACAGATACAATACACAAAGAATTACTCTAGAAAGGGAGGTAGAGGAAATCCTTGCCAGAAATGATATCAACGCTGCCAGCATCAATTTAAAATCTCTCACGGGCAACCTGGATAGTGTGAATTTTGTGGTAAATGCGGAACTGAGGAAAGCATTTAGCGGGTTTATACGAGAAACTGGTAGACTTCTGCACAAATAAATCATTCAATTTTGAAAGAAATTAAAATTTTGGATTTAAAAAAAAAAAAAAAAAAAAAAAAAGAACTTGCTCGATGTCTCACATACTAAGCGGAAAAAGTACCTAGAGTCAGCAACCTTGAAAACATTAGTACCCAGAGGACAATGCTAGTGATAGATTAGCACAACGAATCAACAACAACAACAACAAGATAACATTCGGCCTAGCGGCCTCATGTTCAAACAGCTTTCTCGGGATCCGGCAAATGTTAATGCATGAAAAACCATGGTTGATCCCTATAATAGTCCGGAATTAGTAAACACTACGTCGTCAATGACGCCGTACATGTAACGTTACGGGACGTATCTACCTAATTTGCATTTGTAATCCACTGGTGGATTATTGAAAATATTGCATGGCGTTATAACACTCTCAGACGCGACGTCATATGATAAAAAGAGGATATTTACTTTTTTGTGGTGAAGACCAAAATATGTCATCGATTGTGTTGAAATCATCAGCATTTTCATGAGTTCGAAGCACGAGTGAAAGTTCTGTTTTTAACAAGATGACCTTTTTGGTATTTATCAAAGAAAAGAGAAATGTTCTTTTTATTTCAAACGTGTACGTGTCTCCGGTGGAAAAAAAAGTCAGAGCTGCTACTGTCAAAAACACGGTCATGTTATTTCTCACAAAAATGAAGATAATTTTTCAAAAGTGAGACTATCATTCTTATTTGTTTGTTTATTTATTTATTTATTTTATTTTTTTTTCTTTATTTTTTTTTTTGTTTGATTTGAGGTATAACGTCCTCGTCAACACTGTAAAGGTCATTTTGGAGACGTTGCTTCCAATTTCGTGGGACTTTTACCCGACATTGAGATGAAATGACATCTCAAGCCCTGTCGTCCAATAAACAAATAGGGTTTATTAGCATGGACGGTCCGCCTCGCACCGCGGTTCCTGGACAGGCTTAGATCCTGTAAGCGGTTTACCAGTACTCGTGTGCGGGCCGGATTCAGCTCTGCGTGGAAGCATCATGCAGCCCATATATTTCTTCAAGCCCCTATGGGCGGGGGCCGCTTATTTGTTTTAGATATACATTCATTTCACTGCCACATGTAAGTATGAATTAAAGTGCATATTTTCATAACTCAAAAACTGACATTTTAGGATGAAAATTTGAGATTTATTTTTCTTATTCATACTCCAAACATAGTTTGCAGGTGCCTGTTAGCTGTAACAAACACTTTGAGCAGACATAATAACAAGAATATAAGAATCTTATATGGGTGTGAGGGGTGGATTGAAAAATCCGTCCCGAGGGACACTGTCCGGCATCACGAGGTTTGCCGAGTGATGCCGGACAGTGATCCCGAGGGACGGATTTTTCTATCCATCCCTCACACCCATATTGGATTCTTTTTCTTGCATACCTTCCATTTCTATTGCGAATTTTTAATGCTGCTGTCACTTCGGTTACCGACGTCTGCCATTTTGTGATGACACAACCGGAATGTTTGGTGACGTCACGCATGACGACTCCGCGCGTGAGGTTGTAATCAACCAGTGCATTTGTCAAACACGCGATTATATTCGATTTGGGGTCGGAACACCAGGGTCAGAACATAAATTTCTATCCCAAGGTAAAATCACGGATTTCCTTGTCTGGTGTGCAAGAATGTGCACTCCTGTAACCTCCAGTTTTTTTTTTTTGTTGTTGTTTTTTTTTTTTGGTGGAGGGGGGGTGTTTACGGCCCTTTGGAGATTATTTATCTTCTCTAACCGATTGTGAATCAGATGTGATCAAAAACAGGAGTACCCGAAGAAAAACCATCTGACCTTCCGTTGCAGAACTTGGCGCCTCACATGTGGTCCGAGCGAGGCTCGAACCAGAGCAGTCAGGGGCCTAATGTTTCCGCGCTCTAACCCACTAGGCAATAGAGGCCCGCCAACATGCATTTAATTTATAAAAGATCGAATTACATCTTAACCCATATATAGCGACCATTTTTGAGGAAACTGGCAAACAGTGTAGACCCAGATCAGACGCTGCAGAAGGCGGCGTCTGATCTGAGTCTACACCGTTTGCGTAAAGTACGTACAGTTTTTTCACACTTACTACGCACAAAACAAGCGAGACACGACTGTAATTGAAACGGGACCACTCCCAACTTATCGGGAGGAATATGTCAACGCCATATACCTATATATACATGTACCGCTATGAATAATAATAATAATAATCGACCTTATTTATACATTTGTTTGATTTGAGGTTTAACGTACGCGTCAACACTGTAAAAGTCATTTTGGAGACATTGCTTCCATTTTTTTTGGACTTTTACCCGACATTGAGATGAACTGACATCTCAAGCCCTGCCGCCCAATGAAACCAATAGGCTTTATAAGCATGGACAGTCCGACTTGCACTGCTTTGCCTGGGCATGCTTAGATCCTCTCAGCGGTTTACCAGTACTCGTGTGCGGGTCGGTGTCAGCTCTGCGTGGAAGCATCATGCAGCCCATCTATTTCTTCAACCCCAATGGGCGGGGGCCGCCTTATTTATAGAGGGTAACACATTTAGTACTGGTACAAATCTTCCATGTGGCCCTCTTTTCTTGGGTTGACCAGTACTAAGCAATGTGGATAAAAAAAAATCAAAAATGAGTTCCTTTAAGAGCAATGAAAACATTCATAAGAAAGAAGATGGGTCATACTACGTAGTTTCGGCTAATAAAGCCTCATTAGTGACCCTGTAATGATCCGGCAAAGAAAGCCAGAGGAAACACACTGCAACCCTGCGAACCTCGACCAGGCAGTCGACACAAAGACCGACAAAAACCAAAATGGTGTCCAAACAATCAAAAACAAAAGTCTCTTGCTCAAAGAAACAACACTTGGGGCTTCCGGGGATGGAACTGGCTACCTCTCGATCTCAAATCAGATGCTTTATCGCTGCACCACAGGGTTCTAACCCTGAGAAGTTCGAACATCCCCTGTCTAGAATAGATTTTCATGGTCCCATTAGTATCTGACTTATTGAAATTCGACTGTTTTAATAATAAATGGAATGGTTGGGAGAGGCAAAGGCCTCACGGGAGCATCAATTCATGGCATGTTGTCCTTGAAGCAGTATAAACAAGTACTACCTTTCTCAAAAAGCGATACACTGGGTTCAATCCGTTCGAAAATTAGATGCTAAGTCACTTCGTCAAATCCGTTAATCAATACATTGGTGAGAATTAAAAAAATATATATTTTCCGGGAATGACGTTGCCAATTCTGAACACATATGTTTACAGAAGGACTCTGCCGATAGGAAAGCATACAGGAATCATCAATGGTTGTATTGCCTGCAACGAATACCTGGGAATACTCGTAGAGGAAAGAATTTGCCCCTGAGGTGCAAATACTTTCCTTTACGATCAAAACCCTTTCCCATAAGGTCTCACTTGATAGCCAAGCATACAGGACGTTTCCGAAGTCGTATTTCTTGTTGAAATGACCCGTTTACATTTCAAATTCTCTACCGGTCTTGTCAATAGGGGTCTACCGCCAAAGCAAAGATTGTTCACACGAGGAGGAAATTCTTCCTTTTATGAGCAGACCCTTTCACCGTAAGTCTCAGTTGGCGATTTTTTTTTTTCGTAATAATTATTCATATCCGCCTTGTCAATACGGATCTACTCGTACAATGACAAAGTATCCTGACATTACGATAACACACAGATGCGATATAGTGCAATTTTTTTCATCTCCAAAATATTTACTTTTCTGACGAAAATCTGTGATATTGTTCTTATTTATACTGCAAACATAGGTTTTGGGTACTCGTTAAAACCGCCTCATTGAGGCGGTTCCAACGAGTACCCACAACCTATGTCTTGGAGTAGAAATGAGAAAAATATATTGTTTACCCCCGTAAACCCCAGTTTTCTCTATATAAAGTGGGATGTAAGGGGGTGTTCATTTCACGGACTTGTTCACGTGACGAGGAGCAATATATTTCCTTAAAGACATAACGAAAACACGCCTATACAAATACATTGTAACTTTTACCAGCAAAAAAACGACAATTTTAAGATGAAAAAATGTGATATTTTTCTTATTTCTGCTCAAAATATAGATTGTGTGTACTCGTTAGAACCGTCTCATATTTTAGAGTAGAAATAATAAAAATAAGGTCTATCCCTGTAAACCCGAGTTTTACTATATAAAGATGGGGTTCAAGGGGGTCAAAATTATATAGGCTTGATTTAGACCACTTTCACAGAACTCCGAAGACAGGAAATCATGAAGTAAGAATGGTTTTGGGTTTACGGCCCTTACCAGCTTATTTCTCTTACATCGAGTGTACCTTAATCAGGTGGATAAGGAACCAGTGTAGACGGAGACAGAACACATGCCCTTTCGGTGTAGAATTCCAAAGTTGTATTCGTTATTAAAATGACACCGCCTATTGTTGCAAAAGGTCCATGCATTTTTCCTATGGGTCTACTGGTAAAGCAACTAGGGGTTTACTGATAAAGCAAGACTTCTACCCTCAGGAGCAAATTATTTCCTTTAATAACGGACTGTTTTCCATAGAACCTAATTTATATGATCCTTTTTTAAATGGGTGGAAATTTGCCAGGTATGTCCAGCTTCCATTTTACTAACATACCAATTTTAACAAGGGCTGTTCTATTGGCACAAGGATTGCAACCTTGATCCTTGCCACCTTGGAGACTAGGGCCTACCGATAAAGCTAGTAAGGGTCTACTGGCAAAGCAAAGAATTGGTTCCTTAGGAGCTGATCCTTCCTTTAAGTCTATGTTTTCCATAGAACCGCAGTTTATATGAAAGCCACAAAAAGTCTAAAAAACTGGGATCCTTTAAAAAATAATTGGAAATCTGACAGCTGTATCAAGCTTCTTAAGAGATATTTATTTTACTGATATACCACTTTTAACAAGGGTTGTTCTATTGTCACAAGGATTGTCACCTTGATCCTTGCCACCTGGAGACTAGGGCGTACCGATAAAGCCACTTGAGGCCTTCCGGTAAAAGCAAAGAATCGGTTCCTAAGGAGCAGATCATTCCTTTAAGTCTATGTTTTCCATAGAACCCCATGTTTATATGAAAGCCACAAAAAGTCTTATAGCTGGGATCCTTGTAAAAACAAGTGGAAATCTGACAGATGTACCCAGCTCTTTAAGAGCTATTTATTTGTTCTATCCTGCATCACGTGAACAAGTCCATGAAATGAACACCCCCTGAATCCCACTGTATATGGAGAAAACTGGGGTTTACGGGGGTATACATTAGTTTTCTTATTTCTGCTCCATGACATAGGTTCGGGTACTCGTTAGAACCGCCTCAATAAGGCGGTTCTAACGAGCACCCACAACCTATGTTTACAGTACAACTAAGAAAAATTAGCACGGATTTTCATCAGAAAAGAAATCATTTTGGAGATGTGAAAAAATGAGGCGAGTAGTATAGACAGCTCTTTAGCGCCAATGACGTCACAATCCGGTCGACAAGATGGCCGCCATTTTGACCCTCGATGACCTCGCGAATGACCCTCCACGGGGTTTGAGACCGAAATGGCCGCCATTCCTGACCCTCGCGGGGGTCGCCGGATGACCTTTGAGGGATTTGAGACCAAGATGGCCGCCATGTTGGATGACCAGAGAGGGGTCGCCGGATGAGGGGCCAAGCGTTGGCGAGCGAGATGCCCGCCATAAGTGGATGATGCGTTCAGCGAAAACGCCCCAGACCACGGGAAGGTAGCGTCACGTCCTAGGGCACGGTGCGCCGACCAAGGGCGCTCCACATCCGTTTCGGTTATCTTTCATCCAAGCATTAGCGCTTCACATCCGTTTCATTTAATTTTCGTAAGCATTCTTTTCATTTTTGACACAATCATGCGATCGTTGTGCTTCTTTCGGCGTAGACTGAATTCTTTGATAAAGTCTCTCATCGATTTTCCTCGAGATCTCTTCATCACGTAGTACGCGCAGTATAGTTCGCATACGTTAGACCCGGATTGTTGGAGTTGTTCAGCGTTCATTAGGTAGGGTTTATCGAGTAACTCTTCAAATCTAACGCCGTAATCTCTAGGATCGTTTCCTACTGAATCGAAAAATTCGTATGGTCCGCGCACGGGAAAATAGATTGTTACCCAGTGCTCCCCTCTTTCTTTACTAGTGGCCGTGTTGGAAATGACGAACCTTCCTCTTCGTTTTTTAATTTGGTCCGCTGCGCAGACAGTCACGGGATATCCAGAAAGTATACGAGTCAGTTGATCGCTGTTCATCGTCGCTTAATATTTAAAGGTTGTCCAGTCTACCATCTGCCCGTTTTTTACTCGTGTTTTCTTACGATCAGAGGTCTCGCCCTTTTGCTCCTTTTGTAATCGAGCTAGATCTGACTTTGCCATTTCGACCGCTTGAGCCACGGGAGTGACCAATTTCACCACGGGCTTTTGCTGTTCCCGCATTTCTATTTCCTTTTGTCGTTAGTCTTCCATTTCTTTTAGAAGTCGGTTTCTTCTACCGCTACCGACGATGTACCGCCCCATGTAATCGGGCTGTACGTAGCCATCGCTCAAGTCTTTGAAATGCTGGTACCACGCGTCGTAGTCCGGGACGTAAGGCACCCATTTATCCAGTTTTACGTCGTACACTTCGATCGACCCCATCTTTTTTTCTCCAAATATAGCGTTGATTTACCCTTCTTACGTTTGTTTCATTCGTCGTCAGATTCCTGGTCTTCGCCGTATTCCGTCAAGACATGATAGGGCCATACGCCGGCAAACAAATCCTTTCTCAGTTTCACGGCTTGCTGGATGGATTCGCCGACATCCATGTCATGCTGTACTCTTAAAGTTTTAGCCGACTCTAGAATCTGCCTCTGAGTAGGGTCTTTTTGCAGCTGGTGATAATCCATTAAAAACCTCGCGTAATCGTGTCTTAGTCTTTTCCTGAGGAAGGGCAAGTCCTCGTTTGCTGCGCGATGATACGCTTCCTCGGGAGCGTTTCCCTCTTCGATGAAGCTATTCACTTTGTCTTTGAAGCGCTCTGCATTCGATTGCCTTAGAGGTTCCTTAAACCTTATCTCCCATATTTCTAGACACTGACGGTCTTCTGACAGTTCATCTTTGACACGTTTACCAGGGGGTCCCATTAAGGGGTAGTGCGTGTCGTTTACGTCGCTTATCGATTCCCTGTCATCGTCGCTGTCTTTATCGTTTATATCGGACTCTTCGGATACCTCTAATTTCCGCTTTCTTACTACCGGAAATATGTCACCGCGTAAACGATCCTGTTCGGGCTTGTTCGGTTTTAGGTCGACAATCAGGTACCCGTATGGCTGACTCGTGGCCTGTTCGAATCGTTTCATAAACGTAGTGTTAGATGCTGGGTAAATTCTTCTCGCCAGCGTCGCCACTTGTTGTCTGTCGATGGGATTATTGAAAAGAACGAGGTATTGAGTGTTCAACGCGATGTATCTACAAGCTTTTCCTTGCGGAAATAGATTCTGCGTGAGATATACGACGGACAAGTTTCTGTGATGGCTCCCCTTGGTAAAGAGGTCGGCGATTCTTTGGTCGCATTTAGCCTCGGTCATCAAATCGTCAAAAACCAGTACGTTTCTTTTACGGGTATCGACATACTCGGAGCTGGTCAGGTTGTCCGGTATACCGTGTGTAAACTCTATCTGAGGAAGACTGCATCGCAAGCCGTCGTACAGTCTTTGCCACTGACCAAAACACCATACGATACGCTCAGGTGGAGGGTATATGAGGTCGGATAGGAGTAACTTTCTAGTCAATTCCGTTTTACCGCTTCCACTAGGGCCAGTCACTATCATAGAAAACGGACGCTGAAAGGTAATGCTATTTGGCATGTCTGATTGTGGAACTATCCCACTACCGTGCTTACTACGTTGGTGCCTTAACAAAGCATCATGTCTGGAGAACACGAGGTTACAGTCAGAGAATTGATTCATTTTTGTTATTTAATAGTTTGCAGATGGGTCAGTCTTACAAACTTTTATGACCGACACCTACACCACCACAGCCACCACCACCACCACCACAGCCACCACCACCACCACCACCACCACCACAGCCACCACCACCACAACCACCACCACCACCACAGCCACCACCACCACAACCACCACCAATGCCCAGTGCATCTCCTTTCAATTCGTTTAATAATGAAACTGGTCCCACTTCGTCCTGACTCGCTCACAATATAACGCCGTATAAATCTTCGCGATGTTGTCTTTCGCATACTTCTATCTATCGTTCTGTAGCCTCTCTGGCTTCTCTTCGCAACTGATGACATCTTAACCACCAACACAACGGGCCTAATATCACCAGTGTCATACACACAAATCCATACATTGTTCGCATATAGGTTCTCTCTCCGTTTTTGAAGTGGTTTTGTATCAAATGTTTTCACAAAATTATTGGATCCTGCCCCAGAAGCTGACCATGCGTGTCATTTTCTTTTCCTCAAGCGCTATTTAATGTCAGAAACCTTCCCAGAGAGCGCCGTGTTTTCTCTGTGAGGATTCGTTTGAGAATGAAGTTCTTTACTACAACGTTCATGCTTTCTTCGCAGATTTCAAAACGAGGCTGTCATTTGTTCACAGCATAAGTCGGTTTTTAATAACAACCAATCCGGGTATGTGTCGTAGTCATTGTTAACATAGATGTTACTTATTAGAGTTCATTGTCTGATAGGAGAGCGAAGGTCGGGTATGTCGTTTTAAACTTTTCGCATTCAATTAGAGTTTGAAGCAATTTGCGTTTTTAGGTGTATGCGTGCGTTTATAGATGTATGCGTGTACTTGGTGGCTATTTTTAGAAATAAACGTCAGTTACGCTATTTAGCCTCACTCATGGTTTGACCTTCATGAGGTCGTTATTTTAGAAACAAACGTCAATTCCTATAAATAGACTCATTGAACCTGTTTTAACGCGCACCCGCAGCATATGTTTGGAGGAACCGCCTCTAACAAACGCCAAAACTTGTGCGTTACGAACCGCCTCACCGAGGCGAGATCCCGAAACCCTTATTTTATTTAATGATCCTCCTCAACGCGCATTTGGATGTATGGAAACATGTATGTATGGACGTATGTATTCTGTCTTAAATTGGGAGTTAAGGTACTGTTTTCCGTGGCCTAGTGGTTGAGAGCGCTGACTCTTGATCATTAGGTCTCTCACCGCTGTGGTTCGAGCCTGGCTCGGGTCACATGTGAGACGCCAAGTTCTGCAACGGAAGGTCAGGTGGTTTTTCTCCGGGTACTCCGGTTTTCGCCCACCTCTGATTAACGATCGGCTCGATATGAGTGAAATAATCTTGAAAGGGCCGTAAAACCAAAAAAAAAAGGTACTGTTAGTACTTTGATTATTTTTCTATCTCAATATAAGAATTTAAGGTGCTTTTAGTACTTTGATTTTTCCTTTCTCAATATAAGTATTCAAGGTGTTTTTAGTACTTTGATTTTTTATTTTACAAGATTTGGGGTACCGTTGGTTCTTTGATTTTTTCGTTGCGCGCCTGATACACGATAACGTAGATCTTCGGTACTGTTGGTACTTTGATTTTTGACATGTCTTTGAGGGACGGGCAGCCTTAGCACCTTACCAGTCCTGGAGTGCGATCGGATTCAGCGAGGAAGCTTCGCGCATCCCCATCTATTTAATCAAGCCCCGATGGGCGGGGGTGGACTGTGCTCGTGCACTTGACAAGCAGAATCTTCATAATTCAGACGCCACATAAAGCGATGTCTGATCAGATCTACTGTGCCGCTGAAAGTTGAATTAACTGTTCGATTCTCAGTTCAGGACTATTTTTTAACGCTACTCGCCTTGTAAACCAGGGATCGCAGGGTCGATCCCGGTCTTCTCCAGACTTTCGGATGAGTCTTTAAACCGAGGTCACGTCTCCGAATGACCTTAGCTGTTGGTGTGACGTAAAACTAAAACTCACTCACTCACTCAGGACTATTTTCCCAACCCACACTCAGAGACGATCGACCCCGCCGTACTCTCAGTGCTTTGATTACCCCGAAAGTAAACATTACATTTTACCCGCGTATAAGCCTTTACTTAATATTGGAAAAGTGACATTTACCATATACCCATTCGATCGCCTTGGAATTGTCTTGCCGAATGGCCCATAGGTTTAATCAAAGCGCCAAAAGGCACTGAAATGACAGATTCTGTGAAAAAACCAGTGCTTCAGCTGAAGTGCACGACCCGCCGGATGCTTTTAGCTTTATGAGTGTAACCATATATGGGTATGGCGGCCATTTTGGTCATGTGACCTGGACCTAAAACGGCTCCCCCAATAAATGCGCCTTATCGTAAGGAGCAAAAATATATCTTATACTTTAGTACTGTGATATGAATGGTTTGCAGGATAAAATGCATTCTCACTTTTCCAATACAAAAGCATATGTGTCAAAGTTTGACCTAGGCACAAAGAAGGTCAAGGTCAACCCAGGGTCACCATTTTAGAAATTTATGATGGGCCTACGTCCCAGATGCTATTTATCAAGTTTCGTGGAAATCTGCCCAGTGGTTCTGGAGAAGACTATTTTTGAAGGGTTTTTACCATATATGGCTTGGCGGCCATTTTGGTCATGTGACCTGGACCCCATGAGCAAATTTTGGTTTCCCCCATCTCATAGAGGCCCCATATGAAATTTGACTTCAATCGGCCCAACGGTTTCCGAGGAGAAGCAGTTAGAAAATTTTTACATTTTTTTCCTCGGCGAGGCTATACTAAATGGAATGTAATACTTCGCAAGTTCATTGGTTAGATCACATTGATATCTATCAGTATGCCAAAAATTGTTTAAATATTCCAAGCGGTTAAGTCACTATCACCAATTTTCACAAAATGGTTACGGACGGACAGACAGACCATATATGGCTTGGCGGCCATTTTGGTCATGTGACCTGGACCCAATGAGCAAATTTTGGTTTCCCCCATCCCATAGAGGCTTCATATGAAATTTGACTTCAATCGGCCCAACGATTTCCGAGGAGAAGCAGTCCAATCGGCCCAACGATTTCCGAGGAGAAGCAGTTCGAAAATTTTTTTTCGCTTCGGCGAGGCTATACTAAATGGAATGTAATATTTCGCAAGTTCATTGGTTAGATCTCATTGATATCTTTCAGTATGACAAAAAATTGTTTAAATATTCCCAGCGGTTAAGTCACTATCACCAATTTTCACAAACGGGTTACGGACGGACAGACAGACTGACAGAATGACACTGTGATTTTAGGGCACTCTTAGAAAATTAACCGACTTCAGTCGGTCGCTTTTCTGCGGGTCGTGCAATTCAGATTTACTTTCTTAAGTGATAAGGACAATGGCGCTGGAGTGCTGATTTTTAATTTGGTTCACAAAACTGAGGTGAATCGGCTGTTAAACACTTTCATCTTCATTTTACTTGGACATTATAAATAAAACAACATGCAAATGACTACCCAGCAGGCACACGTCGCTAGGGCAACGTCAAATCAACGTCGATGCAACGTCAAGACGTTGCACCGACGTTGATGTGACGTCATAATTACGTCATGTGCCTGCTGAGATAGTTGCCAGTTTTATGACAACACATAGCCGCAACTTTCTTGTAAAAGCTTACACTTGTTGACTGAGATTTGTTTCGCGGCTTAGTCAAGAACCTGCCTTATGTCGTGCGCTACAATAAAGGAAAACACTGTTTGTGCGATGTTTGAAGTTTTGCGGCATGTAACTAATTATTTATCACAACATTGTGCTCACAGACCTATACAACAGAATTGGACAGTGATAACTGTTAGGAGTTTATTACTGCTGGCTTGCTACCGTACGGTGAAGTTTCTAGCGTCACGTACTTCGCATATTTAATGAGGTCATGTAAGTGTTATGAGTCTGTACCCTTTCAGCCCTTTATAGCCAAGTACAGATACCTACAGATGCAAACAGTGTAGAACCTGGTGAGATGGCTCATAATGATACACCGCATTCGGTTCTACAGGGTTTGACATGCTATTGACGAGACACCCAATTTACATGTGCAGAATGGACGCGTACAAATTCAGTGACTGAAGAGTGAACTGGAGAAACTCGTGGGTTGAAGGGGTAAAATCTTAACCTGGCCTGTAACTGTTGTGTGCGGGTCAGGACCAGACAAAGCGGCTTGGCCGATAATCAAAAGTTAAATACAGCTTATTATACGGTTTATTTGCTTTATTTTTCAAAGTTTATCTAAATACTTAAATGGTGTGCACTGATTGTAGCTCTATAGATATTGTTTTTTTTTTTTTCCTTTTCTTAAAATATACAAAGGTACTTTAATGGCGTATTGATACAAATATAATTAATCATAACCCATTTTGTACTGAATGTAATATTATCACTTATCTGACGAAGATTTCATTTCGAAATCCCGGTTCAAAATTAAGGGGCGTCAGCTAGAAATAGGAAAAAAAATGGGCTAACTTTCGACAACAGTGAAGCCCGCAGTGAATGCCGTGGTTAGACGCCGCCTCCAAGATTCGCCAATGACCCATTATGCGGTCGTCTGTATAAAATGGGAACTTTCCTTATGCATATTCAATTAACTTTTCCCGTTTTGTTTGTAATTTAAGAAAGATCATTTTTGTATTTTGATTACAAATAAAACAAAACATGTAATCAAAATGCGGAAATAATGCCATGAGAAATTAGTTTTGAGACAGCGAGCATGAAAAGTCAACAAACAACGGACTATTTGCGCGGAGTCATATTTCAAAAGTAGTGGAAGCCGGAAGTTCGGACGTTAAAATTGTAAACATGCAGCACGACGAAGAATGACAGAAAGAATCTGTCATTAAAAACCAATACTTATACTCGCACGACTACTTATAAACGTTTATCGCCTTGTCAGATCTACAATACAAAATCAATATCTTTCAGCGAGTATAAGTATTGGTTTTTAAACCTATGGGCCATTCGGCAAGACAATTCCAAGTAGAAGTAAAACAAAGATCAGGAATTGATACAATTAACTTACTCCATCCATAAAAGACACCAAAGGGAAAGAAATACAAACATTAAGCCACCAGACCATAATGGAAACCTAAACAAAGGAAGGCCATATGGACAGTTACTTTCCCCACAAAATGGCCATATGGCCATCCAAAATTAAAAGACACAAGTGATACACACAGTAAGTAACAAACAACAACATAAATAAATCACCACAGAAGAGCCGCCTTGGAACGGTCAGTGGAAGATTTCCACTGGGGGGCTTAAATCGATTTTACGTGGCCACAATCCTCGCCCTTACTTCCGTCGCGATTTAGACAAATAATTAGTTCAGTCCGCATGAAGGCCTCCTAACTCATCAGTGCAACATCTCCGTGAACACAGAAATCAAAGAACCACAGAGGTGAGACAACGGTGAGGACTCGACAGCAAGAAACCACTGAAATGCTGGAGCAAAAGAAAACCAACAGTTAGACTCAGATGAGCCCGACCAGAGACAGAGCATCAGGCACCAACCAACATTATCTCTTTAATTTTCAATAAGCCTTTACGTTGGAGCCGTCATAGAATCTGAGGCGAGACCCACCGGCGTGCAATTAAAGAGGGAAGCAAAGTTGCCAACCGTGATTGGGTTAACTACCATGCATGCAGTCTGTCGTATAATATCCATGTTGTACCCAATCTTTTTATATCGAAGAATGATTTTACGAAATTGGGTGCTGAAGTCATTGCGGTTATATATTTTTCTGAATTTATATACTAAGTCACCATAAAATTCGGGTTCCGATAGACCTTGTTGCAGAAGAGATTTAAGTCCAATATTGAATTTTGAAATTAAATCAGAATGGCGTCTATAAAATTTTGAAAAGGCTTTGCGTAGTTTATGGTACCGATAACCCTGATTAAGGAGTTTAGCCGTTAATAATTTATTACGAGTGTTGAAGTCAGTTACATGACTACACACTCTAGCAAATCGAATTAATTGCGAAATATAAACGCCATAGGATGGCGCACGAGGAACATCACCATCCAAAAAAGGAAAATTTACAATCTCAAAATCAAAGTCATCGCGTTTATCATAAATTTTGCACGAAACAAATCCATCTACAATAGATAGATGTAAATCCAAAAACGGGGCCTCGGTATCAGAAGAATTTGCTTTATTTAACTGAAGTTCTAGGGGGTAAATCTGACTGATCAAACCATCAAATAGGTATTATCAATATTTAATAAATCATCTAAATATCTAGAAGTAGAGCTAAAAGCTTCAATAATTTCAGATTGGTTATCAATGGAAAGCGACAAAATGAAGCCTCTTTCATAACAATACAAGAACAGATCAGCCACAAGAGGTGCGCAATTAGTACCCATCGGAATACCCACAATTTGTCTAAATAACTTAGTACCGAATCTAATATAAATATTGTCAAGTAGAAAGGTGAGGGCATCACACACTTTCTGACATGACCAAAGTGTATAATTCTTATGCTCTTTAGAAGTGAAAAATGCATTTCTGACATTACATGCATGACAGAGAGAATCTTCTCTGTGAAAAGCCCATTCAATTAAATCATTAAGCTTTTCTTTTATAAGATTATGAGGAAGTGTAGTGTAAAGAGTGGAAAAATCGTAGGTAGACAGACTAGAAGCACGAAACTGTCTAGATTTCAATTTATTTAAAACCTCATTCGAATTTTTTATAGACCAAAACAGATTTTTTCCTGATCTTTCAAAGACTTGGCGATCGAATGGGTGTATGGTAAATGTCACTTTTCCAATATTAAGTAAAGGCTTATTCGCGGGTAAAATGTAATGTTTACTTTCGGGGTAATCAAAGCACTGAGAGTACGGCGGGGTCGATCGTCTCTGAGTGTGGGTTGGGAAAATAGTCCTGAGTGAGTGAGTGAGTTTTAGTTTTACGTCACACCAACAGCTAAGGTCATTCGGAGACGTGACCTCGGTTTAAAGACTCATCCGAAAGTCTGGAGAAGACCGGGATCGACCCTGCGATCCCTGGTTTACAAGGCGAGTAGCGTTAAAAAATAGTCCTGAACTGAGAATCGAACAGTTAATTCAACTTTCAGCGGCACAGTAGATCTGATCAGACATCGCTTTATGTGGCGTCTGATTATGAAGATTCTGCTTGTCAAGTGCACGAGCACAGTCCACCCCCGCCCATCGGGGCTTGAATAAATAGATGGGGATGCGCGAAGCTTCCTCGCTGTCTCCGATCGCACTCCAGGACTGGTTAGGTGCTAAGGCTGCCCGTCCCTCAAAGACATGTTAAAAATCAAAGTACCAACAGTACCGAAGATCTACGTTATCGTGTATCAGGCGCGCAACGAAAAAATCAAAGAACCAACGGTACCCCAAATCTTGCAAAAAAAAAATCAAAGTACTCAAAACACCTTGAATACTTATATTGAGAAAGGAAAAATCAAAGTACTAAAAGCACCTTAAATTCTTATATTGAGGTAGACAAATAATCAAAGTACTTACAGTACCTTTTTTTTTTTTTTTTTTTGGTTTTTCGGCCCTTTCAAGATTATTTCACTCATATCGAGCCGATCGTTAATCAGAGGTGGGCGAAAACCGGAGTACCCGGAGAAAAACCACCTGACCTTCCGTTGCAGAACTTGGCGTCTCACATGTGACCCGATCGAGGCTCGAACCTCAGCGGTGAGAGACCTAATGATCAATAGTCAGCGCTCTCAACCACTAGGCCACGGAAAACAGTACCTTAACTCCCAATTTAAGACAGAATACATACGTCCATACATACATGTATCCATACATCCAAATGCGCGTTGAGGAGGATCATTAAATAAAATAAGGGTTTCGGGATCTCGCCTCGGTGAGGCGGTTCGTAACGCACAAGTTCTTGGCGTTTGTTAGAGGCGGTTCCTCCAAAAATATGCTGCGGGTGCGCGTTAAAACAGGTTCAATGAGTCTATTTATAGGAACTGACGTTTGTTTCTAAAATGACGACCTCATGATGGTCAAACCATGAGTGAGGCTAAATAGCGTAACTGACGTTTATTTCTAAAAATAGCCACCAAGTACACGCACACATCTATAAACGCACGCATACACCTAAAATGCAAATTGCTTCAAACTCTAATTGAATGCGAAAAGTTTAAAACGACATACCCGACCTTCGCTCTCCTATCAGACAATGAACTCTAATAAGTAAAATCTATGTTAACAATGACTACGACACATACCGATTGGTTGTTATTAAAAACCGACTTATGCTGTGAACAAATGACAGCCTCGTTTTGAAATCTGCGAAGAAAGCATGAACGTTGTAGTAAAGAACTTCATTCTCAAACGAATCCTCATAGAGAAAACACGGCGCTCTCTGGGAAGGTTTCTGACATTAAATAGCGCTTGAGGAAAAGAAAATGACACGCATGGTCAGCTTCTAGGGCAGGATCCAATAATTTTGTGAAAACATTTGATACAAAACCACTTCAAAAACGGAGAGAGAGAACCTATATGCGAACAATGTATGGATTTGTGTGTATGACACTGGTGATATTAGACGCGTTGTGTTGGTGGTTAAGATGTCATCAGTTGCGAAGAGAAGCCAGAGAGGCTACAGAACGATAGATAGAAGTATGCGAAAGACAACATCGCGAAGATTTATACGGCGTTATATTGTGAGCGAGTCAGGACGAAGTGGGACCAGTTTCATTATTAAACGAATTGAAAGGAGATGCACTGGGCATTGGTGGTGGTTGTGGTGGTGGTGGCTGTGGTGGTGGTGGTGGTGGCTGTGGTGGTGTAGGTGTCGGTCATAAAAGTTTGTAAGACTGACCCAACTGCAAACTATTTAATAACAAAAATGAATCAAAGCTCTGACTGTAACCTCGTGTTCTCCAGACATGATGCTTTGTTAAGGCACCAACGTAGTAAGCACGGTAGTGGGATAGTTCCACAATCAGACATGTCAAATAGCATTACCTTTCAGCATCCGTTTTCTATGATAGTGACTGGCCCTAGTGGAAGCGGTAAAACGGAATTGACTAGAAAGTTACTCCTATCCGACCTCATATACCCTCCACCTGAGCGTATCGTATGGTGTTTTGGTCAGTGGCAAAGACTGTACGACGGCTTGCGACGCAGTCTTCCTCAGATAGAGTTTACACACGGTATACCGGACAACCTGACCAGCTCCGAGTATGTCGATACCCGTAAAAGAAACGTACTGGTTTTTGACGATTTGATGACCGAGGCTAAATTCGACCAAAGAATCGCCGACCTCTTTACCAAGGGGAGCCATCACAGAAACTTGTCCGTCGTATATCTCACGCAGAATCTATTTCCGCAAGGAAAAGCTTGTAGAGACATCGCGTTGAACACTCAATACCTCGTTCTTTTCAATAATCCCATCGACAGACAACAAGTGGCGACGTTAGCGAGAAGAATTTACCCAGCATCTAACTCTACGTTTATGAAACGATTCGAACAGGCCACGAGTCAGCCATACGGGTACCTGATTGTTGACCTAAAACCGAACACGCCCGAACAAGATCGTTTAAGCGGTGACATATTTCCGGTAGAAAGAAAGCGGAAATTAGAGGTATCCGAAGAGTCCGATTTAAACGATAAAGACAGCGACAGGGAATCGATAAGTGACGTAAACGACACGCACTACCCCTTAATGGGACCCCCTGGTAAACGTGTCAAAGATGAACTGTCAGAAGACCGTCAGTGTCTAGAAATATGGGAGAGAAGGTTTAAGGAACCTCTAAGGCAATCGAATGCAGAGCGCTTCAAAGACAAAGTGAATAGCTTCATCGAAGAGGGAAACGCTCCCGAGGAAGCGTATCATGGCGCAGCAAACGAGGACTTGCCCTTCCTCAGGAAAAGACTAAGACACGATTACGCGAGGTTTTTAATGGATTATCACCAGCTGCAAAAAGACCCTACTCAGAGGCAGATTCTAGAGTCGGCTAAAACTTTAAGAGTACAGCATGACATGGATGTCGGCGAATCCATCCAGCAAGCCTAGAAACTGAGAACGGATTTGTTTACCGGCGTATGGCCCGATCATGTCTTGACGGAATACGGCGAAGACCAGGAATCTGACGACGAATGAAACAAACGTAAGAAGGGTAAATCAACGCTATATTTGGAGAAAAAAAGATGGGGTCGATCGAAGTGTACGACGTAAAACTGGATAAATGGGTGCCTTACGTCCCGGACTACGACGCGTGGTACCAGCATTTCAAAGACTTGAGCGAGGGCTACGTACAGCCCGATTACATGGGGCGGTACATCGTCGGTAGCGGTAGAAGAAACCGACTTCTAAAAGAAATGGAAGAACAACGACAAAAGGAAATAGAAATGCGGGAACAGCAAAAGCCCGTGGTGAAATTGGTCACTCCCGTGGCTCAAGCGGTCGAAATGGCAAAGTCAGATCTAGCTCGATTACAAAAGGAGCAAAAGGGCGAGACCTCTGATCGTAAGAAAACACGAGTAAAAAACGGGCAGATGGTGGACTGGACAACCTTTAAATATTAAGCGACGATGAACAGCGATCAACTGACTCGTATACTTTCTGGATATCCCGTGACTGTCTGCGCAGCGGACCAAATTAAAAAACGAAGAGGAAGGTTCGTCATTTCCAACACGGCCACTAGTAAAGAAAGAGGGGAGCACTGGTTAACAATCTATTTTCCCGTGCGCGGACCATACGAATTTTTCGATTCAGTAGGAAACGATCCTAGAGATTACGGCGTTAGATTTGAAGAGTTACTCGATAAACCCTACCTGATGAACGATGAACAACTCCAACAATCCGGGTCTAACGTATGCGGACTATACTGCGCGTACTACGTGATGAAGAGATCTCGAGGAAAATCGATGAGAGACATTATCAAAGAATTCAGCCCACGCCGAAAGAGGCACAACGATCGCATGATTGTGTCAAAAATGAATAGAATGCTTACGAAAATTAAATGAAACGGATGTGAGGCGCTAATGCTTGGATGAAAGATAACCGGAACGGATGTGGAGCGCCCTTGGTCGGCGCACCGTGCCCTAGGACGTGACGCTACCTTCCCGTGGTCTAGGGCGTTTTCGCTGAACGCGTCATCCACTTATGGCGGGCATCTCGCTTGCCAAAGCTTGGCCCCTCATCCGGCGACCCCTCTCTGGTCATCCAACATGGCGGCCATCTTGGTCTCAAATCCCTCAAAGGTCATCCGGCGACCCCCGCGAGGGTCAGGAATGGCGGCCATTTCGGTCTCAAACCCCGTGGAGGGTCATTCGCGAGGTCATCGATGGTCAAAATGGCGGCCATCTTGTCGACCGGCTTGTGACGTCATTGGCGCTAAAGAGCTGCCTATACTACTGAGGCGTTCTAACAAGCACCCACAACCTATGTTTACAGTATAAATAAGAAAAAAAAATATCACGGATTTTCATCAGAAAAGAAGCCATTTTGGAGATGTGAAAAAAATGCACTATGTCGTAATGCTTTGCATATACCTTGACCCCGTGACCTTTGGCAGATATTTTATGCTTCAATGACTATGCCAGAGTATACCATAGCCCTTGCCATATCAGTATTTATAGTGTTGCTAGAAACTTCAAACTTTACATAATGCTTCTCCTTGACACGCAGACTCAGCATCTCATCATACACCTTGACCAGTGACCCTGACCTACATTTCAAGTTTCATTGATAACCCTTGTGATTTCAGCACCTACTGTGTCTAGAGCCTTTAACCCATTCACTACCAGAAAACCCTAAATGGGTACCTTGGCAAACAGTGCAGGCCCAGATCAGACGCCGCAGAATGCGGCGTCTGATCAGGCCTACACTGTTTGCAAAATAATAAGCCATTTCCCAAATAAATTTTGAAGAAAACACAACTTGACACCCCTAAATTTTGAAATGGACTGCTGCTTTATATTAGAAGGAAGATTCCACGTGGTACAAAAAGGGTTAAACGTTGCTTTGTTTGTTTGTTTGATTTGAGGTTTTACGTCCCCGTCAACACTGTAAAGGTCATTTTGGAGACGTTGCTTCCAATTTTGTGGGACTTTTACCCGACATTGAGATGAAATGACATCTCAAGCCCTGTCGCCCAATGAAACCGATAGGGTTTATTAGCATGGACGGTCCGCTCGCAACGCGGTTCCTGGACAGGCTTAGATCCTCTAAGCGGTTTACCAGAACTGTTATCCGGGCCGGTTTCAGCTCTGCGTGGAAGCAACATGCAGCCCATATATTTCTTCAAGCCCCTATGGGCGGGGGCCGGTTAAACGTTGCACAAGGTTTCATCTTTACCTGGTAACGCAGCGTACAACTTGATAAGTGACATTGACCCATATTTCATGCTCCATCGACTGTCAGATTTTACAATGACCCTTGTTTGTTATCAACTTTAGTTTGCTAGAAACTACAAACATAGCAGAAAGGTTCTTTGTTGACATGCTGACTCAGCATATGTTATGACGCAGTAACATTGGCCTATATTTCACGCCCCATTTACTTTGTCAGAATATACGATGGCCTTTGTGATTTCATCATCAACCAAAGTGGCTAGAACCTTCAAACTTCACATTTTTCTGACACACCTTGACAACTGACCTTGACCTGTATATGTCGCCCCTAGACTTTGTCTATCACATTAACCCTTGTCCTGCTGAGCCCGCATTTGCCTTACCTTTGAAACAATGTAGATCCAGATCAGATGGCTTCTGAAGAAGCCATCTGATCAGGATCTTCATTGTTTACCATCCAGTTTATGAATTTGTTCCAGTAATTTGCATCAAGTAATCTGATTGGCTGATAATCAGTAGTGGGTGTGACATATTTAAATATTCAGCAGGACAAGTGTTATTAAGTAAGGTATACACAGTAATTGATCACATATCTCTTACATGGTAACACGTAGCGAAAATATCTCCAAATTAAAGCTTAGGCATTTTCCTCATCACGAACACACGCATATATAATTTTGAACCCCTTAAACCCCGCTTTTATATAGTAAAACTGGGGTTTACAAGGGGTATACATAGTTTTTATTTCTGCTCAAAACACAGATTGTGGGTACTCCCTGGAACCACCTCGCCGAGGCGATGCTAACGAGTTTCCACAACTTATGTTTTGTGCATAAATATTAAATATATCGGAACTTTTGTACCTGAAAATTTCATTTTTTTTTTGGTGAAAACAAAAATCAATATGGTTGAATAGGCGTATTTAGTAATGTTTTATCTTGCATGTTTGGTTGGTTGGAGATAAGGGTCCAGTAAACACTATTTAGAACATAGCGGACCGGCCAGTTTGCCTAACCTCACTTTTCCTGGGCAGGTTATAAGCCGTTACATTACATCACGTGAACAAGTCCGTAAAATAAAGACCCCCCTAAACCCCAATTTATATAGAGAAAACTGGGGTTTATGGGGGTAAACATTGTTTTCCTTATTTATTCCCCAAGACATAGGTTGTGGGTACTCGTTAGAACCGCCTCATTGAGGCGGTTCTCACGAGCTCCCAAAACCTATGTTTGGAGTATAAATAAGAAAAATATCACAAATTTTCGTCAGAAAAAAATGACTTTTTTGAGGTTTGAAAAATGCACTATTTCACACGGATGTGTTATCGTAATGAGATAGCTGCCTTTCTTGAACCAGTAGAAAGGTGAGAATGACCGTAGAAAAGAAAAGCGTTTTTCCACGAAAAAATGTTGCCGATCCCAAACCCAAACCTTATCAACAGTCAGCAGCGCATCCGACCGAACTACCACGTGAACAAGTCCTTGAAATGAACACCCTCTAAATCCCACTTTATACAGAGAAACCTGGGGTTTACGAGGATAAACAATATCTTTTTTTTTTATTTCTGCTCCTAGACATAGGTTTTGAGAGCTCGTAAGAACCGCCTCAATGAGATGGTTCTAACGAGCACCCACAACCTATGATTGCCGAATAAATAAGATAAATACAACGGATTTTCATCAGAAAAATAGCCATATTGGAGATGTCATCACGTGAAAAAGTCTCCGAAATAAATACCCCCTAAACCCCACTTTATATAGAGAAAACTGGGGTTTACGGGGTAAACATTATTTTCCGTATTTCTGCTCCAAGACATAGGCTTTGGGTACTCGTTAGAACCGCCCCATTGAGGCGTTTCTAACGAGCACCCAAAACCTAAGTTTGGAGTTAAGAAAAATATCACAATTTTCATCAGAAAATTGTTATGGTATGAAAAATGCAATTTCTTGCACACCAGACAAGGAAATCCGTGATTTTACCATGGGATAGAAATTTATGTTCTGACCCTGGTGTTCCGACCCAGGCAACTAACATAAATGCGCTTCAGTTCTACTCAACTGTCGGAACTACTTCCGCACTACTTTTATTTTGTAAACCATATACATGTGCGAGCTGTCAAAACTAACCGGAGGTGTTGTGCAAGAAAAAGAATCCAATATGGGGTTCTGTTGTAGATGGGCGTTTCCAACCCTCGGGATGACCGTGCTGAGCGGAACCTCGGCGTAGCCTCGGTTCCGCTCAGCACGGTCATCCCTCGGGTTGGAAACGCTCATCTACAACAGAACCCCATATCAGATTCTTATAATGTCACACGGATGTGTTATCGTAATGTGAAAAAGCACTATGTGACACGGGTGTGTCAGCGTAATGACTATCGAAGTTGAGGCACTTTTAGCTGATACGAGGACTGTTCAAATATGAATGCAACTAAGCACATAAAAATGATTCCGTGATAGATTTCGATGAAAAATTTATTTTGTCCCCTCAAAGTATTCCCCTTTAACAGATATACAAACTTTCGGTCTTCTGATCCAATCATTGAATGCATTTTGGAAGTCTTTTCGAGGTATACTATGAAGTAACTGGAATATGGCAGAATCGATGTGTGTTCGCTGTACAAATTATCGACCAGAAAGGTATTTTTTCAGCCGCGGGAACAAAAAAGTCACACGGGGCAAGGTCAGGGGAATACGGGGGATGAGGGAGTTCAACAACCTTTTCCTGCTTCAGATAATCTTGCACAATGAACGCCTTGTGCGATGACGCATTGTCATGTAGCAATCTGACATTGGCCAAACCAGTTGCGGGTCTTCGTTCTTTGAAATATTAGTAGTATAGAGGGACCCGTATTTCCCGTTCTTGCTCTTCCTCTGCCATCTATCCAAAAAAGAGGACATTGCCATTATCCTCCAGGTCAACTGTACTCCGCCAACTGTCATACATCAAACTTGACAGGCATCCGGTAACTCGAGACTACGGAATGTTCCGGTAATCTGATCTGAGTCTACACTGTTTATTGACATGTTAAGGGCGATTTAGCGGTCTCTGATCTGGATCTACTTTCTGAAGCGACCTGAATCGTACGGAATGGAACATTTCTCCGTTTGCAGACGCCTTCAGCTCATTTTTTTTTTCTAAACAAAAAAAAGACTCTAGAAATAATTTCTGTTTAGTACGGAATTTAACGACCCAGTCAAGGCTATGAAGGTCATATATGGTCTTGCTTATTTGTATGTAATAGTGTAGTAACGATATGGCTACAAGCTGCGTCTAATCGGGGTCTGCCTTTTTATTTGTCAAGTCTTCGGTCCACCTAACCTCATAACGATAAGCGTAGCGCGGTTACTGGAGTCGCGCGGAGATCGGCGACGTAAAGCTTCTGCGCTTAGTAATATGTTGGGTCGGTTCTTTTTCCCCAAAAACGTACTTAAAGGCATTTATTCTTGATTATTGAGGACTATCATTTCATTACATAATATTATGTAGCCCTCAAAGCTGACTGAAGAGAAGTCCTCTGTCTTCAACAGGTAAGGGCCTCCTTGGGAAAAATCAATAAATTACTTACTGTTGACTGGTGTACATTATTGATTTTCCTCTTAAGTGCCTCAGTCAGGGGATACAACAAGGGCTTCTTATCACCCTATTAAGGGCCGCCTTTGATCTGCTATAGTCAGTATATCACAGGGGGCAATAAAATAATTATGAACACACGGTGTGTTCTACTGTTACAGAATAAATGCCTTTAAAACATCAGGACTGATAAATGGTCAGTTTTCTTTATAATCCATAAAAAATAAAACAAAAAAAAAGTACAGCCGCTAAAGGCATGTTATAGCTAACCGTTTTAAAAGTTAGTTTTAGCATATATATATTTTTTTTTTTTGTATATAGAGAAGGTAAACCCATGGCGAGAAATGGTGCGACCAGCAGAGACTCAAAACAACCTGCGCATCCAGCCTATATAGTAGGTACATGCGATCTATGCGAAGATTCTGATCAGACTGCGCGGATTCGTGTTTTTATGAAGAAGGTATATCCATGGCGACAACAAGTCTATTGGGTCTCATTTCAATATTTCATGGCGACTCAAAGTCTATTTGTTCTCAAAAGTGTAATACGTGCTAAGTTACGGGATGTCGTAACAAAAGAATAATAACAAAAGAACTACGCTCAAGATAAATGATTGTGAGACTTTAAATAGAGTGGTAATAGTTCTTTCCATAGTTACGGGATGTCGTAACAAAAGAATAACGCTCAAGATAAATGATAAAGACACTTTAAATAGAGTGGTAATAATTCTTTCCATTCATCAAATCGGCTGGGTCTTATTTCTTACGAACCAATTAATAATTTTAGAAAAGTGTTTTAAATGCTACGTCAGTGTACATATAAAACCAACGATCCCAAAAACATCTTCATTCGCAAAGTGGATCTCTCACAGCAATTTTTGGACAAGTAAAAGTTGTGATATAGTCAAAACCAAGTGTTTAGAAGCTTCCAAGGATTGAAACAAAGTACAAAATAAAGGTAAGATTGTTCTTTTGTTTTGTTTGATTATGAGGTTTAACGTCCCTCACAACGCTGACTAGACTGCTCAAAACATAGATTGCGGGTACTCGATACAACCACCTCATCGAGTAGGATTGAACGCCCCTCTCAACGATGTATACTAGGCTGCTCGAAACATAGATTGCGGGTACTCGATAGAACCACCTCGTCGAGAGGTTTTAACGTCCCTCTCAACACTTTATAGGCTGCTCAAAACATAGATTGCGGGTACTCGATACAACCACCTCGTCGAGAGGTTTTAACGTCCCTCTCAACACTGTATAGGCTGCTCAAAACATAGATTGTGGGTACTCGATAGAACCACCTCGTCGAGAGGTTTAACGCCCCTCACAACACTGTGTAGGTCATTCTGGAGAGGTTGTTTCCAATTGTGTGGGGACATTTACCAGACATTACCGTGTCGCAAAATGACACCAATTAGGGTTTATCAGCATGGGCTCGCATCGCTTTGCCTGGGCAGGGTGCTTTACCAGTTGCAGATGGGTTTCAGCTCTGCGCGAAAGCATCACGCAATCCAGCTATAAGATTTTTTTGTTTCTTTGATTTGAGGTTTAACGTCCCTCTCAACACTGTATAGGTCATTTTGGAGACGTTCCTTCCAATTTTTGTGGAGACATTTACCAGATATTGAGACGAAAAAAGACATCTCAAGCCCTACCGTCCAATGAAAACCAATAGGTTTTATAAGCATGGACGGTCCGACTCGCACCGCTTTGTCCGCGCAGGTTTAGATCCTCTTAACCCCGTGTGCGGTTGGTTTCGGTTCTGAGCGGAAGCATCGTGCAACACATCTATTTCTTCAAGGTTTTTTTTTTTTCCTTTTACACGTCTTTGTTTAATGCGTTAGATACTACAACCTTTCATTTCTACTTTCAGAATGGCTAGACCTTGCAAATTTTGTGGAGTGTTCTTGAAAGACCCAGAAGAATTGGAGTCGCACGAGCAACTTCATCGTGATATTGCCTTTTTTAACGGCAACGTAAGTGATGCTTTTCGTCATAATGTGTATTTCAAGTTAACAACGTTATTCTGCTGTTCACGATAATCTTACCTTTTACAAACAGTGTAGATCCAGATCAGATGGCTTCCGGAAATGTTTCTTATTCGGTTTGTCAATTCGAACACAAAACATGTAATATAATTTGATTGGCTAATAGACAGAAATGGGTGTTGCCAAGTCAATTATTCAGCAGGATAAGCGTTAAAGTATGGTGGGATCCCGTTTTTTGTCTAAACGCATTGTGAAATATACTAAATCTTGGATACATTGATTTTATAGAATAAATTTATGCGTTCTATGCTTCAAATTACCATTATAAGATATCATCTAGTCAACGTTGTTGATCAGGTGCTGCATTAAAACTGGTTGGTCATGTAAGTTTTGTTTTACATAAGTTAAGATATCTGATATTATGTTCGACTCTACTATATCTGGCCACTATAATGAACTTTTTATCGTTTCAGGTTCAGTCTGGGAACGATTATCAAAATGATCAGGGCATAGAAACCCAAATCCCAGAACAGGAATCTCGGAATGTAAGTAAACTTTAACGTTTTACTAGAGTCTGTTGGAGTTAGACCTGTTAAAACACAGATAACGTTTTTTTCACGTGAAATAATAGCAATATGATATTGACATTGTATTTTTAGCTTAACCCTCTGCGTGCTGGGTATTTATTAAGCAGACGACAATTTGAAATCTATATTTTTCCCCAAGGAAACAGGATTCGACATTTCATGCAAATATTCTCCTATCAATTTTATGTATTTAAAATACATTGAATCAAAATCACACCCTCTGTATTTTCAGATCTCTGCCAGTCCTGTTACCGTCTATCATTGTGACACCTGCGACAAGGCGTATAAGCACAAGAAAACGTTGATAGCTCACGTACGTGCGGCGCACCAAAGACAGGCCAAGCATTCGTGCTCCAAGTGCCGCAGAACCTTTACGTATCCCACAGATGTTACTCGACACGAGAAAACCTGCACCGGGGAAACAAACCATGACTGTCCAAAGTGCTCTAAACGCTGCGCATCAGCCTACGGGCTTCGACGTCATCTTCAGTGGCACGAGAAAGCCCCCAAACCTAGATCCAGCGAGTCCAGGAAGGCGACTGCTCCACCACTGGCTAGAACAGCGTCCTCCGTGACAGAATCTCTTCCGTTTCAGCTCAGATGCCGGCGGTGTACGGAGGTATTTGACAACCGCCGAGACTTATACATTCATGGCATGAGAACACATTATAACCAGCACGGCGGAGCCTTACAATCTCGGCCTTGGGGTCCCAACGAGAAGACACCCTGGGACGGAGACGATGCTTTGCGCCAGGTGTACGAAACGAACGCTCCTCTCATTTTGGAGCCCCATCGTCAAGGGCCCATTCGGACTACCTACAACTTCCCCTTGACGAATAATGTCAACGTCGATCAAGTCATGGAATTTGCGATGACATTTATCGAAGACAACATAGAGCGTTTCGTCTGAATCTAGTCTTCGGAGTCATCCTTCAACATAGAGAGACGGGTCATTACAGGTACTTCGTACCCTACTCCAACAACGGCGTGTTCGAAAGACCTGTCTACATCTCGCGAAGAGGCGACCTTCAGCGTTTCCGCCGCCAACTACAGGCTAAAGACATCCTCGTCGAACTGTTGAGACAACGTCCCGACACCAAGTGGATACCTGTGCTTGTGACCAACGTTCATTTTCTGGTAACTTCTACCTTTTACCCTCTGGGTCAAGGCCAGCTGCCGGACTACCTCATGAAGAAGGATAGTCTCTACACCTTGGTCAAGAATCAAAATAATGGGAAGCCTTACGAGGATAATCTTTGCGCGTTTCGTTGTCTCGCCAACCACCGCGGACACGAGATCAAATGTACAGAAGGCCCAGCAAAACGATTTTACCGAGAGTGGACCGAAGAGCCCGTAGAAGACTTCGAAGGTTTGACTATCGAGGAATTCCCGGAGTTCGAAACCCGCTTTGAAGTGAACCTGGAAGTCTACAACTTGACCGAAGATGGATTCGCGTGGTCGGTCTACAAGTCGAGAGGTCAACATCAGACCACCATGTACGTCAATGTACATGAAAATCACATGTCGTACATTCGGGATTTCACAATGTATGCGCAAAAATACCAGTGCAAGACCTGCGAGCGCCATTTCGATCACGCTGGAAACCTTCACCGTCACCAGAAGAGCTGCACGAACAAGACCAATTTCGTGTATCCGGGTGGGTTTCATCGCGCTAGGGAGAGCGTTTTCGACCGATTGGAACAGTACGACATTCACGTGATGGAAGAAGACCGAACATTTCCGTGGTACATTTGCTACGATTTCGAAGCCCTCTTGCAAAAGGTGCAAGATCAACCTACGGACATGTTGCAGTGGACCCACAGGCATGTCCCCATAAGTGTGTCGTTGTGTAGCAATGTGGAGGGACACAGCGAGCCGATATGTATCTTAGAGGCTAGTCAAGATAGACTCGTTGAGAGTATGGTGGCCTGCATGAATGAAATTGCAACCCGTGTCTACGAACTTGCCGAAGACAAATGGGGATGGATTTTAGAAGCCATTAATGAAGCCATCAAAAAAGAGGACACTGATCAAAACAGTTTTAAAGATATTGACCTCGAGAGGTTTGAGCAAGAAGAACAAGATAGTAGCGAAGACGAACTGGATGATTGTGATCCGGAAGGTCCAAAGAAGAAGTCTCATCCACTCGTGAAAATTTACGGTGAAATGGAAACCTATATGTCTCAGGTACCGGTGATTGGGTTTAATTCCGCCAAGTATGACCTCAACCTTATTAAAGGCAGCATAGCCAAGTACCTGAACTTGCACGAGAGCTCGGGAACCTTTGTTGTAAAGAAAAACAATGCATATACCTGTATAGCTATGAACACCTTAAAGTTTCTGGACATGTCACAATTTCTGGCCCCTGGTTCCTCTTATGCTGGCTTTCTCAAGGCATATCGGGTGACAGAACAAAAGGGTTTCTTTCCCTACGAGTGGTTTGATGACATCGCCAAGCTTGAGGACACAGCTCTACCACCACACGAATCCTTTTACAGTCAGTTGAAAGGCAGCAACATTTCGGAGGAAGAGTATGCCTATTGTCAGGGAGTTTGGCGGGATCAAAACATGCAAACGTTTAGGGAATTCCTCATCTGGTACAACAATCTTGATGTCAAGCCATTCGTCCAGGCCGTAGAAAAGTTCCAGAATTTTTATTTCCAGAAAGGCATCGATGTCTTCAAGACTGCCATCTCCGTTCCCGGCATTGCCCGACAGCTCCTGTTTAAGACTGCCAGGAACCAGAACGCCAACTTTTCCCTTTTCGACGAGGGAAACAAGGACCTGTACCAAACCGTTAAACGTAACATCGTCGGCGGTCCGAGCATTATTTTCACTCGTCACCACTGCGCTGGCCAAACACGGATCCGAGGTCAGAAGCCGTGCCGTTCGATTCTCGGGTTTGACGCAAATGCCCTATACCTCAATGCCATTGGTCAGCCCATGCCCGTGGGACCGTTCGTGCGCCGTCTAGCCAACAACGACTTTCGACCGGAGCTACGCGACAAATACATGTCAGCTTACTACTGGATGGACTGGTTGGCGCATAGTCACGGGATGACCATTCAACACAGACTGAACACCGGACGAGAAGTCATCATTGGCAAATATCCCGTAGATGGATTCGTACCGGCCACCGGCCCCGAAGACAAAGGTATCGTCTTCCAGTTTCACGGGTGTTTTTGGCATGGACATGTATGTGACGTCACCAGAGGGGTCAAGGACGAGACATGGCGAACCACCAGAGCTGAAAAATACAAGAAGACCAGGGAAACTACGGCTTATCTGAAGCGAGATCATCAAGTCGTAGAAATATGGGAATGCGAGTTTCGTCAATATTGTCATCAAAACCCCAAAATCTTCGACTTTATCGATGCCATGCGCCCGGGATTCTTTCGAGAACATAAGGGCAAGATTACAGAAAATACCATCCTAGAAGGCGTGGTGAATGGAGGACTCTTTGGCATGGTGGAAGTGGACATACAGGTCCCTGACCAGTGGCCAAGTCACTTTCGACACCCATCCTTGTCACCATATGGCTACTTTCGAGAAATGTCTCCTCTGTTTTGTTCCACAGACATCGCTTACGATGACATCGGAGCCCATATGCAGGCTCATGTCCGGGAGTATCAGCTCTCTGACCAACCTCGCAGATTACTGGTGGGTGGAATGAAGGCCCGACAGATCTTGCTGGCCACGCCACTGCTCCAGTGGTACCTCAAGCATGGCTTGGTGGTGACCAAAATATACCAGGTGGTCGAGTTCCAACAACAACGTTGCTTTCGAGAGTTTGTCAAGGAAGTGAGTGACGCTCGACGTCAAGGGGATACTGACCCAGACACGGCTATCATTGCCGACACCATGAAAGTCATCGGCAATTCTGGCTACGGCTCGCTGATCATGGATAAGACCAAGCACAGCGATGTGAAGTACGTCCAGGGTGAAAACGAGGCCTGTCTGAAAATCAATGATCCCCTCTTTCGAAATCTCGAGTGCCTCGACCAGGAAGAGCAATACTACGAGGTTGAAATGGCAAAGCGTAAGATAAGGCTGGATTTGCCCATCCAACTCGGTTATTTCATCTTACAGTACGCAAAGCTGAGGATGCTAGAGTTTTACTACGATTTCATGGATTGCTACGTCAATCGGTCTGATTTCGAGTACTGCGAGATGGACACCGACAGCGCTTACATGGCCATTTCTGGGTCCAGCCTGGAGGACATCATCAAACCGGAGATGAAAGAGGAGTACGACCTAGGACTGCGGGGCTACTGCACCGATTTGAATATTGAAGCGGATGCTCAACACCACTGGTTTCCCCGTACCTGCTGCGCTAAACATGCCAAGTACGACAAGCGTACACCAGGACTGTTTAAACTTGAGTACCAGGGGGACGAAATGATCGGACTCTGCAGCAAGACCTACATCGTACGCAAAGCCAAGATAGTCCAACCTTCAAGCTGTCGCATTACCGCCTCTCGACTTTTGAATAAGGCCAAGGGATGGGGTCTGAAAAGGAAAGGACGGCGGGCACACCATACACAGGAATACAAATTGAGTTCAAAAGGTGTGAGCAAACGGCACTTGACAGCCCCCATGGCAAAATTTCGTCGAGTTCTGAAAACCCATCGTGCTCAGAGTGGATGCAATCGTGGCTTTCGAGTGAGAAACAACGCTGTGTTTACATACACGCAAGAACGACGTGGATTCTCTTACCTATATTGTAAGAGAAAAGTGCTGGATGACGGGATTCATACTGACCCTCTGGACATCACGTTGTGCCCACTTCCACCGCATGAACTAGAAGTGGACGATCAAGAGCTAAGCGACATGCTGGCTAGCAATTTCGGGGATGACAATATATAAACTTTGCCATACTCATCTTATGACATTGGACCATAAATGAAAGTAAATTTGATTGAATGGTGCACCGGGATTCAAATCATTTAACTAAGGGTATAAATGTCAGTGTCTCCCAGACACCACCGTTATATTCAAGATGTATCCATTTCCGGAATGTACATCAATTGCCGTATCGGGAGCCACCATGAGCGGCAAGAGCTTTTGGACCTATCGCCTCTTGCGAGAGAAAGACGGCATGTTTTCTTCACCGCCAAAGAAAGTGTTGTATTGCTACGGCATCTACCAGCCTCTATTCGATACCATGGAAAAAGAGTTGCCTTTCGTCACTTTCCATCAAGGTTTACCGAGTGAAGATACCCTGAAAGCCTTCTCCAGTCCCAGCAGCTGTAACTTGGTGATTCTGGACGATTTGATGACCCACGTGACAACATCATCGGAGATGGAAAGCTTGTTTACACCTGAGTGTACTCTACATCAACCAAAACCTTTACTGCAAAGGAAAGCACAGTCGCACGATCAACCTCAACACTCACGTCTACGTACTCATGAAAAATCCCAGAGACGTGTCTCAGCTCCAGTGCTTGGCTCGGCAGGCGTTCTTGGGTAAAAACGCCTTTCTCATGGGCGCCTATAAAGACGCGACCTCGAAGCCCTACGGGTATTTGGTGCTGGACTTTTCGCCGGGTGCTGTGGAAGCCTATCGCGTGCGTACCAAAGTCTTTACCGGAGAAGATACAGTTGTATACCAGCAGGCATGAAGAAAATGGTGTTATTGCCTTACGGTCGCTATCAACGTTTACTATCGAAGGACGAGCCTCTTACGACGGAACAAGTCCCTGTGACGTCGCTACACGCAGAGGAGGTCTTAGATACAAACGAGAGTGCTACAAACAGTAACTTTGGGACACCGAAGTATGAGGAGGCGCTCATTTTACGATTTCCAAAGTCCATGCAAAACAGAGTGCGAAGCGTCTTGGATTATATTCAACCCCTTGTAACGTGGAACGACAAAGGAGAAGTAGCTATACAGGGTCGGAACATCCCAGGGTCAAATATAGTCGATCTCCTGAAAGTGCATTTGAAAGACTATAAAGAGTTTCATCCAGTCGGGAGAGACGCATTTCGAACGGTGTTGTATGAGCTCAATGTACCCATGAGCTTGTTGGCACCGAGCGCTAGACAACAGTCAGGAAGGGGTAACCTACCTCCACCCCCGGGCATTCCGTTAAAGAGACAAGAAGATCCAGATCAGAAAAAAGTCAAATGGCTTCGCCTATGAAGTACGAAGATTATTTGGCCAGTATCTATTACGATCCCAACCATGCTGGAGCCTACGGAAGAGTGGAAAAATTATACAGAGCCGTGCGCAAGGACGGTAAATTTGTTCTCGGTAGAACCAAAATTCGTAACTGGTTGCTAAAACAAGAAGACTATGCCGTGCATCGAGAAACACGTTCCCAGTTTAAACGGAGACGCGTCATAGCACCTTTTGTGGATTATCAGTGGGATGTGGATACTGCCAACATGGCGCACTACAAAAAAGACAATGACGGCTACGCTTATTTCGTATTGGCGATCGACATCTTATCTAAATTCGTGTGGACGATGCCCTTGCGGACAACCACGGGTCAAGAAATGGTGGATGCTTTGACTCAGGTCTTCACTTCGGGACGGAAGCCTACCCACCTCCGAAGTGACCCTGGTACAGAAATGGCGAATAAGAAGGTAAAAGCCTTGCTCAAGAAAGACGGAGTAGAGTTCTTTGTGACGCATAACGTGGTGAAAGCCTCTTACGCCGAAAGGGCCATCAAAACTATTAAATCGCGACAGATCCGATATATGACCTATAAGCAAACGAGACGCTGGGTCGACATCCTTCCAGACATCACGGCGGGCTACAATGCGACCTATCATCGATCCATCAAAAGATCGCCGGGAAGTGTCAAACCACAAGACTCCGTGGACTTATGGAAACTGCAGTACACCAGTCAGCCTAGCTCGACCGCGAAAAAGACAGACTCGTCGCGTGTCAGGGACTATAAATACAAAGTAGGGGATCTCGTGCGTGTGTCTTTCCTGAGGCGCGCCTTTCAACGCGAGTATGACGAGCGATGGTCGAGGGAGCTGTTTGTCGTAAACGAACGCTTTATGAGCGATGGACTCCCGCAATATCGACTGAAAGATTACGCCGGAGAAGTCGTCAGTGGCACGTTTTACGAAAATCAACTGAAAAAAGCTTACGAACAATACCGTTATTTAGTGGAGACGGTGCTCAGGACCAGAAAACGAAGGGGTCGAAAGCAGCTGCTCGTAAGGTGGAGAGGATGGCCATCCAAGTATGACTCCTGGATAGACGAAACAGATATCAGTTCTTTAAATAACGGGACACCGACCACAAGTTCCTCATAAAGCATGGCGCAGCGGGTCGAGAAGCATCTAGACTTATTCCGCCTTTTGGTAGACACGACGGAAGCTCAGCGTCTGGCAATTGTGAAAACGTGCACCTCGAGTCAAATACGAAGTCTGTTAGAAGCTATTTACAACGTGCTGAAAGGTACCTGTCCCATCAGCGATAAAGCGAAGAAGAAATTGTATCCTCAAAGAAAGACCATTCGACGCCTCGTGTCCAAAGATCTCACTCTTCAGCAGCGGCAGCGCCTGCTAGTGAGACACGCGACGCTTTTGCCACTTCTGCTCAAACCCGTAGTGGAGATTTTAGCGAAGAAGGAATAGACAGGAGAAAGTGGTACGACTCTACCAGTCTTTATGAGATGGAGAGATATCTTTACGTGCAAAGCGACGAAAGTAACGCCTATTTCGACGACAATACTAGCACGAGATTCAGAGTACAACTGAAGTTCCCCTTAAATTTACCCGGCATATGGAAAGTAGCGTTGGTGGAGTTTCACGCCAAGGAAAATTCAAAGTTGACCAAAAAAGCGGAGGAAGGACTTTACATTTATGCCGATATATGCAAAGAAAGCATCGTCTTTGGCGAGGAAAGACCTTTGTTGAGGCGTCTGGAAAGGAGCAGTAAAGGCAAATGGGATTACCTGCTGGACTCCCCTTTTTACTTGCCAGTGTCGAAAACTGAAGTGAGAGACGTCGAGGTGTATATAAAGGGAGAGCGCGACGAAGACGTGACATATTTATTGAAGCCCGTGCGCTTGACGCTTCATTTCAAGCATTATCCATTTTGGTGAGACACCATGAAACTGTACGTGCCTGATCCGCAGGTCTGGGTGGATTACTTTGAGGGTGTGACTCAAGGCTCTTCGAATCAAAGGGGTGGTGGACGAAAGCCTGGCATTATAACGGTTAAACCGGCGAAAAAGAAAGAGGAACAAGACGTCACTATAAAAGCCGTATTGCCGACGGAACAGACGGCGGCTCAGGCCAAATCTGAATTGGAAAGAGAGGCTATAAATCCGAAGGAAGTAGAGAAAGCGTTTCAGAATATGACCAAACGCCGACGGGAGAGCACGAAAAGAAAAGTGCCAGAATCAATCGCTTCGACTGCAAAACGGCAGAAAAGGAGAGACAAAAAGCGTCGTGAGGGAAGAGTCTCTAAGAAACATCGAGTTTACCCTCCGAAGAAGCCTGACATTTTTGTCATTGCATAAACGATGTCCGTCTTCAACGAAGAAGAATTTAAAGAGGGTCTCGTGCCAGAACTGTTGTTATTCGATTTACCGGGTACGCAGACGAGCGTCAATGAGATCTACAACGAAGAAATCCGACCTCTCGCCGCTGTATCGGGCGACGGACCGTACGAATTTCGCATTAACGGGCAACATTCCACAGATTATTTGGACTTGAAGAATTCTCAACTTTACGTCAGGTTGAAAGTCCAGAAAGCTGACGGTAGCGATTTGACAACAGAACCGGTTGGCCCGGCGAACTTGATTTTGCAAAGTCTATTTTCGGCCACTGAGGTGACGTTGCAGAACAAAGCCAGTATCAGCAACAACTACAATCCTTACAGGGCCTACATTCACACGTTGCTGCGTTACGGTCAGGATGCCTTATCCTCTCAGGTGCAAACCCAAGGTTGGTACATAGATGACAACGATTCTCCGGGGGTGACAGATCCGGCTGGCGCTAACAACGGGTTGTATGAAAGAGCAAAGCTTATCATCACCTCTAAGACACTGGACTTACAGGGACCTATCTTTCACGACTTGTTTTCCATGGAACGGTACCTGCTCAATCAAGTGGACGTAAAACTTAAAGTCTACCGAAGCCCAGCCAGCTCCGCCTTGCTCGCCAAAGATGCCAACACCCACTTCAAGATCAACATCGAGGACATTTACGTGTTGGCCAGGAAAATCAGAGTAAGCCCGGCCGTTCTTTACGGACATTCGACAATTTTGGAGAAACGGAACGCCGTATACCCTTACACGAAAGTAGAGTGTCGTTCACAGAGCGTAGCCACGGGCAGTACTTCCTTCAACTGGGACAACTTGTTTCAAGGTCGAAAACCTGAGAAAGTGATCGTTGGTTTCGTCAAGAGCAAGGCGTTGAACGGGGATTACACCACCAATCCCTACAACTTCGAGAACTGCGGCATCAATCATATCGCCTTGTACGCCGATGGGCTTCCAGTGGGTGGAAACCCTCTAAAGATGGACTTCACCGTGGCCGACGGGACAGCCATCATGAGAGCTTATACCAACCTCTTGATGAGCTCGGGAAAGTGGCGACAGGACGAAGGGAACGCTTTGAACATACAACACTTTATAAGCGGCAGTACCCTCTTCGCCTTCCAGCTGGAACCCGACTTCTCACATCACGGCGAGTACATGTCCCTGGTGAAGAACGGCAACGTGCGCTTGGAGGTCCAGTTCAGCTCTGGACTCTCAGGTACGTCTTTGTTTTGGTTGCTTTGATTTGGGCTTTAACGTCCCCGTCAACACTGTATAGGACATTTTGGAGACGTTGCTTACATTTTCGTGGGACGTTTACCCGACACTGAGATGAAATGACATCTCAAGCCTTGTCGCCCGATGAAAACCAATAGGATTTATAAGCATGAACGGTCCGACTCGTGCTTCTTTGCCTGGGCAGGTTTATATACTCTAAGCGGTTTACCAGTATTGGTGTGCGGGTCGGATTCATCTCTGCGTGGAAGCATCGTGCAACCCATCTATAGGGTACGTCATTGATACCTTACATCTAAAATTCAAAAAAGCGAAACTGTAAACATCTCTATTTTCATGAAATGTAGATGGATTAGAACGCCCCTCGTTTACATTTTTTTTTTCTGACTATACGTGAACACTCGGCGAATGTGTAAAACTTAGCGGGCCTTTTATTCTTTCATATTTTATAAACTTTGTTAAATTTTATAGCGACTAAGCATTTTTTTTTTTTTTGGCATTAACGACATGTCCTAAAAAACGTGTTTTCCTATCAATACGCCTTTCATTTAAAATGAGAATTCAATGAGTAATGCCTTCTCTTTTTTTATTACAGAACCTATGAGTTGTATGGTGTACAGCGAAGGACCGGGCTACTTCGAAATCAACCGGTCGAGAGACATAATCGTACAAACATGAACACGTCGCAGCTTCGATGCGTCATCTCCTGTGACCCGGTATTAAGGGAACGTGTACTGGGCGTGTTTGCCGCGGATCAACTACCCGCATTTCTACCCTACAACCCGTGCGGAGTCATCGTAAATACGGACGTCAGCAGTCAGCCAGGCACGCACTGGCTGGCCTTTTTCGTGTGGAACAATACAATAGAGTGCTTCGATAGCTACGGGCAAGATCCAGTTGTCTATAACACCCTGTTTTCTGAATGGATACAGCGTCATGGTCGTACTGTAGGAGTGAATCGAACACGTCTTCAGAGCGACACATCAAACGTCTGCGGACTTTACTGCGTGTACTTTCTTCGACAAAGACTGTTGGGACATTCCATGAAACGAATTGTACTACGCTTTAGTGCCACCGATCTGGAAGCAAACGATCGCCATATATTGGACATGCTGGCGGGAATTTATTCTCATTGTGTACAGAATGACTGTGTGTATAATCAAACGTGTAAGCCGTTAATACAGACTGTAATATAGGTCCAAAGAAGAACGTTGTTTCCATACTCTAATTTCACGAACGTTGTGTTTAATGAAAAAAAAATATAAATAACTGTTTAAATTCTACCTCATTAAGGTGTGTACATTATGTTGAATGCTATACCTGTATGTATGTCGGTCTCGGCAACTTGAAACGCTTTTCAGCGGTCATTTCTCTGTCCTCTTTCTTCCGAATCAAGAAGGACAGTTGTTATGTTTCTGGCGAAAAGAATGAAACAGAATACTGTTTAATCCGCTTAACGTAAAACAACTTCTTGGGAACAAAAAATGTGGATCAGTGGACTGTTCGGCTGAACAATGACCTACATAGTGTTGACGGGGGCCCGTTAAAATTCAATACACGTATATGACATAAGATTATACACGTGTTTTGAGTTTTACGTTCCCCAAACAACAGCTCAGGGTCGAATAGAGACGAGAGAAATGAGGCAAAAGTCTGAAGAAACCCGGGTTCGAGCCTTTGACTCCCTGATTGACAAAGGCGAGTAGCTCTACAGAAACGTTTCTCCATTTTGTTTGACATCAACACATTTTTGCTTTTCTCTAAGAAGTTGGTATTAATTCTGATGTGACATGATCCTCTTGTTCTCATAAATTAAACAAAGGACATTTAGTCATTTGGTTTTGATTCGTGATCTCCCAAAAAGTTTTGTTTCAGACGAAAAGAATCGATGGACGATACGTTGTTCAACGGTTTTTTTTTTTTTTTTTTTTTTTTTAAAAGGTCAATATAGGGGCATGTCACATATAGAATGGTTCTTTCCATCGGTTGGGTTTGTTCACAAATGTTGTTTGTAAACTACGGGCTACGAGAAAAATAAAAGTCACGGGAAGCGCCACAATCATAAAGAAAGCAGCATGGGCTGTGTGGGGGGATTTAAAAGATCTTTTTTACTCGCGGGGGGGGGGGGAATACAGCCATTATTTAAATTTTACAATAACATTTGTGAACTGCGCCCTCCGATTAAAGCAACCCTGTACTGTACACACACACACACACACACACACACACACACACACACACACATATATATATATACACTATCTATCTATGTAATAAAGCGAATATATAACCGAAGGTGTTTTGTCATCTTTATTAATTACCTCTTCCGCTGATCCAAGAAGGGCAGTTGTCAGTTTTTTTCTGGCGAAAGAATGTGCACTGTACTGGTTAACCGCTTACGGATCAAAATGTAGAAGTAAAAAAGCAATGATCAGCAATCGATAAGCCTGCCCAGGCAACGTGTGGTTAGGTAAACTGACCGGCTAAAAAATGACATGAATAGTGTTGCCTGGGGGCCATTAAACCCCAATTCAGACAAACCAATTTACATTCACCGGGTATGTCGGCTTTTCGCCTACGTCTGTCGAACGTTGGGCTCGGTATGAGTAAAATAATGTTTGAAAGGAACGTAAAACCAAAAGATAAAAACACAAAGTCCATGTATATATATATATATATATATATAACGCTTTATTTTATTGTATAGAAGACAGACATTCCAATACCATGTAATGACCGAACTAATAAAAACATTTTTTCATCCGTTATACGTATCAAAACTGTTAAGATATGTCTATATGGTTCAGGAATCACTCTTTGTTTATACAAAAGATAAGTCCATTTTTCTGGTTCAGGAATCACTCTTTGTCCGTACGATCCGCACTGTCGTTGTATGATGTCCTGGTATTTCCCGCATCGGGAGTGTCTAGCCCCGCTGCATTACCACGAGTCCATAAGCTGAATGGAGTAATCCGCTGCTGATCAAGCACTTCGTTAGAAACACGACGAGTGTTGGCAACGCCATGCATGGGTACGAAAAGTCCAACGTCTCCCACCATTTTCAGATAGGCGCAGTGTCCGGCGGCGTATTTACAATGTTCTAACCAAGGGTTATCCTGAGGATTCCATCCATAAAGCATCACACCGCACGCGAAACACACGACTCTGTCGCTCACATTACTATAGAATAGACCAGCGTTTGCGAGATCCGTCTTCTTTTGATTCAATTGAGGTGGCCACGAAGCAAAGCTCTTCAGTCTTTGTTTAAACATCATATATTCCGGATGCGCCAGATTATCCATGTTGACAATACGAACTCGGTCTTCAAAATGACGACAGCTGCGGTGACACACATGAGGTAATGTCTGTTTAGAGATACTTGTCTAAAAGTATCAGCTGCGCCGACATTTTAATTAGGCGGTTCTTCCAGTCCGGGGTTTTCATGGTTTCTCGCCAGTCCACGCAGTTCAGTTTTAGTTCGTACATCGCGAGGTATTCTGACGAAACGTCCTCTAAAAGGGACACGGCTTCTCTCCACTTCCACATGATACATTGTTCGTCGATCTCGGATAGCACGTCTTCAAAATATAGGGATAACTGTTGACGTTTGGTCAGGTTTAGACACGTATGATTCGTCTGCGATAAAGAATCCCAGAGACACCCTTGGCATTTTCGTTTCACCACAAGCGGTAACCGATACAATATTTCTTTGGCGTAGAAAAAGTCCAAGTAAGACCACAATAGGGACGAATCCATGACTAAATGTTTCAATGTCCGAATGATGACTGATTGGAATACTTTGATGTCATCGTTTTTTAACAGTCATTTTGGCCAGCTGAAAACTCTGAAACATCCTTATCATAACCCATTAAAGTAGAATGAAAGTCACACGATTGGGAAGTGTGATCCCTCACCTCGTGCAGTATTCCGTCCGCTTCAGACTCATACGAGGCTCCGCAATAACTACATAGCCACATTACTTCGGCTTCTTTTTTCCTGGCGAATTCCTCTAAACGTCTAGCTAAGTAAGCTACACTGAGTTGTGAGTTACATATCGCGTCGAAAATATAGCACGGTAGTTTGATGACTTTACTACCGCTTCGTAGTAGGATGTAGATCTCCTGGTTGTATCGCTTCACTATGAGAGAAAATCGCTCGTGCACCTGACAAGTGACTTGATTTCCTTCCCACTGAACGGTAGTAAAATCTTCTAGAGAAAGCGCGTCTAGCTGTTTTTGAGTCATACCGAGAATTTGAAAGCGTGTCGAAGGGTTGACGGTATTTCTCCAATAATTACTGTGAGAGATCCACTTTGCGAATGAATATCATGTCTGTAGGTTCGGTTTCTTATATATTTCGATTTTAAAATTGTGTCGTAGTCCATAATTATCTCGTGCGTGATTCAACCCTTTTTTGTTACGATATTTCGTTCTCGTGCTATCGAAGGAACCGACCCAACATGTTACTAACCGCAGAAGCTTTACGTCGCCGATCTCCGCGCGACTCCAGTAACCGCGCTACGCTTATCGTTATGAGGTTAGGTGGACCGAAGACTTGACAAATAAAAAGGCAGACCCCGATTACACGCAGCTTGTAGCCATATCGTTACTACACTATTACATACAAATAAGCAAGACCATATATGACCTTCATAGCCTTGACTGGGTCGTTAAATTCCGTACTAAACAGAAATTATTTCTAGAGTCTTTTTTTTTTGTTTAGAAAAACAAAATGAGCTGAAGGCGTCTGCAAACGGAGAAATGATCCATTCCGTACGATTCAGGTCGCTTCAGAAAGTAGATCCAGATCAGAGACCGCTAAATCGCCCTTAACATGTCAATAAACAGTGTAGACTCAGATCAGATTACCGGAACATTCCGTAGTCTCGAGTTACCGGATGCCTGTTAAGTTTGATGTATGACAGTTGGCGGAGTACAGTTGACCTGGAGGATAATGGCAATGTCCTCTTTTTTGGATAGATGGCAGAGGAAGAGCAAGAACGGGAAATACGGGTCCCTCTATACTACTAATATTTCTTCAATTTTCGAAGAACTTTATAATTGTAAAACTTCGCATTTACAAATTTGCCTTTAGGCACAGCAACCTGAATAGCAGGGCCCTGATTTGAGAAGAATATGGCATACATTACCTTCTTGACGCTCATGGTCCGCTTTGCAATGCATGGTCTTTTGCAATACTTTGTTGCCCATATTTTGTTCTGAATCTTTCGTTTTGGCTCAAAAAAGTGAACTCTTGTCTCATCACTTGTGACTACATTAACGAAAGACCGTGCTTTGTAATTTGGAAACTTTTTAAGCAACTTCTTGACGCACTGAACGCCTGTCTTTTTCTGCTCATCTGTCAACAGATGGGGAATCCACCTAGCACAAATCTTTCTCATTTTCAAATCCCGTTTCAGAATTGTATGAACTGCTCCTAATGAGATTCCAACCATACTAGCTATTTGCCTAGTGGTGTATCGTGCATCGGTAGCAACTATTTCTTTCACTCTAGCAACCATCTTGGCAGATGTTGCTCTTTTCGGCCGACGATCATGTGGTGCATCTTCTGTTGAGCCTAGCCCACAGCTGAATTTCTTACACCAACGAAAAACTGTCGGAAAAGACATTTCATTATGCCCATAAACCGAACATATTTCATCAAAATGTCTTTGCACCGTATACCAAGAATACAACGATTCTTAATATAGGACCGTATTTCAACGGCGTACTCTGACCTTCTTCCAACCATGTTTTGTATTAATATACAAGAGTAGACAGTGTTTATCGAACGATATACATGGCTAAAGTGAACGGATTTTAACAGGTTTGGTATCAATGTATAGGTAAAATGTTTTTCTACGCTGTGATATTTATTTCCAGGTGATTTTCGCATTAATGCATGAGAAAACGTTCTACTTGCATTCATATTTGAACAGTCCTTGTATGTCTTAATTATAGAACGTAATACGGCAACTTTGTTCTGTTTTCATTGTTAATAAAGAACAACTAATATTCATGAATACCTAAATAAGTTAGTTTGCATTTTCGCACTTATTTGATATCAACTATGTAACCTTATCCTGTTCTATGAGCAAGACTGATTGCTAAAAAGTTACCCACACAAAATCCTAGTCAATGCATCACTACTAGAAAATCATGCAAGTGAACTCATTTACATATTTATGAAAATTTATCAGTACATATACTTATTTTGGCAAACCATCCAATAATACTAAGCCTAGCGATGTTCTGAAATTCTCTGACAAACGTAAAGAAGCGAACCACATATGCTCAACAAAATGTTGTTTTCCATGACAACTTTACAGCCCCCGCCCATCGGGGCTTGAAGAAATAGATGGGCTGCATGGTGCGTCCACGCATATCTGAAACTGACTGCACACGAGTACTGGTAAACCCCTTTGAGGATCTAAGCCTGCCTAGGCACGGTCCGTCCATGCCTATAAACCCTATTGGTTTCATTGGGCGACATGGCTTAAGATGTCATTTCATCTCAATGTCGGTTAAAAGTCCCTCAAAATTGGAAGCAACGTCTCCAAAATGACCTATACAGTGTTGACGGGGACGTTAAATCTCAAATCAAATAAACAAACCATGACAACTTTGAATTTTATAAAATGATGATAAGTAAAGAAAGAGTAAGCCAATCAAAGTGAGAAAATATTTAGACATAGGGATTTTCAGTGTTATTTATGAATGTAAATTTGCCCAGGTGCATACATCACGTGAACAAGTCCGTGAAATGAAGACCCCCCTATACCCCACTTTTTACAGCGAAAACTGGGGTTTACGGGGGTATACATTATTTTTCTTATTTTTGCTCCAAGACATAGGTTGTGGGTACTCGTTAGAACCGCCGCAATGAGGCGGTTCTAACGAGCACCTACAACCTATGTTTGCAGTATTTATAAGAAAAATATCACGGATTTTCATCAGAAAAATGGCGTTTGGAGATGTGAAAAAATGCACTGTCGCACGGGTGTGTTATCGTAATGTACATAACTGTTATGCTCCAAAAAATCGGGGTCGCCCATAAAGTTCTTTTCCTGCCCTTTAACCAACATTTTTATTTTTTTCCTGACACAATGCCTTTAGTGTGTCATTTACTAAAATAGTATCGGCTTTGCAATGTAAGCCCTAATTTAGAAGAAACATCATTATGAGTGTGTGTGGTGGGATAATTCGGTTTTAATCTGAGTTACAATATACAACACCTACTCAAATTTTCTCTGCATGTTAGAAAAATGACTTGGGTAATATATTTTCTAACTTTGCGGACTTTAATGTAAAATACTACATCTGCAGCAGTTATTCTATGAAAACCTTCAAATTTTGTTTATTTATACGGAACCCGGGAAGGGACATGATTTTTTATTTTTTATAAGTTGTGCGCACAAGATAATAACTTGTGCGGACAAGATATTATCTTGTTCGGACAACATATTATCTTGTGCGCACAAGAAATTATCTTGTGCGGACAACATATTATCTTGTGCGGACAACATATTATCTTGTTCGCACAACATATTATCTTGTTTGCACAACATAGATCTTGGGAAGTTGTGCGAACAAGATATTATCTTGTGCGGACAAGATATTATCTTGTGCGGACAAGATATTATCTTGTGCGGACAAGATAAGATCTTGTGCGCACAAGATAAGATCTTGTCCGCACAAGATAAAATCTTGTTCGCAAAAGATCTATGTTGTGCAGACAAGATATTATCTTGTGCGGACAAGATAATATCTTGTTCGCACAACTTAATATCTTGTGCGGACAAGATAATATCTTGTCTGCACAAGATAATATGTTGTGCGGACAAGATAATATCTTGTGCGCAAAAGATAATATGTTGTGCGGACAAGATAATATCTTGTCCGAACAAGATAATATCTTGTCCGCACAACATATTATCTTGTGCGCACAACTTATAAAATAAGAAAAAAAATAATGTCCCTTCCCCTGTTCCGTATATTTACCATCAACAAAAATTTAATTCAATAAATCATAGCGTGTCTTCGAAACTGAATGGCGAATTATTTTCAAAATCACTTGTATTTTTAATTGGATGAGTAGAAAGAGTTGACAGGGTTTTCTTGACCTTGACTGATGTCAAAGGTCACTTGGGCTGGTCCAATGTCGAAATTAAGGCGGGCGTCCGTTTGGGTTCATGGGCAAACGCTTCATCAAGATTCTCCTTACCAAAACTTAAATTGCCTCGCCTAACGTCTCGGGCAAATATCGCTCTCGGTCAGGAAATGTGGTCCCTGAATCAAAATAAATAATAATAGTAACTGAATCGTGTTTCTATCAATGGTACTGAAATCTTATGAGCTTCGATTTTCGTTATTCATTACGATAACCCAACCGTGTGATCGGCCCCCGCCCATAGGGGCTTGAAGAAATATATGGGCTGCATGATGCTTCCACGCAGAGCTGAATCCGACCCGCACACTAGTACTGGTAAACCGCTTAGAGGATCTAAGCCTGTCCAGGAACCGCGGTGCGAGGCGGACCGCCCATGCTAATAAACCCTATTGGTTTCATTGGGCGACAGGGCTTAAGATGTCATTTCATTTCAGTGTCGGGTAAAAGTCCCACAAAATTTGAAGCAACGTCTCCAAAATGACCTTTACAGTGTTGACGGGGACGTTAAACCTCAAATCAAACAAACAAACAAAACCACCCGTGGGACATAGTGCATTTTTTTCACATTTCCAAAATGGCTGCTTTTCTGGTGAAAAGCCGTAATATTTTTTTTATAAATGCTCAAAACATATGTTGAGGGTGCTTGTTAGAACCGCCTCAGTGAGGCGGTTCTAATGAGTACCCACAACCTATGTCTAGGAGCAGAAATAAGACTAGAAATGCGTCCATTGGACACGGATGCCCCCGCCCCAAAATATGTCTATGTTCGTATTCATCCATAGAAAGTTATTGACAGTGTTTAAGTTTTGGACCCTTTTTATGCCATTTGACCTCCAAGTATGACCTTGGAGGTACGGATCTGGGTTTGCACGTGACACATTGTCTCATGAGGGTTAAAATTTCTTCAAAATAATTTCAAAATCCATCCAAAAATAAGTAAGTTATTGGCTGCGTTTAAGTTTCGGACCCTTTTTTTGACCTTTGACCTCCAAGTATGACCTTGATCTTGGAGGTACGGACCTGGATTTTGCATGTGACACATCGACACATGATGGTTAACATTTCTACAAAGTAATTTCAAAATCCATCCAGAAATAAGAAAGTTATTGACTGCGTTTAAGTTTCGGACTCTTTTTTTGACCTTTGACCTCCAAGTATGACCTTGACCGTAGAGGTACGGACCTGGGTTTTGAATGTGACACATCGACTCATGATGGTTAACATTTCTACAAAGTAATTTCAAAATCCATTAAGAAATAAGAAATTTATTGACTGCGTTTAAGTTTCGGACCCTTTTTTTGACATTTGACCTCCAAGTATGACCTTGACCTTGGAGGTACGGACCTGGGTTTTGCACGTGACACGTCGTCTCAAGATGGTTAACATTTCTGCCGAGTAATTTTAAAATCCATCAAGAAAGAAGGAAGTTATTGACTGCGTTTAAGTTTCGGACGGACGGACGGACGCACGGACGAACGGACGGACGGATAGGGGCAACGCTATATGCCCTTTCCACCATTCTTCGAATGGCGGGGGCATAAAAACTAATGTATACCCCGTAAACTCCAGTTTTCTCTATATAAAGTGGGGTCCAGTGGGGTCTTCATTTCACGCACATATTCACGTGATGGATACGTATGCCACAGCCGCTCCAATGGATACTTGAGATAAAGAGTGCTAATGAATTTGCATATGTACATGTAACGCGACGTCTGATAAGATAATGTAAAAAACATGTTTTGGGCAAACAGAACATTTTTTTAAGAAAACACGTGAAAAAGTACAGTAGAATGGGGATAACTATTTATATTACATGCATAACAGAGAAATACCATGATTTCTATCAGACAAAAACATGATATTTTTCCTTTTAGCTAAGGAAAAATATTTCCTCTTAGCTGGGGAAATAAATCTTTCTGGCTGGAACTACTTTTGACACAAGAAACAAGGTACTGTTTTTGCAATGAAATCGCTATATTCAAACGCGGGAAAGTTCAGACACGTCGACGTTAATCATGACGTCAGCTCAATGGCGTCTGAGAAGATATCAACAAACGTTCAGAATGCGTGACGTTCGAGTAGGATGCAAGGTTGGAATACAGATTATCTGGACATAATTACAGAATGAGGGGTACGTTTGGTGACCGTTCTCTCGTATTTTTAATTGTTTTATCATTATAATACGCACTCGTTTCTTTATCGGATGTTCAACCTCCCTCGGTTTATAAATCCCATATTTAGAATCGGCTGAGTAATTATCATTTGGGGAGGTAAATAGTCGGTTTTACGGTCGCTAACGTCTTACGTCTCCGCAGACGCGTTGGAGTGAAACGAAATTTGCGGCCGTACAACCGCCGATTTAACTCCCCAAATGACAAATTTGAAAACAAGTTATCCCCTAATTCTAATGCGCTTGTATATGGGCAAAAAAGTGTGATTTCTAAAAATAAACACCGAATAAGTTTATTAGAATGGGAAAAACTGTATTGAAAATTTCATCTGGGGATGTAAATTGTCAGTTTTCCGTAAAACCACCAATTCACCTCCCCAGATACTCAAATCGACAAAATTTAATAATGGAGTTGCAGTGATATTGTTTGAATATTCTATGCTCGCAAGTCTGTTGTTCCAACTTTCACTTCATTTCGAAAACACGCCTATACAAATACACTGTAGCCTTTATCGCCGAAAAAATGAAAATGTTAAGATGACAAATTGTGATATTTTTCTTATTTCTGCTCAAAATATAGATTGTGGGTACTCGTTAGAACCGCCTCGATGAGGTGGTTCTAACGAGTACCCACAATCTAAATTTTGGAGCAGAAATAAGAAAAACAAGGATTACCCCTGTAAACCCCAGTTTTACTATATAAAAGTGGGGTTCAAGGGGGTGGGGGGGGGGTCAAAATTATATAGGCCTGTTTCCGTGATGCATGTATATTTTCAAACTGCAATGTTGTCTTCAAAGCGTGAAACCACACTGGGCAAACACCCGTTTAAGGGTTTTCAGCATTCAATCCGTTTTGAGGACGCTTAAATAATTTTAGCGCAAAACAGACAGAATGTCAGCGAGACAATGACTATACATGTAAGTGTGATGCAGGCTGTTGCTTTCACACAGGCTTGGTTGAAGCAAGCTCAGCCTGCCCATTTAGCCTACGTGGCGACCACAGGGCAAGAAAATGCCAAAGAAACCATATTTCTTGCACACCAGACAAAGAAATCCGTTATTTTACCCTGGGATAGAAATTTATGTTCTGACCCTGGTGTTCCGACCCATGCAACTAACATAAATGCGTTTCAATTCTATTCAACTGCCGGAACTACTTCCGCACTACTTTTGTTTTGTAAACAATATACATGTGCGAGCTGTCAAAACCAACTGGAAGTGTTGTGCAAGAAAAAGAATCCAATATGAGGTTCTGTTGTAGATGGGCGTTTCCAACCCTCGGGATGACCGTGCTGAGCGGAACCTCGGCGTAGCCTCGGTTCCGCTCAGCACGGTCATCCCTCGGGTTGGAAACGCTCATCTACAACAGAATCCCATATCAGATTCTTATAGTCTCCATGCTGAAACAAAATATCCATTAATGATATCTGCAGCCGTTTAGATGAACAGGAACTCGGTCCAGTGGATTCACAAGTGAACTGGCAAATTTCAGTGACACCGATTACTCTTCAGCAGTGGATTCCCTTGGACAAGTAGCTTGCTAATCTCAAGACTTGGTGAACGAGATTGTTAAAACAATTCAGGGACTTACTGACGAGAAATAAAAAAAATACAAGGTATACGGAGTTCCTCAGTGATTCATGTACCAGCTTTTAGAATAAGTAAAACGCAGTATGAAACTGGCTTTTCAAACATATATGAGACAATCCAGCGATATGCAAGACTCCTGGTTGAGCATAAAGTCTAATGAAATCAAGGTACAAGTATTTGCAGACAACGCAAAACATAAACAAGAGGACCAAGATGGTCCTGTATCGCTCACCTGAGCTAACAGATTCAATGTTTCAGGAAGTGCCAACCTTAACTGAAGAATTTATTGGAGGACAAGGTGATGACATGGTAAACATTTTCTGCTATAAAGTACAATATAACTCTACGATAAATCGGCTGTCTTCACCGGTTTTCAAACTCATTCAAGCTATTTTCCTGACTTGCTTGTATGTAACTTTCAAGAAGATCCGATATACACTGAAGGGGCTATGGTGATGACAAGGTCAAAAATAAGCAATTAACACCAGTTTTCGAACTCCTCCGAGCTTTTTTGTCTGACTTACTTATTTGTAAGTTTTATGAAGATCCGATCAAATCTGAAGGGACAGCAGTGATGGCAAGGTCGAAAATAAGCACTTTTAACCAAGCAGGGGACATAACTCCATGATTAATTGACTGGCATTGCTAGTTTTTACATAACTCCATCAGTAATTGACACACATCGCTAGTTTTCAAACTCATCCAAGCTTTTAAATCGGACTTACTTGTACATAAGTTTCAAGAAGATCCGATCAAAACTGAAGGGGCTTCGGTGATGACAAGGTAAAAAATCGGCATTTTCAGCAATCAAAGGCATGTAATTCTATGAAAAATGGTCCGACTTAGCCGGTTTTCGAACTCATCCGAGTTTTTATCTCCAACCACATTACATTTACGTTTCAGAAAGGTCCGATCAAAACTGAAGGGGCTACGGTGATGACAAGGTCAAAAATCGGCATTTTCAGCAATCATAGGGACGTAACTCTATGATAAATGGGTCGAATAGGCCGGTTTCCAAACTCATCCGAGTTTTTATCGCCAGCCACCTTATATATACGTTTCAGAAAAATCCGATCAAACTGAAGGGGCTACGGTGATGACAATGTCAAAAATCGACATTTTCGGCAATCAAAGGAACGTAACTGTATGATACATGGGTCGACTTGGCCGGGTTTCGAACTCATCCGAGGTTTTATCCCCAGCCACCTTACATATAAGTTTCAGAAAGATTCGATCAAAACTGAAGGGGCTACGGTGATGACAAGGTCAAAAATCGGCATTTTAAGCAATCAAAGGGACATAACTCTATAATAAATGGGCCGACTTGGCCGGTTTTGCGAGCTCATTCGAGTTTTTATCCCCCGCCACCTTACATATAAGTTTTAAAAAGATCCGATCAAAACTGAAGGCGCTACGGCGATGACAAGCATTTTCCCATAGTAAGTCTATGGGATCTTGGGGTTGCCATAACAACCAAAGTTTAAGAGCGATTTCGAAAAAAAGTTTATGTCATCAATGCCCCACCTGAGGCATGCTACAGATGAGAAATGATTGAGATCAGCCTGCAGGCTGCAGAGATATAGCTGCTCAAAAGTATGGACGGACGACGGACGACAGACGACGGAGGACCCACTATACTATAAGCCCCCCTGGAGCCTTCGGCCCAGATGAGCTAAAATCGGCATTTTCAGCAATCAAAGGGACATAACTCTATAATAAATGGGCTGACTTGGCCGGTATTCGAACTCATCCGAGGTTTTATCCCCAGTCGCCTTACATACAGTAGAACTTCGATGGCTCGAACACCGATGGCTCGTTTACCATGGGTGAGTCGAACCCGTTCTTGAGCCCCTAGGGAAATCCTCGACATAAGAAATACTGGGGGATCATTTAGAAGATAATAGTCTTTTATGTTGCAAATGAATGCTGTGTGTACTCATTAGAATCGCCTCGATGAGGCGATTCTAATAAGTACACACAGCATACATATTCATTATAGAACACCGAAAAGACGTCAAAAAGGATCTCGTTATGCCCCCTGGCAGTAGCCCTCAGTGGCTCGAACTACCCCTGCCTCGAACAGATTTTCATGGTCCCGAAGGTGCTCGAGCCGTTGAAGTTCGACTGTATAAGTTTCAGAAAGATCCGATCAAAACTGAAGGGGCTACGGTGTTGACAAGGTCAAAAATCGACATTTTCAGCAATCTAAGAGATGTAACTCTATGATAAATGGGCCCAGTTGGCCGGTTTTCATACGCGTCCGAGTTTTTATCCCCAGTCACCTTACATATAAGTTTCAGAAAAATCCGATCAAAACTGAAGGGGCTACAGTGATGACAAGGTCAAAAATTGGCATTTTCAGCAATCAAAGGGACGTAACTCTATGGGCCGACTTGGTCGGTTTTCGAACTCAACCGAGGTTTTATCCCAAGCCACCTTGCATATAAGTTTCAGAATGATTCGATCAAAACTGAAGGGGCTACAGTGATGACAAGGTAAAAAATCGGCATTTTCAGCAATGATGACAAGGTCAAAAATTGGCATTTTCAGCAATCAAAGGGACGTAACTCTATGATTAATAAGCCGACTTGGTCGGTTTTCGAACTCATCCGAGTTTTTATCCCCAGCCATCATACATATAAGTTTCAGAAAGATCTGATCAAAACTGAAGGCGCTACGGTGATGACAAGCATATTCCCATTGTAAGTCTATGGGACCTTGCCATAACAACCAAAGTGTTAGAGCGATTTCGAAAAAAAAACACCTTATGTCATCAATGTCCCACCAGAGGCATGCTTGATTGAGATCAGCCTGCAGGCTGCAGAGATATAGCTGGTCAAAAGCGTGGACGGACGGACGACGGACGGACGACGGACGGACGACGGAGGGACTAACATCCTATAAGCTCTCCTCGAGCCTTCGGCCAAGGTGAGCTACAAATGTGTCCTTAAGGCAGTTTATGGTCACTAGAGCTCAAGAACAACTCCACTATTTGCTGTAGATGGAATAAGCTTCCGTCTTCATGTGTCTTTCATCGACAAACATCTATAAACGATGAAGCTATTAACGGACATACATATGAGGAATGTCTCCGCCGCCCACCGGGGCTTGGAGAAATAAATTGGGCTGCATGGTGCTTCCACGAAGTGCTGAGACTGACAACACATGAGTGTGTCAGGCCGCCAAATGCATATATGCCTTTTGCTTTTTTTTTTTTTTTTTTTTTTTGGAGGTGTGGGGGGGGGGGGGGTGCAGGGCTTTAGATTTCATTTCATCTCAATGTCGGGTAAAAGTCCCACAAAATTGGAAGCGGCATCTCCAGAATGACCTTAATAGTGTTGACGGGGATGTTAAACATCAATTCAAACCCAAAACAAATATATGAGGAACGTTTCGGCTGCTTGCTGAGTTCCAAACCGCCACTGAAACAGTGAACGCAACAAAACTCCATGATCAGAGATCTAAAAAGAACTAAGTCATCTAGTTGCAAAGAAACTGACAGAATTATATCATATAGGAAAATGAATGATCTCTCAAACATGCAAGGATCCATGCACAAAATATCAGCCTATTCGAACGGAAAGAGAATGCTATAGTCGCCACAGTCATAGGAGAAACGTTTTATTGTAAATTTCTAGGTTCATGCAGACAGAGGTGCTAGACGAGTTTACTGTAGCAAAATAAAAGATGCGAAATGATGTGCATCAATATATCTGATTCATGTGACAGCTGTGATTTCACATTCCGCATCAAAAAAGGCTCAGGTATATATAAGTCAGCACCATGAAACTCTTACAAGGTGACCGGCATTGCACATTTCATTACTGGTCATGAACATACTCATTAGAACCGAGTCTGCTGTTTTCGTTTATTTGGTGTATTCTTTGCTTCCAGAGTATCTAGCTTTCAGAACTTATTTATCTTCACTGCAGCTGGTGTTGTGGCGTGTGACGGCCGTAAAAAGTCTCCCCGTACATCATCATAGTGCAGATTATATTTTCTTATCCTTTGGGATCATTAAAACATTGAGTTCAATTAGAATCGTTTTGAAAATAGAGTTCTTCGTAAGCCGTTGCTGGGGTCGGGGTTTGCACATTTCAGTCAGTACTGGTCATGAACAGACTCAATAAATCCGAAAACCGACTCTGCTATTTTCGTTTATTTTGGTGTATTCTTTGCTTCCAACAAAACTGGTGCCCACTCTGAAGATTCACCATTAAAAACAACACGCTGTTTTCTGTATCAAAGGAAGGAATCTATCCATTTGAGAGTATTTTACCAAATTCCATAACCAAATAACTTAGATTTAAGTAGTTCATGTGGTGGGGTGTCAAAAGCTTCTCGAAGTCCAGAATAAATGTGTCTATCTGTCCCCCTTTATCCAAGATTTTTACCCATTCAATAATAACTGTGCTTAACTGAGTATCACATTTATGCCTTTTCATAAATGCATGTTGCCTGTCTGACAGAAGTTTATGCTCATCCAAAAAAATCTAACTATTCAGAGCTTATCCCATATATGCCTAGTGGCCCTTTTTTGGGACGTTGGCAAACAGTGTAGACCCAGATCAGACGCCGCATAACGCGGCGTCTGATCTGGGTCTACAGTGTTTGCTCAAAGAACATACATTTTTGTACAACTTACATTAAACAAAACAAATCTGACACCCCTATAATTGAAAATGGACAACTCCAAATTTATAAGATGGAAGAATCCATTGTCATATATGGGTTAATTAGACAGTTTACAAACCACGACAGGCTAAAGGACTGAGCGATTCAATGCCGGCTGGTTAGAAAATTTCAAGAGACTATAAGAATCTTATATGGGTGTGAGGGGTGGAAGGAAAAATCCGTTCCGAGGGTCACTGTCCGGCATCACGAGGCTTGCCGAGTGATGCCGGACAGTGATCCCGAGGGACGGATTTTTTTTATCCACCCCTCACACCCATATTGGATTCTTTTTCTTGCATACCTTCCATTTCTATTGCGAATTTTTAATGCTGCTGTCACTTCGGTTACCGACGTCCGCCATTTTGTGATGACACAACAGGAATGTTTAGTGACGTCACGCATGACGACGCCGCGCATGAGGTTGTAATCAACCAGTGCATTTATCAAACACGCGATTATATTCGATTTGGGGTCGGAACACCAGGGTCAGAACATAAATTTCTATCCCAGGGTAAAATCACGGATTTCCTTGTCTGGTGTGCAAGAATTAAGCCTCTCTCAACTGAGGACTTTTAAAATACCAATGAGTAGAGCAGGGGAATATATTGTACCGGGCAGAGCAAAGTGGTAAGGCCGCACTGGGCGATTATGAAGCAAAAACATTCAGCGAAGCCAAGCAGAAACTTACTCGACGAAAAGCAGTATTCTTTGCTTCAACCGGCGTCTGGGCGTCTGAGAGGGGAGATTAGGGATTTGTCTTATCTGGCTGCATAGTTTTACAGAATGCTTAATTATATTGATGATTTTCACAAGCAATATGCACAATTGTCCAAAAATAAAGATAGATTTACTCTAAGGGACCCATGTGCCTACAAGATGGTTTAGCGCGCTGTCTCTTAAACTTTATGTCTCACAAATCTGTATCACGGCTGTGATTTCGAACCCCGTCCAAGTCGCATGTGAGACGCCAAGTACTGTGGACTGAACGTGAGGTCATGATTTTTTTCTCCGAGGACTCCGGTTGTCACCCACGTGTGATTAATGATCCTCTCGTTATAAGGCGTAAAATATCGCTGTGTTTCTACTAACATGCTGAAAAAAAAATTAGTCGGTAGGTAGGAGAACCTTTATATATTTATTTTTTTTTTCTCCCGAATAAAAAACAGGGTCAGGCCTGAATTTTTTTTTTTTTTTTTTTTTTTTTTGTTCTTGTTCATGTTGTTTTATGAATAAAAATGCCATGTTGTGACTAGCAATGTATATCATAATTCATTTTAGATGCTCAAAAAAGTGAGCTCTGTAAGTTGGAAGGTTTTGTTTGTTTGATTTGAGGTTTAACGTCCCCGTCAACACTGTAAAGGTCATTTTGGAGACGTTGCTTCCAATTTTGTGGGACTTTTACCCGACATTGAGATGAAATGACATCTCAAGCCCTGTCGCCCAATGAAACAAATAGGGTTTATTAGCATGGACGGTCCGCCTCGCACCGCGGTTCCTGGACAGGCTTAGATCCTCTAAGCGGTTTACCAGTACTAGTGTGCGGGCCGGATTCAGCTCTGCGTGGAAGCATCGTGCAGCCCATATATTTCTTCAAGCCCCTATGGGCGGGGGCGAAAGTTGGAAGGTACTAAATGCCAAAAACTACAAAAATGTACTTAAAACGCAAAATTACTACTTGGAAAATGCAAAGACGACACCGGGTAAGGGCGGAAATCGAAAACAGCAGGGTCGGCGTTTTAATTGTTATTTTGTTATCTTTCTGATAAAAGTAGTAGAGCCGGGGGCCTGAAGCAGGGTCGGTCGGGCTGCGGAAACACAGCTATATTTTTAGGCCTTAAATAGAAATAATTTAGGAAGGGTCGTTAAACAAACTTATAAATGCACATCCAAAAGTACAGATGGTTGCATTATTTATTTTTATTTTATTGTAGACAAATGAGCCTATGGCAAAACTGGCAAAACCGCAATTTGTTTGATTTACTGGGCGATCATAAGGTATGATGAAGCTTATTATATATTTATTAGACTCGTTCAGATCAATCATGATGAAAGGCAAAGAAATAACAAAAACTGAGACTTTTCGATATAAGTCATGCAAAAACTGTAATTGAAACGCAACAAGGAAAAGTATGTCTAGACTCTGAGCCAGTGGCCCATATTTCTTGAAAGTTTGCAATGACATTACGATAACACGCCTATGTAATAAATGACATACTTTATATCTCCAGAACTAGAATTTTCCAGACGAAAATATGCAATATTTATTTTACTTTCTAGTTATAACATATAATAGAAGGTGGATGCAAAAATGCATATGCAACTAAATTTTGACCTTGGTTTAAAAGAGATCAAGGTCACCCAGGGACCACTATTTGAGCACACCGTGTTTGGCTTGAGTCCAAAATACTATACACAAAGTTTCACGACCATCGGCCTACTGGTTACCAAGAAGAAAATGTTTTAAAGGCTTTTACCTTATATGAACATGGCGGCCATCTTGGTCATGTGATCCAGACCAAATGAACATAGTTTAGTTCCCCTATCCCATTAATGCTCTACATGAAATTTGACTTCAATCGGCCAAGTGGTTTCAGGGAAGAAGAGGTTTGAAAATGTTGACAGGCAGACAGTAGCTTTACAATACTATAAACTCAGATAAAGTCAGCAAATAATATTGGACAGGCCATGAGAAAAAGGTAAATTATCACACATATATTGTGGGTAGGGCCTACTGGTGTCTGTAGTATTTCTTGATCGATTCGCCTCAAGTCAAATGATCAATATACATGTACATTCAAATTCGCCGGAGGTTCGTTTACAGGCGTGTGTTGCCCGCGGCTTCGTGGGTAAGAGCGCCGTCTCTTAATCATTTGGAGCCTCGAGTCTCGATCGGGTCTGATGTGAGATGCCAAGTTCTGTAACGAAAGGTCTTTTTCTCCGGAGAATGCAGTTTTCTACAGATAGGCTCGATATAAGTGTAAGAATCTTGAAGGGCCATTTAACAACAACAAACAAAATGCATTACCAAATAATCGCATTCCAGATTTTCAGCCAGATGCATTTTAACCAATGTAATACTGAATTCCGCCTTATATACAGCCAGAGTCCATTTCGAAATTAAGGGGTACCAGATTGATTAATTTGAAAATGGCTTAACAGTTTTCAAATATTAAATGCCCCTGAAAAGACACCAAGTTCAGTGGTGTCTGATCTGGGCCTGCAGTCGTCTGATTTGCCTTTGCATCATTTACCAACCACCTTTTATGGGTTTCTCGTATAAAATGAGTTAAACTCGTTTGTCATTTCTTATTATCCTATAAAATGCAAATTAATATGCTTTGATTTATGTAATACACGGCGAAAATACAGAATAATTTAATAAATCCCTGCGACAAGAGAAAAGTGGCATTCCAACCTATGCAATTACGAAAACACGCCTATACAAATACATTGTTACCTTTAAAGCCGAAAAAATGAAGATTTTAAGATGAAAAATTACGATATTTTTCTTATTTCTGCTCAAAATATAGACTGTGTGTACTCGTTAGAACCGCCTAATCGAGGCGGTTCTAACGAGTACCCACAATCTATATTTTAGAGCAGAAATAAGAAAAATAAGTTTTACCCCTGCAAACCCCAGTTTTACTATATAAAAGTGGGGTTCGAGGGGGTCAAAATTATATAGGCGTGTTTTCGTGATGGTTCTTAACCAGACTGTACTTGACCTAAGTAAAAGTTAAACCTTCCTAAAGGCTTTTGAGAAAATGACCATCCATAGGGGACACGACGAAAACTTTGTCAGACATCGCGGACGCTCAGGCTGATCTTTGTATACATTGGGTGCACATACTCGAAGACCCATTTGCGTTTGTTTCTTTGTTTGGTTATTTTTTCTGTTTTTATTTATTTTTGTTGTTGTTGTTGTTGTTGTTGTTGTTGTTTTACGGCCATTTCATATTTTTTTCCATTACGAAAACACGCTTATACAAATAGATTGTAATCTTTACCTCCGAAAAATCGATTTTTTTAAATAAAAAATTGTGATATTTTTCTTATTTCTGGTCAAAATATAGATCGCGGATAATCGTTAGAACCACCTCATTGAGGCGGTTCTAACAAGTACCCACAATCTGTATTTCAGAGCAGAAACAAGAAGAATAAGGTTTACCCCTGTAAACCCCAGTGTTCCCAAATAAAAGTGGGGTTGAAGGGGGCCAGAATTATATAGGCGTGTTTTCGCGATGACTCATATCAAGGCAATTGTTAATCAGACGTGGGTGAAAACCGGAGTACCTGGAAAAAACACATGCCCTTCCGTTGCAGAACTTGGCGTCTCACACGTGACCCGAGCCCTGGATCGAACCAACAGCGATGAGAGACCTAACGATTTTATCAGCTAGGCAACGGAGGCCCGTCCTGTACATTTGGCGCGGCCCGTATGCTATATATGTCAGATAATTACAAAATCCACCTGTGTAAGATAGCACTATTCCAAGCGAGGGATGACGTCTAAGCAACATAGTATCAACGTCGATTCAAAGTCACAATCGCCTTACTGAGTTTCTACAGTAATGAGGCTATGACTTCGACAAGAATTTAAACTATTTTCTGCATAAAGTAGGGTTTGCAAGATACAAAGATCTGTTGACATGGTCATTACAGATCTCACTTCTTTCAACTGTTTTGGTACAATTAACCACAGTCTAAAATGTATTAAGGATACGTATGCGGCATAAAACAAACACTTCCCCTTAAAATACTATAATATTTGAAAAGCAATTTAATCCGTATTATATTTGGATCAATAAATCATCATATGTAGTTAAAACAAATATGCCACTGTAATACCCTTAAGCTATTGTCTGAGACACGGATTAACGGTCACAACCGATAGTCATCGAAAGCTACCGGCAATAACCGAACTGCTTTAAAACAGGTGCGAGTAGCGTAATTCTGGAGGCTACCTGGAAAAACTGCTAGTACAGGCTTGTTCCATTGATTTCCCTTGATTTCACATGGCTTAACTTTTCCCGTATGATTACGAAAGTCGTTCAATATGTACCTGCCTTACCTACGTAGAGTCATGCTTGGTTTCATTTTCCACATAGTCACCCGGCAGCGATAAGCACTTCCTCCATCGATGTTCCAAGGCTGAAAGTCCATTTTTGTAACATTAAGGGTATTTAGAGCCAAATCTACTCCCCCCTACCGTTGCCTTAAGCTCTTCATCTGACCGGAAGTGACGTCGACGTAATTCTTTCTTCAAGTTCGGAAACAAAACGTAATCACTGCGTGCCAGATCAAGAGAATAGGATGGATTGGGTGAGGGCTTGAAAGCGTTCCGCTCCACTGCGTCCACAGAAACTTTGCGAGTATGGACCCTAGTAGTGTTATGTTACAACAACACACCTTTTTGTGATGCATAGAAGGTCCGACTCTCACCGCTTTGCCTGGGCAGACTTAAACCTCCACTCATGTGCGTGGTCGGTATCAGCTATGCGTGGAGGTACCATGCAGCCCAATCTATTTCTCGAGGCCCCGATGGGCGGGGGCGATGTAAGGGGCTGAAGCATCAAAAGTGTGTTTGTTGTTTACCATTGTTTGTAAACGAAAATTAATAAATGCATATTTTTGCAGTGTAACAGATTAGCGCATTGTGTGTCCCAATTAATCATATGCGGCTGAAAAAGTTTTGTTTATTTTGAAAACACAAAACCACAATAAGCATCTCATTTAATGAGCCGGGACGCAACAAAACCTACAAGAAGAACAGTGGTCAGATTAGCTTATTAGCTTATGCCTTAATGCAGTCTGACAAATGTCTTCTTAGTCCATAAACTCTAGGAGGCTGATGAGAACAGCAAAAAAGTCGGAACAGCCTGCACATGTGCACATACTGTTCTTAGCCTTCGCTGTTCTCAAATGTGTTCTTTTTTTTGTGTTTTGTGTTTGTTTGTTTTTTTTGTTGTTTTTTTTGCCCCGGCTCAAATCACATACATGTATTTCAAGGCTCGACTGCGTAAATAATCAACTGAAATGGTGCATACAACTACAAAAGTTTTTTGTTTGTTTGTTTGATTTGAGGTTTAACGTCCCCATCAACACTCTATAGGTCATTTTTGAGACGTTGCTTCCAATTTTGTTGGACTTTTACCCGACATTGAGATGAAATGACATCGCATGCCTTGTCGCCCAATGAAATCAATAGCGTTTATAAGAATGGACGGGCCCGACTCGCTACGCTTTGCCTCGGCAGGCTTAGATCCTCTAAGCGGTTTACCAGTACTCGTGTGCGGTCGGTTTCAACTCCGCGCGGAAGCATCATGCAGCCCATCTATTTCTTCAAGTCCCGAACTATAAAAGTAAATGGTTCCTGAAGGTGTTTAAATGCAAAACATACAATTATGAAATCAAAGTACTATAAGTACTAACAAAAGTTGATTCGTCAGGAACAGTTGTGAGCTTCAGCAGTCCTACAGATATTTTATTGACAAGGTCCATATGATCAGACGGGCAAAATCGAAAAGGGCACACAACTCTGTCATTTCAGGACTATCAACACATTCATTAAAATATGTGTAGTTTCATTGTCATGCTAATTCCATATAAATATAAATGAAATACCCGCAGAGATCTACAAAGCAGTCTTACAGATGCAGAGAAAATGACAATATAATTTCACACATTTGGAGAAAAGAAGCCATCCCAAAAGATTTGAAAGCTGTTCGAAACGTAATCCACAAGGTTGTGGGGCATCTCTTTGTTGTCAGTGGCAGGGAAGATCATCACAAGAGTGCTTCTTGACCGAGTGAATGAACATCTTGAACAGTCGGAGCTTCTACCAGATTCAGCTAGAATAGAGGACATGGAATATCCAACGAAGTTCATAGCAATGGTGCGGCAGTTTAATTACGGTATGTTTGCACGTATCCAGAATGATGTCGAGTTTTTCCCTTAGATAAATGGGATAAAGCCACTTTGATTACTAACGCTTACGCTGTTCAGCATTATGATTTATGCCATGATTACAGATGCTTTCCAGGATTGTGACAATGGTATATCTATTAGGCATCACGAAAACACACCTATATAAATTTGACCCCCTTGACTCCCACTGCAAGATATTTTATCCACATTGCTTAGTACTAGTTCATAACCAGCAAGAGGAAAAAAAACGAGGGCCACATGGAAGAATAGTACTGAATGCCTGACCCTGTATAATTAAATTCGATTATTATTATAATTACTATTATTATTATTATAATTTTTATTATTATTATTATTATTATTATTATTATTATTAGACAAGTTCACCTGCATTGGAAGCACAGTCAATAATTTTTCACATTGGCGATGACGTCAATGCCAGGATTGTCAAAACTTGTGCAGCATTTTTCATACAACGAGCAATTAAACTTAACTAAGCGCTGAAAGTCTACATGTACAGAGCTGTTGTGCTGCCAAGACTATTATACGCACGTGAAACTTAGAGTACCTGCGGTTTGCCAAAGGACTAAACCCCTTAGAAAACTTCTAAGTGAATTAAGTGACAAGACAGGATTCCAGACACGGAATTAATGAAAAGGGCAGGGATGCATAGAAGACATACCTTTATGAAACTGGCCAAATTAAGCTGGACAGGCCATTTCAGCAGAATGCCTAATTAATATTTTCCATAAAAATCCTCTATTGAGAACTACCAGTTGGTAAAGCTCTCCAGTATGGTCAGAAGACGCGATACAAGGACGCCTTCAAAATTTTCCTCGTGGATTTCAGCATACCAACAAGAATCGTAGAATTAAATTGCACAGCACCGAGCAAAGTGGCGAGGACGCTGGTGAATATGAGACAAAAAATAGGGACGCCGAGGCTAAACATGCTCAGCGTAAAACCAAAACTTAGTCATAACCAACAATTTCTTCCTCAGAGCAACACACACTTTAGAACTAAGAATGGTCTTAACACACATACATCAGCTTTTCACGCAATGAAAGTGGTCATCTGACAGAAAGATAGACACGGTACTATCAAGTTATCAACCTTAGATGTTAGAGCTAAGACAGTATGCCTTTGTTCTTTAAGCGGGTTCCTTGTTGAGATCCGCAAATGGCAGATGTCCCCTTTCTTAAGGTCATTTGTATCGCTAATTTTCCTTCCCATGCTTATTTTTGCTCTACATACCCCGCCCCTATATTGCTCTGGTTGACTACTTGACCGTTTTATCCAGTCATTATTTTCTTAATGGCTCATAAATTTCAAATCATTTCTTTACTATGTTTCTCTCCGATATGACCGGACGATGGCGCCTTGTTGTAATCAACAACGCTCTTCCTCTGTTCATAGAAAAAACTACGCGCGATTGACCAGAATTTTTCGTCACATACTTATATGAGTAATTAAGGTACTTTATTAAACGTTCATTCATGTATGAACAACATCGGGTCTCGGGTAAAGTTTAAATGAACCCGTTCGCTTAAACTTTGCTCGTATTCCGATGTTGTAGATACCTCTATGTTTTTATTTTCAGTACATCTACAGAATAAAACGCTGTAGTGGACTTTTGCAACGTAATGTTGTTCATAATCTAATGAAAATATTGACTAACAGAATATATTGACGTCAGTGGCATCAAAATAAACAATGATTCTTTTCAATGAGATTGGACGATGGCGGCGTTACATATGGCGACAACGACGCTAGAAAAAGTGGGTGCAATGGTATTCTTCTTTCATTTTATCCCTTAAAGAAGTTTTTCATGACGTGATAAATGGGAAATAATGTAAATATAATTAATAAAGGTTATTTTTTTTACCTTTCATCGAATTATGAACAACACCGGGGTTCACTTAAAGTTTGTTCGTGATCCGATTTGGTTCATACTTCAATGAACGTTAATAAATTACATCCATTTCTTAAATGAACGTTTAACAAGTTTCATTTATTCTTAATTAAATGGATTCTTTCTGCAAACATAGATTGTGCGGGCTTTCTAGAATAGCTAAATAAGACGGTAGGTCGCGTTGAATCGATATAAGCCCCCCACCCCCACCCCCCGACCGAGTGAGATACATTTTACTAACCGTTCCAAGGCGATTCGCCTGTCGTGGTTTATGGTTTATTACTATTATATTTCGTCTTTTCATGCATATTTCTGTTTTGTATAGCCGTTCGGCCATGTTGTGGGAAAGTGACTGTGCTAGTGATGTTTTCATTAGGATTTAGTTACTTCATTTTTCGCGTTTCATTTCCTTTGGGGTCTCTTAAGGGAGGTGTTGGGTAACTGTATTGATTCTTGATCATTGCCTTCACTTCTGTTTTAGATTGTTGGCAGTCGGTAGAACCGCTCAATTTGTCGGGACTAGTGAGTACCCACAGTATTTTATGAAAAATAAATAGAGGATCTTGCATGAGTGTTCATGTATTATTGAATTTATTAAACGAGTTGAGGAAAAGGAATAAAATGCTCGGCAAGCCTCGCATTTTATTCTTTTTCCTCAACTCGTTTAATAAAATCGATAATACGTGCGCTCGACTGCAAGATCTATTTATCATATGACATTTAAAGCGCATTTTATATACGAATGTTTACAAAAAATATCAATATTTAAGGACGTTGTACATGCAACGTTACGGGACGTATCTAGCTAATTTGCATATTTAATCCACTAGTGGATTATCGAAAATATTACATGGCGTTATTACACTCTCAAACGCGACGTCATATGATAAAGAAATGTTACACTTGTTAAACCAGCTTTTATACATATGAAGTCGGGTTCATTTCAGTGACTTGTTCTTCTGTCGCGGTTTATTGTTGTTATGGTTTGTTTTTAAGTGTGTGTATCTCTTATATTATTTTGTTTCGGATAGCCAATTGACCATTTTGTGGGAAAGTAACTGTCTTTCTGGCTTTCCGCCATTGATGTTTCCGTCGTTAGGGTCTAGATGTTTCATGTTTGTGCTTCTTTCACTTTAGTGTCTCTGATGGGACCTGTGGGTTAAGGGAGTGACCATTTCATTTGTATGGGCGGGGAAGATGGTCCTGAATCTTTTTCTTCAAGAAACGGATCCTGCCTTGTTCATTTTTTGAGACTCCCGTCCTTTTTTTTTTTTTCGATATAGCTTCTTTCAAAATGGAATGATTCAGAAACAAGAAAACACCCCTAAATATGTCAAAAGAACCGTAGGACAGAGCTTTAATATTAAAGATGAACACTTCAGTTTCTGCCGAACACAAAGCATTAACCTTGATTATGTTAATAATCAAAGCACTGAGAGTACTGGTGGGTCGATCGTCTCTGAGTGTAGGTTTGGAAAATAGTTCTGAGCTGAGAATCGAACTGTTCGTTTAATTTGAAGCAAGCACAGTAGAGCTGATCAGACATCGCATTTTGTGGCGTCTGTTTATGTAGATTCTGTTTGCCACCGCCCAAGTGTACGAGCACAGTCCCCCTGCCCCCGCCCATCGGGGCTTGAATAAATAGATGGGCTGCATGATGCTTCCACGCAGAGCTGAAAGTCCCGTAACATTGAAAGTAACGTCTCCAAATGACCTATACAGTGTTGACGGGGACGTTAAACCTTAAATCAAACAAACGAGCACAGTCCAGAATTTTCTTCTTACGCTGCGCTCTGACGTCTTAGGGTAGTACTTAGATTTTGATCAACAGAGTAGGGAGGGTGCAAACGCAGCCCCCTCCCATCTTTTGGAAATTATTTCAGATTCATACAGTTTTTCACCCTCTGCAAACTAACTGAAATTCGCATCCTCAACCCGCCCCTTTTCAGAGTCTGCGCACGGCACTGAATCATGTTCAAAACTGTTGTTGCATACATATGGCGAACAGTGCCGACCTGATCAGAAGCAATGTACTCTATATCCGATCTTTGTCTACGCTGTATGTCTAATAACAGTACCACCGTTAAAGTCTGGGCTACTAATTTTTGCACTTACACATTTCAGGGTTCTAAAATTAAGTTCTTAGCAGGAGTGCGAAAAGTCTATTTTTACTCGACCTGGCATACATTTGTGAAACAGTTTTATAAATAGAATGTTCCGAACGAAGTCACGTGACATCGTGGCCTGGATTAAGATATTGTTTTTCTTTCATTACATGAGCAACCTGGCATTCTAATACTATTTCGTTTAACCCTCAAATGCCACTATTTAAGCAATCAGTGAAGTTCCTGTGTAACCTGCTGATCAGACGCCACATTCCACGGCGTCTGATCTGGGTACTATCCAGCACACGATTCCTGTCAAGAATCTATAGATAGCTCTTGCTGCATCGATAAAAATAGCGCAACGTTTCCAGTTCTATTAATAAAACATAGTATTGGTTTTCCCAAAACAGTGATGGTCACGTGGACAACTGCATGAATTCCGTTTTGCCATTTAGTAAATTTGGGTTGATCGTAAACCGAAAAACCAAAAAAAGTGGAGTCATAGCATGCCTTAACATTTGTGCCATACAGTTTTATACCCTATGCTACTCCAATCCACACTTTATTCCCCACTTCGAATAAACTATGTTTCGGTTAGTCTGATCCTGGCTATTTTTGTCAGATGCATGGTCATCCTAGCTACTTTTTCTTGCTTTACCGTGGCCTAGCTATTTTTTTCATAAACCCTTCCAGCCCTCCAACCCCCCCCCCAACCACCGCCCCATTAAAATTAAATGGTCGCTCCATAATTGCATCGATTCCTGATCATTGCCTTTACTTCTATTTTGTTAACGTGAAGAAAAATCTGACAGACAACCATTAACTGAATTATTATATAAATATAGTAACGGCTCCTCTCAGAGGAGACAGTTGCGGCTGAGATGGCTATTCGTTAACAAAGGATCAGAAGAATGCACATGTACATGTAGCAGTGTTATCATGAACCTGTTATCGCGTTATCACGCCTTACTGAACACAAGCTGAACACGGGTCCGATTCAACAGGTGAAGTCCATGATTTTAAATGCATCATTAGAATTTAGATATAATTTTATCACATATTTAATTGGCAATTAGTATGCTGTTATTTCGGATCCATTACACGAATTTAACGCAACATTTATTGTATGACAAACATTAACATATTTTTTGAGGTGGTGATATACTGCATTAACCCATTGTATACTACTGGACTCTTCCATTTCTATATGTTGGACAAGTCCATTTGTCATATAAGGGAAGTCAGGCCTATTTTTTTCGTTTTTATTCTTCTTTTAACGGAAAATTATGTCAGCAAATAGTGCAGGCCCTGATCAGACGCCGCGTTCTGAGCCTGCACTGTTTGCCAAGATACTCCTTTAGGGGTTTCCCGCATACAATGGGTTAACATCTTTTGCGAGGTGGTGATATAATGCATTAAGCCCGAGCTCGTCGAAACAATGCGTATTGTCACTCGGTTTAAACACTAATTTATACATACGTCTGGCACTGCAGCTACATATATATAGATATACAGGATCTAAACAACAGCATATTGCTTGCATCTCATTTGAGCATTATCATTTAAAGCGGAAATTCAGATTGGGTCGAATAAATTCAGTTTACCATATCGGTGACGATTCCTGCGTTAAGGCGCCTCTCGAAAAGGGACTTTGCGTTGAAATTCGGGCACCACTTGAAGCGGTTCTGGTGACCAGACAAGTGATATGCAGTAAGAAAAAGGGACCACACATACGATCAATCAAGACTCTGATTAGAATTTTGATTGTTTGTGCTCCTCATTTTGTAGATACTGCTGCGCTACGGCTCTCGGGCATTTAGGCGAATTGATGCCGTGCGTATTTGCCTTTGAACTTGAACTTAAATTGGAAGTGTTACACTTGTTTCTTTGACACCCGCTTGACTTTAAACTGGAAATAGTACTCACTAGTAAGTACTCTATTATTTATTTATTTATTTATTTATTTTAATTATATCTGTTATTTAAGAAATAGACCAGCTCTAACTATGATTTGTTGAAAAAGTAATCACAGTTTGGAGGTCAGTTGTAAAGTAGATCAAATCACGAGTGCGTAGCGCGCGTGATTTCTCTACTTACAATATCGACAGACTATGATATATTACTGAACAAATCACAGATTAGAGTTGATCTTTTTCGGATACAACATGCAAAAATCGGCAATAATGTTGTTGTTTCCTTCTCATTCTAACAACCTTTCGCCAGTGTTAGAAGAAAACCCGCATAAAATGTTAACTGTAACACATGCATTTATGTCCTTATGAAACGGTTTTGTGCGAGAAAGTGTCGTTAACACCGTCTGGAACGTCAAAGGAATCTACGCTTGACGTCATAAGTTGACAGCGTTTAATGACGTCACTCAGCACGAACTTGCATAATAAAACACAGTTCCTTTCCATTGCCTATATGGTCGCGATGTATTAGAATTTAATTCTTTATTTTATTTTTCGATCGATTGACCGGCCCCGATAGCTCAGTTGGTAGAGTGTCCGCTCCGGGGAACGGGAGGTCACGGGTTCGATCCCGGGCCGCGACATACCAAAGTCGTTAAAAATGGTACTAGCTGCTCCTCGCTTGGCACTCAGATTTACGGGGTAGAGCTAGGACTGGTCGACCCAGTGTCAGGATAATGTGACTCGGTGTGGTATCATGTAATGTGTCTGGGACATGACACTTCAGTGAGGCAGCACTATAAAAGTGAGCATTGAGCTCCCTGTCGCAACCAGACACCGTCGTGATATGACTGAAAAATTGTTGAAAGCGACGTTAAACCCGATTTCACATTTCACGATCCATTGATTGATTAAAAAAGAAGAAAAGCCTGTAGTGAAGGCAATCAACACAAACACGCAGACACGCTTGTATACACCCACAAACACGAATAAAGTACATCACTGAAGCGGCGAGTTTTTTCTGGGCTAAGAACGTTAGTTCCTACCTGACCTGATCCTCCTATCAATCCAAAAAATCAGTCACATGCACTCAACATTATGTTGACAATTCCGTGTAATGTATATTTACGTAAATCCGATTTCGTATGAGAAAAGTTGGATTTACAAGGCTTTGTAGTATTTTTCTTATTCTCGTTTATACGTAGATAGTGGATACTCGTTAGAACCGCATCGGCGAGGCGGTTCTAACAAGTAACATAATCTATGTTTGAAACAAAACTATACCATAGTGTAACGTGCCGAGGGACGAAACTGAATAATCAAGTGGTAGCGTATTGTTATGCCTGACAACGGGCGTAGCCTATCACACTGGTATACTTATGATATCTCCATAAGCATATGGACCGGACCTCGCCAACCAAGTATTAAAATAATGTAAACCCAATGTAGAATGTAGACCTATTTATCGGGTCTTAAATGAAGAGAAACAGGTTTGAATTCCACAATTTAATTAACAAGATTACATAATTTAAAACAAGATGACTAGATATTCATTATGTATGAAACTCTTTCACAGATGTAAGAAACTCAACTGGGACCCATGGAAATTTAAACACACATATTAGGTCTGATTCTGCATGTAGAAGGCCAATGCACTGCAAAAATATTTACAAACCAAGTGCGCTTCGACTTGGTTACGCTACAGATTTTTAGAATGGTCAAGACTATACATAAGATAAAAAAAATTAATCAAAGTTATCAAAATCAGCCTTTGAAATATATGTCTCAAGAAAAAAAAATAAACAAGTTTCGTTAAATTATCAGAAAATTAACATTTCAGTTAATTTCCCTTTAAATAATCCCTTTAATCTACTCAGTTCCAAAATAAAAATAAAATGAGCACCTAAAATAACACAACTGATCACAGTAGAAACAAATGGCCAGGACCCCAAACAGATTTGTGGGCTTCCTTATATACCAGCCACATCCCTCAGTCCCCCATTTCCCTCAAAATACTCTCTCAAGACACCCCCCCAATCCCACAGCACCCACAGTATGTGGGAGGGAAGTCAACTTGGCACCCTTGCTCACCTCAACAGTTAAAAAGTCAATGAAAATGAATGAAACCCACAAAACAGTTAATGGAAAAAAAAATCTAGGATAATAATGCTTTCTAACCTTCAAAATAGATTTCAAAGATTTAAGTTTGATTTTAATGAGATTTAAAGAATTTCTGTAATTTTGGCTTAAACTGTCTGCACTCTTCCCAGAATTCTGTGCAACGTGACCTTTTTTAGAATGTTTACAGCAAACAAAACAATATGGCTGAACTGCATGTCAACAGAATTTGCTGCTGCATTAGGCAGAAAAATACTCAGTCATTTCACCTTGACAGTGGTTAAACTGAGCACAATTTGACCTAACACTATGAATGTAAGTAACAGAGATAGAAATAATCTCTCGTGTTTGCTGCAAATATTCACCGTCTCAGTGCATGCACATGTACATAAGGTCCACAAGATCTAGACAAGCAGCCAAAGAGCAAAGTTAATCAGTATATCCAGCCTCAGGCCAGTGCAATCACCTCTTGTGGGACTGCCTCAACATTTAAGGAACATCTAAGGAAGTCCCTCAAGAACAACATGCCTGATCTCAAGGAGACTTGAACTTTCGAACCTTTCATTTGTTTGAACTGGACCCCTGCACTGCAACAAGCACTGAGAGGAAAATTGTCATGGTTTGGTCCCAGACTTTACAATATGTTGGCGTCAGATAATGGTTATTTTATAGACAATAAAGGAAGCACAATCTCTTGTGTGTGTGTTATCCTCCAACATGATCATAATAAACCTGATCCTTAAATTTTAACCTATACTCAGATTCAAAGAAAACGCACCGCTTTTAGAATTTTGATTTCTTAAAAAAATGACTGACTTTTTCAACTGATTAATACGGTATTGTAAATTTGTCACCGAAACATGAGTTTGCTTGACATGAATACTCCATGATTTTCATGATTGGCATGTGCACGTGCAAAATTTTCGTAATCACGATATGTTTGTCACTTTCTTTACTGTCATTGTGTTTCTTTATCTTAAAAGCCGGCGAAACATTTCATAAGAACGAGCCAATGGGACGTCTAAGTAACGTCGATCGTCAGCGTTGAAGGTGGACTGCCATACCGCCAAGTTGCAGAGCGTATGGGTTGTTCGCACACAACGATTGCTCGACTGGTTAAAAGGCACAACGCTACGGGGTCTGTGGACGATAGACAACGATGAAATCTTAGAAGCTGAGATGGTACCGTTTTTACGCAATAATGGTGACGTTACGCTTTTCAAAGAGGACAATGCACGACTCCATTCTGCGAGGCTAACCGTGGACTTTTTTAATCACAATGGTGAGCAAGTTCTTCTTTGGCCTGCATTGTCGCCGGATTTAAACCCAATTGAGGACCTTTGGGACCAGCTCGGAAAACGTGTACATCCGCCAATCAACCGTCAGTAGCTTGCATGGCGCTACAGGGAGAATGGGACAGTATCACACAAGACCAGCTACAGCGTTTAATTCGAAGCAAGTGGCACCGATGCCAAGTAACACTTGAAGGTAATGGTGGACATTCCCGGTATTAGGATTTGTTATTTGGATTTTTCGGGTGTGTGGACTTATTCGAGTCTTCGTATCTCTGCATCCAATGAAATGATGTAACTCTGTAGTGAGTCTGTGGATAAGTTAGTGATAAGTCATTAAACGTGATCACATGCTGGAACTATTGTGAATCAATCAAAATTTGAGGTATAGTACTCGGTTAATTACTAGTGGCGCGTTTTCATTGAATCTGAGTATATATTTACACAATACGGGAAGAAATTTTGCAGCCTTCCTACGCAAAAACACCAGCTTTAGTGAAGATTTATACATTCTTAAGAAATAGCCTCTGCACAAATTTGCAAGAAGGAAAATAACTTAAGTCACGCAGTTTAACTTAAATCTATCTGGGTTTCATATCTCGACAAGGACACCTCAAACTTGTTTTTAGACTGTGTTTTGGCTTTTTCGCTGTATCCATTCGGGTCTAGTTATTTCATGGGTATGTTTCTTTCCTTTGGTGTCTCTGATGGGAGGTGGGGGTTCGTTGTATCTATTCCTGATCATCGCCTTCATTTGTATTTTGTTTTCATTTTTATTAAGTAAAAGGTAAAAAATGACTTCAATTCCGATTGTTCATCTCATTAAAAGATTGTCAAGAACAAAAATAAAAAGAAATCTTTCTGTACAGTTTGTAATCTCTGATCTTGGCATAAGATTGAAACAAAAGACAGTCCCTCATGTATATTTCGTTCCAGTGCAATATCAAACTATCTTAGTGTGGGACAAGCGATATGACATACGCAGACAAAAATCAAAATGCCACAAAAGTGATATTATTGTCCCATAGGTGAGAAACGTACGTTAGTAAGCAAGTAAATTCTTTTTAGAGAGAGTAATCTAATTGGAATACACAAATCTTCCTTTGGGTCATCTTTAACAAATTGAATAGCATTGCAAATGTATTTTAAACATACATGTATATACAAAATTCCGCACGAATGACATATACAATTTACAGACCAGCTACCGGCAATAACCCATTTTTTTGTTTCGCGGAGAAACCGCCTAACGCGAAATCAGCTATTTTCTCCGCAAAACAGCGAGAAAAGATAAAATGAGCGAGAAATTTCTCCCGGCTTCGCGGAGAAAATTCTCGGAGATTCTCGGCGAAAATTTGACCGATTGCTTTCATTGAAAGTGAAATTACCCGCGTTTTGCGGAGAAAAAAATACAACTGGGCTTACGGGAAATTTCAGGCTCATTACTATTTCTTCGTTTGTTTGGCGTTGTTTTTGTAAACGAAGGTAAATGGTAGTCATTGTTAAATCATAATCAAATATTCTTTCATGTTACACAATTTCATTTTAGTAATTTATTTCTCCTTTGTATAATCCCTTTTTAAAAGTCTCATGACAACTTTTATTCACATCACGAAAATACGTCTATTTATTTGTTACCCACTTAAACCCTACTTTCAATTGGGGTTAACAGGGGTATACATTATTTATCTAATTTCTGCTCACATAGATCGTGGGTACTCGTTAGAACCGCCTTGCCGAGTCGTTTTAAAGTGTACCCAAAATCTTGAACAGAAATATGAAAAAATGCCAGAATTTTTATCCGAAAATTTTTCGTTTTTAGTGGTAAAATTTTACAATATATTTGAATAGGCGAGTTCTCATAAGGAGTCGTACATGTAGGTTATTAACAGCATAATGATAAGTGACATATACCAAAAGCTAAGCTTGATAAAATAGATAGGATGCATGATGCTTCCACGCATAGCTGAAACCGACCCGTATGCGAGTACTAGTAAACCGCTTACAGGATCTAAGCCTGCCCAGGCGTGTTTTCATGATGTCGGGACAAATTCATTTATTTCGAGCCGGCCGCGCTCAACTCGCAACGTTGCAGAATTTGAACCGAATGAGGTGCGAACCACAGCAATAAGAGTCCTAATGAGTGTCAGCGCTTTAAGGATGCCCGTTATCCTCGGAGTGTTTAGTGGATTTGGTTTAAACATATTTATTACTATAGCAATAACATCATTACAATATGTGACAAGTAATTATACAATTTGGGATTAGTGGATTTACGGCACTTTCAAGATTATTCCACTTATTTCGAACGGACGCTAATCAGAGTTGAGCTAAAACCGGAGTAAGGCCACCTTCTGTTGCAGATCTTGGCCTCTCATATGTGGCCAAAGCGAGGCGCAAACCACAGCGGAGAGACCTAATGACCCGATGATTAACCCATTTTTGTACCAAATGGAATCTTCCTCCTTATATACACGCCCCCACCCATCGGGGCTTGGAGAAATAGATTGGGCTGCATTGTGCTTCCACGCAGAGCTGAAACTGACCACACATGAGTACTGGTAAACTGCTTAGAAGAACTAAGCCTGGCCAGGTAAAGTGGTGTGAGTCTGACCGCCCAGTGCATATAAGCCTTTTGGTTTCATTTGGCGGTAGGGTTTGAGATGTCATTTCATCTCAATGTCGGTTGAAAGTCCCACAAAATTGGAAGCAGCGTCTCCAAAATGACCTAAATAGTGTTGACGGGGACGTTAAACCTCAATTCAAACAAATCAAACAAATCCTCCTTATATATACAGGAGTCCATTTTGAAACTTAGGGGTGTCAGGTTGTTTTTTCTTAAAAATTTAGTTAGGGAAATGGCTTAAAGTTTTGCAAACAGTGTAGGCCCTGATCAGACGCCTAGTTCTACGGTGTCTGATCTGGGTCTGCACTGTTTGCCAAGGTACCCCTTTAGGGGTTTCTGACTTCGCTGTTTATCTTGGAGAATTTTGTAGTTCTGCTCCAAGTTAGAGATAAGACTTATATGCAGCCTTGGAATGCTTGTCGCGCAATTTCCCCATATTAACCCTTTTTGTACCAAATGGAATCTTCCTCCTTACATAAAGCATGAGTCCATTTCAAAATTTAGGGGTTTCAGGTTGTGTTTTCTTCAAAATTTATTAGGAAAATGGTCGAACTTTTTGCAGTGTAGACCCTGATCAGACGCCCGTTTGCCACGGTACCCGTTTAGGAGTTCCAGTCTGAAATGGGTTAATGTACATGTCTGAGCAAAATTGAATTGTAAAGACAAGAAACACAAGCGGGCCTCCATGTGAGCTTAAGTGTAAGCATCAGTGATGTTTAATTACTCGCAGTGTAAGAAAAAGAACAACCAAAATGTAGAGTGAGATCAGCGCCCACATATACATGTACAAACAGGATCCCCGTTATAATATACATTGAGTTTGATTTTTCTAAAGTATTTACTTGAGAAAAAATCAAGTACTCCCGATATGGTGATCCGATAGAAAATCAAGTTTTCAATTTCTGAAGCGTTTACACAACAGTTAAAAAAAAGCATTTATTATGTTCATACTGCGTTGTAAAGTGCATAAGATGCAAATCATTATGATTCCAGCCGGATCAAAATCATACTTTACGATCGCTAGAGTTGTCCATCTCTGTACAAAGAACATGCATTTCGTCATATGCTTCAAAATTGTGTACCAAATTTTAATGCATGAAAAACATACAAGCACTTGAACAAATATACATGTAGGTATAAGCTGATTTCGCGGAGAAACACCGTGAACGACTTCACCTGTACTAATCGGCTTTCTCCGAGAAAAAGCGATGTTCGCGGAGAAATTTCGCGGCGTTTCGCGGAGAAATTAACCGCTTTGAAACGCGATTTTTTTTTCTTTTCGGAGAAATTTCTCGCTTGTTCTCCGAGAAAAAAAGGCCTATTACCGCGGAGAAAAATAAAATATGGGTTATTACCGGTAGCTGGTCTGTACATGTTGTTAATAGATTGAATGAACTGAAAGGGGTACTCCGGTTTTCGCCTACCTCTGATTAACGACCGGCTCGATATGAGTAAAATAATCTTGAAAGGGCCGTAAAATCAAAACACTGAAATAGTCAAAACACTGATACCACTGCTGGGTCTATTGTGTCTGAGCTGGAAAGTGGTCTTTAAAGCCGAATTGGGCTGTTTTGTTCAACCACTTAAATTCCTGTACTTTAAACAACCAGTTCAGACGCTGATCAGAGGCCGCAGTTCTGGGTCTTAACTGTTTGCCAGTGGCACAGCACATGCGCCGTGTCACACTGTTACAATAAGTTTTCGTTAACACAGCACTCTGACGTCAGAACGATGCGAATAGGGCGGCTATTTTCTATAAATTTGCTACAAAGCAGTAATAGTTACGTGGACATCAGCACTGAAGATCTTCAGTATTTGCAAATCTTGGGTCAACTGACACACAATCGACCCAAAAACTGGAAAATTATCTGGTGAAAGGGGTTAGTCTTCAAAACCATGGAAAACATAAATATTCGACCCCACCCGTCGTGGCTTGGGGAAATATGTATAATATGTCCAGGAAAGGGTTATCCTTTGGAAACAATGACTACACCACAGACTAGCTAGTTTCGGCCAATGAGGCCTCATCAGTGACCCTCAGATATTTTCAAGATTCAATAATGGAATCAATGATCTCAAAGGACAAGAAAATATAAACTACATTTTCGGCGTACTTAGCGACGCATCGTAAGCCTGCCGAGGCAAAGTGGCGCGAATCGGACAGTCTATGCATATAAACCCTATTGGTTTCATTTGGCTGCAGGGCTTTAGAATTCCCACAACGTTAAGCATCAACAAACACACAAACATAGACTATTCAAATGGAGGCGCTCACACGCAGATAGAGCGACAAGCATACAGACACATAGACACACAAGCAACAAATTAAAACATGAAGTGCATAAAGTTTATATAAGCACACAATTGCGATGAAGGTTATATATACATTTAGTGGCAATTAATATACATATATGCTCGTTGATGAGCATAAAGTTTATTGTTTTTTTATCCGTTGAGCGCATTTTTGACAAAGTTGTCTAATGAAGACAAATTCTTTACATTAACTGCGCTTTTACACTATAACGAATTGAGGTTACGTACCGTGAACGAATGTCAGAAATTTGAAAAAGCTCGAATACGGACAAATACGCACAGAAACCCAACGAATGTGTTTTCAATAACGAACATAAACATAACGAACCGAAAACGAACTTGAAACGACACCAGAACGAGTTCATAACGCGTTAGTAACTACATATTAATGAACGAGAGCGAATGAGAAACGAGTATCAACGAATGTCATCGATCTCTCAACGTGTTCTTCGTGCTCTCTCCGTGCGTTCTGTGTATAGTGCGCATATTAGAACCGATCACATGACGTACATGTATATAAACCATTTCGACAGATCATGCTGTACTAGAAGATAGGCAAGAAATGCAAGCCAAAGAAATCTACCATGTCCAGAAGTTTCAGAGGCTGGAAAAACTACAGAACCCCCATCGTCACCATCCTAGCTCCATCACATGTTGAAAAAAAAAAAAAACAAGAGCCGTAGTCCCATTGCACACTCAATAGATATTTTGAATTTTCGAGCTAATTGTAAAAAATGCACGGAAATAAGTTTTATATACCCAAAAGGGTAGGTCACGATAGCTCAGTGGTTAGCGCGAGTGACTTATGATCGAGAGGTTGTGAGTTCGAATCCGGCCACCGGAGGCGAGGTGTATCCTTGGGCAAGACACGTAATGGCACTGCCCCATTCCACCCGTTTGTAAATGGACAGCAGTGGTGTAAAATCACTGCCTCCCTCTCGTGCGCGAGATAACATCAAGAATGAGTGTTCGAGGGCTTGAAGCTTTAATCGCATTCGAACAAAAATAAATTAGTATAAACTAAAATGGTAAGTCAACAAGCCTATGCGCAACAAAGCAAGTTAAACGCGAGCCATACGGGACTCGTAAATTAAAGCACGCAAAGCACGGAATTCAATCGTTGGGTCGCAGCAGCAACCGTAATGATAGGCTGACGCATCGTTACCTTTAATTCGTACGACGAACGTTGAAAAAACATTGTAAATTCGTTATTAATATGTTACATGTGAAAAGTTCCACTGGGGGGGGGGGGGGTGGGGGGTGGGGGGGGGGCTTAAATCGATTTTACGTGGCCACAATCCTCGCCATGAGGTCCGTCGCGATTAAGACAATTAATTTGTTCAGTCCGCACGAAGGCCTCCTAACTCATCAGTGCAACATCTCCGTGAACACAAAAATCAAACAACCACAGAGATGAAACAACGGTGAGGACTCGACAGCAAGAAACCATTGAAATGCTGGAGCAAAAGAAAACCAACAGTTAGACTCCGATAGGCCGGACCAGAGACAGAGCATCAGGTACCAACCATCATAAGCCTTTACGTTGGAACTGTCATAGAATCTGTGGCCGGCGTGCAATTAAAGAGGGAAGCAAAGTTTTCAGCCGTGATTGGGTTAACTACCATGCATGCAGTCTGTCGTATAACATTTATGTTGTACCCAATCTTTTTATATCGAAGAATGGTTTTACGAAATGGGGTGCTGAAGTCATTGCGGCTAAAGTCTGGTGTATTACTCCATATACCAGTGCACAATTTGAAAGATTGCACCTAGCATTAAGTGTTTCAATTTGTCTTGAGTCAGTTTATTAGTACTGACACTCATACATAGTACACTCATATGAATTTTGCAGTGACTAAATATTAAAAAGAATAATGTTCCTAAGATAGAACCCCATAGAATCACACTTGACGTGAAAAGCTGTTTATTGAAACAAGTTGAGATCTATGAGATCCAAGAAAAACAAACTTCTTTGCACGTGTACATGTTAGGCTTGAGTTTGATAAAAAAAGTGTGTGATCAACTACAATCAAACGCATTTATTAAAACGTATCAACAAACGGCCAACTAAGTGTCCATCATTTACCGCGTTTAACAAAGAATCATTCGGGCGAATGAGGATAAATTCCGTAGAATGTTTTATTCTCAAGCCATATTTTGGGACTTATGCAGCAAAGATAAAAGTATTCACATATTGTTAAAATGTTTGTTGTGGGTCGGTCGTTTTAAATTACAGTTGTCGGAAGATAAGTTGAGAGGGACGTAAAAGAGTGAACCACTACAGGTAGGTTTGACAGGTTGTACCGTTATCATTTGGTTGACAAGACAGATTGTACCGTTATAATTATCATTACCGAAGCGTCTTTACCTTTTGACAACAGTGGACAATGCTTAATAACAAAAACATTCGCTGACGTCACTTTCAACTTATCCTCCGACAACAATAGTGACTTTGCAGATGTTTTTGTCATTGTCTGAAAACATGAATGTGTTTTGGTGTATTCCTGAAGTTATCTTTATCACCTTTTGTTCGCATTTGTGCCTGAAGTTTTATTATTATGTATAGACGCTTTGTGAAATCATTTTTCCGTACAGCTTCGCACCAAACATTTTTAAACTTCACAAATGTTTTATACATGATATGGACTTGTGCGTATGGTTTTTGGCTAATCTTTTTGTTATTTCTTGTCACTGTTTTGGCTTTGTGAATTTAAGCTTTTATGCCTGAACTATTATGATAGTGGAAGAATAGATACATGTACTTTGTGATATCATCTCCTCCTACAGCTTTTTGTTGATCCTTTTTTAAAATTTTCTAGATGTGTGTATAGTGGAATTAACAAATGCATGTGTTTATATGTATATTTTTGAAAACTTTTCTTTGCTTTTTTAATTTATTCTGACCTTGATTTGAAACATCTGTCGCCAGTTTTCAGATACTAAATTATCGTTTTCCTCTTATGGCACTGTAGCGTGGCTATATTCAGATCCTCTGGTACCGCTAGTGGTTTTGGTTTGGTACAGTTTGGGTTTGAGCTTAATGGCCCAATCAACACTATTTATGTCATGTTTACATACCAACAATTCTCCAATGCAGATGTATTCTTTCGACATGAAAGGCGTAACAAAGTAAAGAAGCATGGCGGAAGAAAAACCCCGCCTATGGTGGGATGTGAACACGGGCTGCTCGGATGAACAATAGAAGTGAAGGCAATCATCAGGATGTACGTTAAAGAGTAGAATATGCAAAATTTGAGAAATATACATATTTAATGACTGAAAACATACCTAGCACTTTTGGAATTCTGATTGGTATAGAAGTCGCAGATAAGATTGACTAGGCGGAGCTATTCAGGTGTTGTCAATGTATGTCAAATTAGCTGAGTCCACCAGAAGATTCGATAGAGTGCCTTTTGCATGCTTTCTGCAAGCGGACCAAATGGCCATATACGCCACAGCTCTGTTTGTGTTACAGTTGAATTCACACAATCGGATGATTTGGTATACCTTCCAAAGGCAGGTGCAAACGATAGCTCCGCCTAGTCAATCTAATCTGCGACTACTATAAAGGGAGCTAAGGGCTGCTGTAACTTTTTCAAACTGTGACAAACCAAAACCATTTGGGTATGTTAAAATCCAGTGCTCTAACCACTGAGCCAAAGAGTCAACTCCCTGACGATCTTGTCAGAGAGTGGTGAGAAATCTATAAGCTATTCATATTCTACTAAACTAGTTAGCTGAAGAGAGGAATTGCGGGCCGTAACATACCCCCACTTCAAGAGAGTCATCATTTATGATGACGAGAAGCCAATTTCGGCACGAAGCCATTTTCGGCGAAATAAAGTGCGGTTCCGAGCGAGCCTCCATCTTACGACATGAAATACGAAACAAAGTAAAGAAGCATAGCTGAAGAAAAATACCGCCTATGGTTGGATTCGAACCCGGACCGCTCAGATGAAAGTCAAATGCACTAACCACTGAGCCAAAGGGTCGACTCCCTGACACAATTGTCAGAGAGTGGTGCCATCACGAAAACATGCCTATATAGTTTTGACCCCCTTAAACCCCACTTTTATATAGTAAAACTGGGGTTTGCAGGGGTATACATTATTTGTCTCATTTCTACTTGCAGAAATAAGAAAAATATCACAATTGTTCATCTTGAAATTTTCATTTTTAGGGGGTAAAATTTACTATGTATTTGTATAGGCGTGTTCTCGTAATGCAAACCTATAAGCTATGTGAATTGACCAAGGTAGTTAACTGAAGGAGGAATTGATACATAAACGGTCGGGATAGATTATACCTTGGTCAGTTGTCATTTTAGATGGTTCTTACTCAACCTTTACAAGTGCAATCCTATAATGTTATATATCAAATCAAGCTAAGAAGCTGGAGTGTAAATAGAGGATCTTACATGAGTGTTCATGTATTATTGGATTTATTAAACGAGTTGAGGAAAAGGGATAAAATGCGAGGCTACTCGCATTGAACGAGTTTTTTTGTTTTGTTTTTTTTTTGGTTTGGGTTTAACGGCCCTTCCAAGATTATTTCACTCATATCGAGCCGGTCGTTAATCAGAGGTGGGCGAAAACCGGAGTACCCGGAGAAAAACCACCTGACCTTCCGTTGCAGAACTTGGCGTCTCGTACGTGGCCCGAGCGAGGCTCGAACCTACGGCGGTGAGAGACCTAATGACTAACAGTCAGCGCTCTTATCCACTAGGCCACGGAGGCCCGTCAATTGAACGAGTTGGAAAAAAGGGATAAAATGCGAGGCTATCCCTTTTCCTCAACGAGTTTAATAAATTCAATAATTATACATGAGCACGAATGCAAGATTCTATTTATCATATGACATTTAAAACGCATTTTATTCACGATTGTTCACAAAAATGTCAATATTCCGCCGTTAGTAAACTCGACGTCGTTAAGGACGTCGTACATGTAACGTTACGGGAAGTATTTAGCTTATTTGCATATCTAATCCACTAGTGGATTATCGAAAATATTACATGGCGTTACTACACTCTCAGACGCGACGTCATATGATAATATGAGTTATTCTATGTTTTGTATAATTAAGCTATATTAATGTTATTAAATGAAAATAGAAAAATGAGTTTTTACATAATTGGGTTCAGTTTTTTTACCCACTTTTCCTTGGATAGACATCATAAGTACATACTCTGCAATAATGCATAACAGATATTTTTCTAACCTTGTCCAAAGAAAGATTTAACAAATTTTATTTTCTGGAACGAAATAAATTGGTCATACTGAACAAATGTTTCATTTAATCCCAAATGGAAAAAATATCAAAATTCTGTGATAAATTTATCAAGTTATGACTTCAAAGAACATTAATTTTGTGCCAAACAATATGCAATTTGGACACCAATTCAAGAAACTGAATCACTTTGAAGACAGTCACCCACACAGTAGATCATTTTAAGGAAAGCTAAAAATGTCTGCTGCCTATTAAAACTATTTTAAATAAGATTGGCTAGTCTGTAACAGCAGCCCTTAGCTCCCTTTACCAATCAGTATTCCAAAAGTGCCATCAATATCATTCTAGGGGTGTTTTCGGTCATTGAATATGTATATTTCTCAAATTTTGCATATTCTGCTCTTTAACATACATCAACTATGATTGACCATGATGCTAAATGACTGCATAATTGTTCACACATAGTTGCAGACTTATAATATACTTATTCATGACATGAACAGGTCCGTGAAATGAACACCCAAACCCCACTTTATATTGAGAAAACTGGGGTTTACGGGGGTAAACATTAATTTCTTTTTTCTGCTCGAAGACATAGGTTGTGCGTACTCGTTAGAACCGCCTCAATGAGGCGGTTCTAACGAGCATCCACAACCTATGTTTGCAGTATAAATAAGAAAAATATCTCGGATTTTCTTCAGAAATGTAGTCATTTTAGAGATGTTAAAAATGCACTTTGTCGCACAGGTGTGTTATCATAATGTGAAGATGAACCAAGGGTGCATTCAGCTGCGCCCAGTCTTTGATGTTCCAATGTCTGATGTGTTCCTTGACCGCATAATGGTCAAGGGTGGCATTCAGCTGCGCCCAGTCTTTGATGTTCCAATGTCTGATGTGTTCCTGAACCGCATAATGGTCAAGGGTGGCATTCAGCTGCGCCCAGTCTTTGATGTTCCAATGTCTGATGTGTCCCTTGACCGCATAATGGTCAAGGGTGGCATTCAGCTGCGCCCAGTCTTTGATGTTCCAATGTCTTATGTGTTCATTGATCGCATAATGGTCAAGGGTGGCATTCAGCTGCGCCCAGTCTTTGATGTTCCAATGTCTGATGTGTTCCTTGACCGCATAATGGTCAAGGGTGGCATTCAGCAGCGCCCAGGTTTGATGTTCCAATGTCTGATGTGTTCCTTGACCGCATAATGGTCAAGGGTGGCATTCAGCTGCGCCCAGTCTTTGATGTTCCAATGTCTGATATGTCCCTTGACCGCATAATGGTCAAGGGTGGCATTCAGCTGCGCCCAGTCTTTGATGTTCCAATGTCTGATGTGTTCCTTTACCGCACAATGGTCAAGGGTGGCATTCATCTGCGCCCAGTCTTTGATGTTCCAATGTCTGATGTGTTCCTTGACCGCATAATGGTCAAGGGTGGCATTCAGCTGCGCCCAGTCTTTGATGTTCCAATGTCTGATGTGTTCCTTGACCGCATAATGGTCAAAGGTGGCATTCAGCTGCGCCCAGTCTTTAATGTTCCAATGTCTGATGTGTTCCTTGACCACATAATAGTCAAGGGTGGCATTCAGCTGCGCCCAGTCTTTGATGTTCCAATGTCTTATGTGTTCCTTGACCGTATTATGGTCAAGGGTGGCATTCAGCTGCGCCCAGTCTTTGATGTTCCAATGTCGTATGTGTTCCTTGACCGCATAATGGTCAAGGGTGACATTCAGCTGCGCCCAGTCTTTGATGTTCCAATGTCTGATGTATTCCTCGACCGCATAATGGTCAAGGGTGGCATTCAGCTGCGCCCTGTCATTGATGTTCCAATGTCTGATGTGTTCCTTGACCGTAGAATGGTCAAGGGTGGCATTCAGCTGCGCCCAGTCTTTATGTTCCCATGTATGATGTGTTCAATGGCCGCATAATGGTCAAGGGTGGCATTCAGCTGCGTCAAGTCTTTGATGTTCCAATGTCTGATGTATTCCTTGACCGCATAATGGTCAAGGGTGGCATTCAGTGCCGCCCAGTCTTTGATGTTCCAATGTCCGATGTGTTCCTTGACCGCATTATGGTCAAGGGTGGCATTCAGCTTTGCCCAGTCTTTGATGTTCCTATGCCTGATGTGTTCCTTGACCGCATAATGGTCAAGAGTGGCATTCAGCTGCGCCCAGTCTTTGATGTTCCAATGTCTGATGTATTCCTTGACCGCATAATGGTCAACGGTGGCATTCAGCTGCGCCCAGTCTTTGATGTTCCAATGTCTGATGTGTTCTTTGACCGCATACTGGTCAAGGCTGGCATTCAGCTGCGTCCAGTCTTTGATGTTCCAATGTCTGATGTGTTCCTTTACCGCATAAGGGTCAAGGGTGGCATTTAGCTGCGCCAAGTCTTCGATGTTCTAATGTCTGATGTGTTCCTTGACCGCATAATGGTCAAGGGTGGCATTCAGCTGCGCCCAGTCTTTGATGTTCCAATGTCTGATGTGTTCCTTGACCACATAATGGTCAGGGATGGCATTCAGCTGCGTACAGTCTTTGATGTTCCAATGTCTTATGTGTTCCTTGACCGCATAATGGTCAAGGGTGGCATTCAGCTGCGCCCAGTCTTTGATGTTCCAATGTCTGATGTGTTCCTTGACCACATAATGGTCAGGGATGGCATTCAACTGCGCCCAGTCTTTGATGTTCCAATGTCTGATGTGTTCCTTGACCGCATAATTGTCAAGGGTGGCATTCAGATGCGTACAGTCTTTGATGTTCCAATGTCTGATACGTTCCTTGCCCGCATAATGGACAAGGGTGGCATTCAGCTGCACCCAGTCTTTGATGTTCCAATGTCTGATGTGTTCCTTGACCGCATAATGGTCAAGGGTGGCATTTAGTGCCGCCCAATCTTTGATGTTCCAATGTCTTATGTGTTCCTTGACTGCATAATGGTCAAGGGTGGCATTCAGCTGCGTCAAGTCTTTGATGTTCCAATGTCTTATGTGTTCCTTGACCGCATAATGGTCAAGGGCGGCATTCACATGCGCCCAGTCTTTGATGTTCCAATGTCTGATGTGTTCCTTGACCGCATAATGGTCAAGGGTGGCATTCAGCTGCGCCCAGTCTTTGATGTTCCAATGTCTGATGTGTTCCATGACTGCATAATGGTCAAGGGTGGCATTCAGCTGCGCCCAGTCTTTGATGTTCCAATGTCTAATGTGTTCCATGACCGCATAATGGTCAAGGTGTTTATTTGAAAGAAAAACAAATCTCCAGGATTTACAGTTAATTTACATTTCTTTTAATTGCAAGCGTATTAAAAGGACAGATAAGATGTGAATTATAAAATGATTTAGAAAAAGTCATTTGTAAATATTGCAGAAAATTTTGATATCTAGATGTAGTCTATCCTTAATTAGAAGAGTGTATATTCTTTCCCCAGATCTTGAATTAGCGAAACTAGAACTATTTCATGACCCATATCCAAGGAAGAATATTGCCAGATCCTGCGGGAGGGTGGTCTTTGAAATCTCAGGACTGATTTAGAACAAATACCTTTTTTAGTTTACAAATGCTTCCTAATAACTGTATTTAAAGTCGATCTTCAATGGCTCGAACACCTTTGGGACCATGAAAATCTGTTCGAGACAGGGGTAGTTCGAGCCACTGAGAGTTACTGCCAGGATGCATGACGGGGGTAATTTTGGGAGATCTTTTGGGTGTTTCATAATAAAATGAATGCTGTGTGTACTCATTAGAATCGCCTCATCGAGGCGATTCTAATGAGTACACACAGCATACATCTGCAAGATAAAAGTCGAAAATCTCCTTAATTATCTCACACTACTTAGTATGTAGAGGCTTTATTTAAGGGCTCTAAAACGGGTTCGACTCAGCCATGGTAAACGAGCCATCGGAGTTCGAGCCATCGGAGTTCTACTGTATTTAATTGTTACTTATTTAAATGATAGAAAAATGTTCTCTACCCAAATTAGAAGAGAAAGAGTCAGTTATTCATATGAATAGCCTGATCATTACGAGCTAACACCCGTGATATGTACACCCTCCTCCCCCCTAAACCCCACTTTATATAGAGAAAACTGGGATTTACGGGGGGTAAACATTATTTTCCTTATTTCTGTTCCAATACATAGGTTGTGGGTACTCGTTAGAACCGCCTCAATGAGGCGGTTCTAACGAGCACCCAAGACCTATGTTCTGAGCATAAATAAGAAAAATATCGCAAATTTGCATCAGAAAAAATACCTTTTTTGAGGTATGAAAAAAGGCACTATATCACACATCCTATCACACGGATGTGTTATCGTAATGTATGGTGTCTGTCATATCTCCAGAAGTAATATTTTTCAAATAAAAATGTGATATATATTTTTATTTCTAGTCCAAACATAGATTGTGAGCGCTCGCTATAGCCGTCTCACTATGGCGGTTATTATGAATACCTATTTTTATGTTTTCGTGTTAAAATAGGGAAAATAATGTTTATGCAAATATCCCCAGCTTTCTCTGATGTTTTCTATATCTACTTGTTATGATTACACGTCCATATCTTACATGAGTGCTCATGTATTATTGATTTTATTAAACGAGTGTGTGTGAATTCGGGTTTAACGTCGCTTTCAACAATTTTTCAGTCATATCACGACGAGTTGAGGAAAAGAGATAAAATGTGAGGCTTGGCCGAGCATTTGATCTCTTTTCCTCAACGCGTTTAAACGAGTTGAGGAAAAGAGATAAAATGCTAGGCTCCGCCGAGCATTTTATCTCTTTTCCTCAACGAGTTTAATAAATTTGATAATACATGAGCACGAATGCAAGATTCTATTTATCATATGACATTTCAAACGCATTTTATTCACGACTGTTTTAAAAAATGTCAATATTCCGCCATTGGTAAACGCGACGTCGTTAAGGACGTCATACATACCTTATGGGGCGTATCTGACTAATTTGCATATTTAATCCACTAGTGGATCATCTCAATTATTACATGGCGTTACTACACTCGCAGACGCGACGTCATATGATAAAGAGAGCACTCTTTCATAACTCCAAACTTTACGCCAAACGACGCTTAGCCTCAACTCCGATCCGCCCCGGGTTGAAAACGCTTGTAGCGAATTCGTACTCACGGAAGACGCACCCATCAGTCTCTGTTCATATAACCCAGTTATGGGAAATAATGCAATTTTATTCACTCTTAATTAAAAAGTTTATCGTGAAACGTTTGTTTAAGGGGAATGGGGACACCTGGCAGGTTATTCCGCCATTTTTCAAAGGAGGGGGGGGGCAATTTTCGAGACTATCTGTTCGCTTTTCGATTAGCCCGGTCCCAATGAAATGGGTGCTACTCTGCAAGAGAATTCTTTCCTTTAAGAGTTGACTCCTATTGACATGGGAGACAAAATACTTTTGCAAGAGTTGCCTCCCCTGAAGGGTACTCCCATTCCCCTTAATAGTGGTCTTTTTTTTTTTTTGTTTTTTTTTTTTTTTGTTTTGTTTTTTGTTTTTGTTTCTTTGTAGGCCAGTGTGTCGGCCTCTGTAGCTCAGTTTGGTGCGTATGTGTTACTGGTGATCAGGATGTCACGGGTTCGATATCTACCTAGGTCTGGATGGGCTACATTCTTTCGTGGAGATTTATCATGAAGTCTTTTCTAAGGTCATTTCTCTCTCTTTCGCTAATTCAAGAAGGATAGTTGTCAGTTTCTTACGATAGAATTTGCACTGTTGTTTCTAACTGTTTATGTATAAAAACTGTCCATGAAGTGGTTTAGGTAAACTGATCTGCTCAATATGACCCTAATAGGGTTTACTGGGCCGTTTAGCTTCATAACAAACGAAAGCCAATCAATTTTGCATAATAAAAATGGAGTGTTTTAAAGAGAAATGTGAGAAATGTGAGTCACATGCCATGGAGGAACATCTGAACTGAAATAAGAAAAAGTATCACATTCTCATCCTCAATATGTTCGTGTTTTCGGCGTTAAAATCTACAGCGTATTTTTATAGGCGTGTTTTCGCAATAAACAGTGTAAAAAGCAGTCTTACTTATTTATTTGGTTATCTTGAATAACGTTTTTCCTTCTTCTTGTCATAACTATTTGCTGCTGCACTATTTGCACTCTTAATGAGGAGAAAAAACCAAAGTAATATTTTAAAATGCACTTGTTTACATGTTGCAGTTTTTGACCTCGAAGCTCAAAAACGTGAAAATGTCAAAACGTACTATGGGAATGCCCGAATGTAAATCAGCGGGGTCGCAGTGCGAGGAAAAGTACCGTTCGGCTTATGGCGCTTTGCGCAAAATGCGGCGTGCATTCTTATATGTACAGTAGTCTGGAATAGTCATAGATCTCAACTGGTTATTACCAGTGTCAAGTTAAGAATATGATCAGGCTACGCAGATTTGTCTTCTTAATGCTCATATGTCATTGACCGATATTCGTGCACCGCGACCCAACAGCGATATGATTAAGCACACGAGAAATAACATTCTGGTGCGTTTCAAAACCCGACTGAATATTCCACGTGGGTTTCCTGCAAAACAAATGCGTATTTTCAGTCTTTATTATGACATTCTAGCCTACTGCAAATAAAACGGAAATAAAAACGCAGAATATGCGTCGTTCTTATTAAATTAGATACGCACGCTGAAAATGGGGGCTTCGAGCGTATGCGCTCAGCGAAGACTCGGATCAGGGCTGATCTGTGTCTTTGATGTGCGCTACAAGTATTGACCATGCTTTGTGTGATTTGGGGTTTAAACGTCCCCGTCAACCACTGTAAAGGTCATTTTGGAGGACGTTGCTTCCAATTCTGTGGGACTTTTACCTGACATTGAGATGAAATGACATCTCAAGCCCTGCCGCCCAATGAAACAAAATAGGGTTTGTAAGCATGGACGGGCCGACTCGCACCGCTTTGGCCTGGGAAGACTTGGATCCTCTTAGCGGTTTACCAGTACTCGTGTGCGGGTCAGTTTCAGCTCTGCGAGGAAGCAGCATGCCGCCCATATATTTTCTTCAAGCCCCGATGGGCGGGAGCCCAGTATTGGCCATGTGTCCCAAAGACAGTAGTGGTCATGTGTCGCAAAGCTAAATGCAGTCAAAGAAAGGTTGTATCATCACGAAATAAGCATATAATTTGACCCCCCCCCCCCCCCCCACTGATCCCCACTTTCATATAATAAACTGGGGTTTACAGGGGTAATCCTTATTTTTCGTATTTCTCCTCTTAAAACATAGAGATTGTGGGTACTCGGTAGAACCGCCTTTATCGAGGCGGTTTCTAACGGGAA